>JAZGTL010000029.1:0-400955 GCA_037349345.1 Oemleria cerasiformis | reverse complement strand
TTATCTCCCCCTGAAGCACTGAATAAAGGCTCCCTTTTATAGACAAAAGGAAAACCTTGTTCTATAAGGATTGGTCAAACCTATGTCCTATAAGGATTGGTATAACCTTGTTCTATAAGGATTGGTATAACCTTGTTCTATACAGATTGGTAAAACCATGTCCTATAGGAATAGGGAAAGTGGGAACGCAGGCTGGCAAGTGGGAACGCAAGCTGGCCGGGAGTGTGAATGCAGGCTGGCAAGTGGGAACGCAAGCTGGCCAAACTTGGATTTTTGACTGTCTTCGTTATCAGGATCTGGGACCGCGCTTTTGAAATACGTTAGGAGTATAATAGAAGTGCATCATCGTTCAGGCTTGGCGCAAATGTTGTCAGGCTTAGCGCAGAGGGAGAACCTCTGATCCACCGCTGGAGGAACAGGGACCCCGGCTTAGGCGCACATCTGGGCTCGGATGGGAGTTCTTGGGACATGTCCTCGACCTGCCTTGGCGCGACCTTGGCACTTCTAGGACTTCACCTTGATGTCATGAAACACAGGTTTGAGACCCGGAGGGCCTGATATGAGGTACTTGGCCAGTGGCCCAAAATAGGCGCACTGGCGCACTCAGGACCCCGTTGAGGACCTGATATTGAAATGAGGACATCTCCTTCATCTGGACTCCGATTTGAGTCATTCTTTTTACGTTCTTTCCAGATTTTACCTATCTTTCTACCTCTGCACAAGTCTCACAAGATTGATCATTTTCTACTATTGATGGCACGAAATCATTCAAAAGACATGTAAGAGATGCATATAAAGACCTCAAAATGATGCATAAATAACGACTGATCAAATACCCCCAAACCTATCTTTTGCTAGTCCCTGAGCAAAACAAACGCTAACAAAATGAAAAGACTCAATTTTAGTTAAGATAGAACATTTAAACCCCTAGGTTCACCTAGTAGGAGGAGTTTTGTCTCCTGAGGCTTATAACAGTACGATACCCACAAACGTTTTACTTAAACAAAAAGATGCTAGATATAGTACTCTTAACAAGCTAATAAGAATCAAAGTAAGTAGACATGCTTTGCAGAACTAAAAGGAATGCCATAGCCGTGAGTGTCATGTGAAGGTGTACGTGTATAAATGCCAATATTTTCAGGTGATCAAGTTTGAAAACAACTTCATCTAAGTGCCCTAGAAAGATTTCGCCTCGACTCTAATCCTCACTAGGCAACTCTCAATTCACACAAGAATCCTAGGCTTACACTCTTTTCAAGCATATGTGATGAGTTTATGTTATGAAATTCAAATTTAATCACATATGAGTAACAATGAAGAATAGCACTTTATGGAAATAAAGATCTCATGAAAGGAATTGAACTTTAAGAACATAGATACGTACCTTAATCCTCAGCATGATTGTCCATAAGATCAGTTAGGTCTTCCTTTTTAGGTTGTATTGGGGCTAAGCTTTGGGGTTTAGCAAGGAAGGATGGGATTCAACGAACCTGAGTTGTGCCAAGGCATGAGAAGTCATGAATTGAACTTGGAATTTCTGAACTGAATCCTTTCTTATGGCCCACGACATTGTGCTTTCCTGATGACTTATTTTGTGGCTCTTGTGGCTTATTTTGAGGCTCTTGGCTCACTTGGCTCAATTCACTTTGTTTTTCACTTATTTTTTTCCTTCTTTTTCTCAACGTTTCTTTCTTTCTTTTGATTTGAACGTTTTTTGTTTCTGTTCGTCTTTGAATTGAATTGAACCAAGATCATGCAATGATTTCCTCAAATTTTCATGCAGCTTGCAACTTGTAAAACTTTTCTTTACTTTTGAACTTTCAATTGACGCCAATGTCTTTTGAATTGGGCAGCATCTTCTTTCATCTCTTATTCTCACCATGAATCTCATTTATGGCAACCTTAGCACAAACTGAGGTTATAGGGTATGGCTATGATGAATGGCTAAGTATTTTGGGTTAGGTTATACTTTGTGTGATGAAAGAAAAGGTTGAGTGTTTGGCTTCAAAATTGGCTTAGGGAGCATGCAATAGGGTAGGATAAGGCCTTTAGAGGTTAAAGCACACATAGCCTACATCATATCTTATGGCAAAGCATACATTAAATCAAGAGTATCTAAATGATGTTAGTTCTTTAAAATTCAATGCAAATATGATGTAATGAGATCAACAATTAAGAACAAAAGTGATGAGTATTTAAGAGTAGAAACAAGTATATCCCTCAGAAAGAATGGCAATTAGGCTCAAAGATCTCACAGGGTAGTCTCCACTAATTTTCTAAGGTTCACTCAAATTCAGTTATTTCGTTCACTTAATCACTTAAAACATGGCATTATGAAGTGCAAATTATGAACTACTTGACCATGGCATGACTCTTAGTAAAGCAAAGATAGTTAACTTAGCATATACATTCCTATTAACAAGTTATCATACTAATCACAAGCAGAAATTTAAATGTCCTGGTCGTGTATCACCCCCAAACCTACTTGTTTCTATATGCAAAATTTTAAATCCACACCCCCAAACCTAAACTGAACATTGTCCTCAATGTGATAAGTAGTAAGCTTGACAACAGTAGAAAGGTTTGAGAGATATAACGGGCAGCAACAGAAAAGGAAGTGAGAAATACAAACCAGGGCTAGGCTGCCTCCTAGGAGCGCTTTATTTAACGTCTAGGCAAGACGGGGCTGGCATGCTAGGCATTTGATGGTGTGCCCAGGATTTCAGTGTCAACATGGAACCGATTATGAGCCTCTTGCTGTAGAATCTGCGCTGCAGCATGGAGAAAAAAGTTAGAGACACAAAAAGGAATCCATCGACGAGAACGTAACTTATCGGGAAAGAGATTGAGGAGTGATTTGAATGAGAGCAGTTGCTGTCCACTCTTGAATGTTTTCCTTGGACAATGCCCGGGGGGGAACAGCTTTCGTTGTGCCCTGTACGTTCTATACTTCATCCTTGGTCCCTTCCGTTGATTTTTCCTTCGGAACTTGAAGAGGGGGACCAAGTTGAGTGCCTTTAGCATATTCTTGGTGTTTTTATGGTGGAACCTGCACGGGAAAAGTTCAACAGCATTAGGAGCTAAATCAGAATTCAAATCCAAGTTTTCCTTATTAAAATGAAAGTTAAATGTTTCAGGATTGAGTTGAGAAAGCGTATTGAATTTCAAAACCGGGTCCTTGTCCTTGGGCAGGGGCTGAGACACGGCTGTCAGCAGATTGAGAGGCACGGGCTGATCCTTGGGTTCTGCCGTGGATGTGTCTTGAAGCGTGGCCGCAGCGCTGCGCGTCTCAGATGCGCGCTGGGAAGGTACTGGTGCAGCGGCTAAAGACTTGCCCTGCAGTGAGTCAGTTGGCGCAGCTTGGCTCATTGAAGTCGTTCCCTGGACATGTCCAGGTTCTGTGGCGCTGGGCTGTGGCTGCGGCAGGGCATTTAGCAAGTCCTGGGACTCAGCAGGATCCTGGGTTTGCGGCAGGGCGGTAGGCAGAACATGGTCATGGATGTGGGACACAACTTGGGGCAGTGCGTTGCTGCTGGGCATCACATAGGGCAGGGGTATTGGTTTGACCTGGATGTCCTTGTCACCATCATCCGTCCTGTTCCCTTCCTCCCAACTTTCTTCCATTTTGCTTTCCAATCTGTTAGGGCAAGGCAAAGAAGTATAGTTAGACATGAAATCATAATCAGAATCATTATAAAAGGAAGAGTATACTGGAGGGTATGAATTGGGTGCGTCCCACTGCTCAATCTGAGCAGAATCGGGAGGCGCTGTCACGGCATGGCCTTGGGCGGAATTCATGGCATCCATGGCAAGCACTTGTCGAAGTGTTAGCTTGGTGGTGTCCTTATTATGCTCTTCATTCACGGCCTCACTTGGTGGGGGATGTGCCCTTTCTTCTGTTTGGCATACAATGAACTCAAACACCCTCTTGCTTTTTTCTAGTATCTCCTCCAAGCGATGTGTTTGCTCTCGTTGTTCTCCACAAAAAGCGGCCATGAATTGATTACAAGCCTCCATGCATTGCTCCAAGGCCCTCAGCGTAGGTAGGAGGTCAGGAGTGGGTTCGGAGTGAGGAACTGTTTGTGGGGAGTTCCATGTGAAATTAGGTTGCTGGCACCATCCTGGGTTGTAAGGTTTTGAGTTTTCTTGATTGCTCCACCCTTGATTGAATGAAGTTGGGTATGGACTGTTCCAAGCTCCCGTCTCCATGTATGGATAATCCCATGGTCCCATATCCATGTATGAGTTGTTCATATGTACATGAGAAGGATGACAAACAAAGTTAGTAAACAATCTAAATGAAATCTAAATAGGTACTATACAAAATTTAGTTAACTAAATCTGAATTAATGGGCACCGTTGAGGGACAAGTCCCCGGCAACGGCGCCAAAAACTTGTTAGTAGATTTAAAGAGCAAGAAATATGCAATTCAATTCTAACAGTTATAAAATCCTTGCAAGTGCACAAATCGATAAGTATAGTATAGTAGCACAGCAAGAGTCGATCCCTCGAGGACTTGTATCAACGTTATGACCAATTTAGTTCAGATTTGTTAACTTAAATAAAAACACACACACACACACACGGGGGGGGGGGGGGGGGGGGGGGGGGGGGGGTTTATGATGTGATAACTGAAATTTAAAGACAAGTAAATCAAAGTGCAGAAAATAACAATGCAAGAATGAAAAGTTGTTAACTAAGGCGAATTAAGGCTTACTATCCACTCTAACCAATTATAGCTCTTAACCAAATTTCCTTGACCTAATTACTATACATTTTCTGAATTAGGTGCCCGTGCCTAGGACCTGGCATTGGTTCACTAGACACATCTTATTCCCTCTTACTTAGCATGTTCTAAACAGGGCATATGTCTAGAACGTCTATCACCTACCTTTTAAGATGATGCATGAAGTTTAAAGAGAATTTAATGACACCACATTAGCCTAGCAAAGTGGCATGCAATCCTAGGTCGTCATGAGTTAAGATTACAAGTACGAATACTTTCGATGCTCCAAATCACAAGATGATATGACGGTCACTCAAGCAATTACATCTATAATTATATGCAAACAAGGTAGCTAATCTTATAGGCATAAATTAAGTTCATTAAGCATAGTAATCCAACTTATTCAGCATGCATAGCAATCATAATCAAGAGCCAGAAATCCAATCAATAAGCTAACATGGCTAAGGCTTCAAGCAGCCCTAATCCTAATGACTACTCACACATAACTGAAATAAACACAAGTATAATTGAATCCATAAGTAAATTGTAATAATGAAAATAAGGGTACAGAGGAGATTGTTAAGAACAGATGCAGCAGAAGACACGGCAGGGCCTTCTTCTCCAAGCTCCACGTCCAATAATCTATGTGAAAGATTATCTCCGAAAATATGGTCCCTAATTCTCTAGAAAACCAAAACGGAACTCTGTGGCTCAGGTCTCTGTTTTTCCAGAAACAAAAACGCCTCTAGCTCATTATCTCCCCCTGAAACACTGAACAAAGGCTCCCTTTTATAGACAAAGGGAAAACCTTGTTCTATAAGGATTGGTCAAACCTATGTCCTATAAGGATTGGTATAACCTTGTTCTATAAGGATTGGTATAACCTTGTTCTATACCGATTGGTAAAACCATGTCCTATAGGAATAGGGAAAGTGGGAACGCAGGCTGGCAAGTGGGAACGCAAGCTGGCCGGGAGTGTGAATACAGGCTGGCAAGTGGGAACGCAAGCTGGCCAAACTTGGATTTTTGACTGTCTTCGTAATCAGGATCTGGGACCGCGCTTTTGAAGTACGTTAGGAGTATAATAGAAGCGCATCGTCGTTCAGGCTTGGTGCAAATGTTGTCAGGCTTAGCGCAGAGGGAGAACCTCTGATCCACCGCTGGAGGAACAGGGACCCCGGCTTGGGCGCACTTCTGGGCTCGGATGGGAGTTCTTGGGACATGTCCTCGACCTGCCTTGGCGCGACCTTGGCACTTCTAGGACTTGACCTTAATGTCATGAAACACAAGTTCGGGACCCGGAGGGCCTGATATGAGGTACTTGGCCAGTGGCCCAAAATAGGCGCACTGGCGCACTGGCGCACTCAGGACCCCGTTGAGGACCTGATATTGAAATGAGGACATCTCCTTCATCTGGACTCCGATTTGAGTCATTCTTTTTGCGTTCTTTCCAGATTTTACCTATCTTTCTAACTCTGCACAAGTCTCACAAGATTGATCATTTTCTACTATTGATGGCACGAAATCATTCAAAAGACATGTAAGAGAGGCATATAATGACCTCAAAATGATGCATAAATAACGACTGATCAGACCTTCCCTCAAATTGAAGTTATGATTTTTGGGTTTTTGGGTTCAAGGTACATGGGTTGGGTGTGAGTAGTGAAGAGAGATGTGTGAAAATGATGAAGATCTGATCTCATTGGGGTTAAAATATCTACCCAGGCCAAATTACCAAAATGCCCCTAAACATTCTAGAGCCACAACTCTCTCACACGAACTCCATTTTCTGCGTGCTGCCTGTCTACGAACTCGTGAGTTCGAGACCTACGCAACGGTACCCACGTGGAACAAGTGTGGATGTTGCGCCCGCATAAGTGCCTCAGTTTCCCACGTGGCCTCCTAATCTAGAATTTGCATTGGTTGCTCATCAAAAGTCAAATCATCTCTTAGCTCAACTGGTTACTCCTCCAATACATGAGATTCATCGAATAGGTACTTGCAGAGCATGGATACATGGAAAAAATTGTGAACCCTTGACAGTTCCGGGGGTAAAGCAAGTTTGTACGCCACTGACCCTATCCTCTCAACAATCTCATCAGGTCCAATGTATCGAGGACTCAATTTTCCTCATCTACCAAAACGTACAACTCCTTTCCCAGGGGATAATTTCAAGAAAACCCAGTCTCCAACCTCAAAATCAAGATCTCTGATCCGTCGGTCTACATAGATTTTCTGGCGGTCCTGAGCTGCCTTTAACCTTTTCCTGATGATTCTAATCTTTTCCTCTATCATTTCCACAATCTCCGGTGTCAACAGTCTCCTCTCACCTACCTCCGTCCAGCATAACGGTGTCTTGCACTGTCTCCCATATAGTGCCTCAAAAGGTGACATCCCAATACTAGACTGATAGTTGTTGTTGTATGCAAACTCCATCAAGGCTAGGTGTGAATCCCAGTTTCCTTTAAACTACAGTACACAAGCTCTCATCATATCCTCCAGAATCAGAATTATCCTATCAGACTGACCGTTAGTCTAAGGATGAAAACCTGTATTGAAATGCAATGTAGTTCCAAAGGCTTTCTACAAACTCCGCCAAAACCTGGAGGTAAACCTAGGATCCCTGTCTGATACAATCGACTCTGGAGTCCCATGTAACCGTATGATCTAATCCACAAACAATTTAGCGTACTGACCCATCCGATAATCTTCTCGTACTGGCAAGAAATGTGGTGACTTCGTAAGTCTATCAACAATTACCCAGATTCCATTATGTCCTTTTTGAGTCCTAGGAAGTTTATACACAAAATCCATCATAATGTGATCCCACTTCCATTCTGGAATAGGTAATGGGTGTAGTGCCCCATATGGTTTATGCCTCTCTGCTTTTACTGGTTGACACGTCGGCACCTACTCACAAACTCTGTTATTTCCCTTTTCATCCCAGTCCACCAATCCTATTCCTTTAGCGTAGGTAGAACTATGAGCTTCCTCAAGAATTTCCCTTTTCTACTCTATATCATTTGGTACGCACAATCGGCCATCCTTAACCAAGGCCACATTATCCCTAATCGTATAATCCTGCTTGTTCCCAGCCTCCAACTCCATCATAATAACACACAAAGTTGGATCCTGGAGCTGAGCTTCAATAATCCGGTCAATCAAGACAGGCCTCACATGGAAGCTAGCCAACAAAGCGCCCTGGCTATCCATGTCAAGTATAATTCCCACTCTTTGGAATTCCACCAACAACGGTAGGAAAACAGTATGCAAATGAGCCAAAGAACCCATGGACTTCCTGCTCAAGGCATCCACCACTACATTGGCTTTTCCTGGTTGATACTCTATGGTATAGTCATAATTCTTTATCAGTTCAAGCCACCTTATCTGTCTCAAATTTAGATCTTTATGGGTGAAGAAGTATTTCAAACTCTGATGGCCAGTAAAAATCCGACACGTTTCTCCATACAAGTAGTGTCTCCAAATCTTTTGTTCATGCACCACTGCAGCTAACTCCAAATCATGTGTGGGGTAATTCAACTCATGGGGTTTAAGTTGCCTGGAAGCATAAGCTATCAACTTCCCATGCTGCATCAGCACACGACCTATACCCCGCAATGATGCATCACTGTACTCCTCAAATCCTCCGTTATCATCTGGAAGGGTTAACACTGGGGCAGAAGTCAACCTCCTTTTTCGCTCTTGAAAGCTCTGTTCACACTCATCATTCCAGTCAAACTTGATTCCTTTCCTCGTCAACCGAGTTAACGGGGCAGCTATCGTGGAGATTCCATCTACGAATCACCGATAATATCCCGCTAAACCCAGAAAACTCCTCACCTCTGACACTGCCCTCGGTTGCTCCCAGTTTGCCACTGCCTCAACTTTTTGGGCATCCACGCTAATAGCCACAGCAGAAATCACATGACCTAAGAATCCCACACTGGTAAACCAAAATTGACATTTACTGAACTTGCCGAACCATTGCCTTAGCACTCTTCGAATATACTAGGAAATCATCGATGAACACAATCACAAATCGATCCAAATACTTTCGGAACACCCTATTCATCAAATCCATAAACGCTGCCCGAGAAATAGTTAACTCGAAGGCCATCACTAGGAACTTATAATGCCCATAACGTGTCCTAAACGCCGTTTTGGGAACATCCCCTTCCCTGATCCTTAATTGATGGTACCCAGATCGAAGGTCAATTTTAGAGAAATACCTTACCCCTTTTAATTGATCGAACAAATCATCAATTCGTGGCAAAGGAAACTTATTCCGCACCGTAACCCTGTTTAACTGCCAGTAGTCGATACAGAGCCTCAAACCACCATCTTTCTTCCTTATAAATAACACCGGTGCACCCCAAGGTGATACACTTGGTTGAATAAATCCCATATCCAACAAGTCCTGCAATTGAGTTTTCAACTCCCTCAATTCTGCCGGCGCCATTCAATACGGTGCTTGGGATATAGGTTGGGTACCCGGAAGAAGTTCTATGTTGAACTCATTCTCCCCATGAAGTGGCAACCCCGGAAGATCCTCTGAAAATACATCGAAAAACTCATTCACCACAGGAATATCTTTTACTCTCACCGGAGTATCTCGAGAATCAACCACGTGAGCTAGATAGCCTTCACAACCTTTCTTCAATAATTTCTCTGCCGTCAAAGTCGATATTACTCCCGAGGGAAATACACTATGATCACCCCGAAACATAAGTTCTAGCAAGGTTGGAGTCTGGAAAACTACCCTCTTGTCGAAACAATCTATGGAGGCATGGTGCATGGTTAACCAATCCAATCCATCCCCAGAATCACATCAAAATCATAAATGTCCAAGGGGATTAAATCTGCCTCTAACTCATGATCTCCCACTACTACCGGAAACCTACGTATCACGAGCTTCACTACTAACATATCGCCGGTAGGAGTGCTAATACCCATGTCCCAACCAATCGGGGACAACTCTCTATCAGCAAAAAGTGTAAAACCCCGAGAAATAAAAGAATGTGTAGCTCTGGGATCTATCAAAATACGAGCATCATGATTAAAGATAGACAACGTACCAGTAACCACCTCTAGTGTTGCTCGAGCCTCTGGCTGAGTCATAGCAAAAACTCGAGCCTGTGTCCCCGAAGACCGACCACGACCAACATGTCTCCCTTTGGCCTTGCTTGCCCCACTGGCTTGGGTCTAGCTCCCTGATGCAGTTCCAGATATCTACGTTGCTCTCTGTCCTGGTTCAGCAACATCTCAGCCCAAGGAACTACTACCCGGACGATGATGTGGACAGTCCCTCTAAAAGTGATCAGTCTCCCCACACAAGTAGCAACCAGTCTCACCATGTCTGCGACTCTATCTCCCGGTCAACTGCATTGAAGCCCCGCTAGATTGAGCGGATGATTGCTGTCCCTAACCGGCACTGCCACTGCCTGATCCGGATCTTGCACCCCCAGAAGATCCAGAACTAAAACTGCCTCTCTTGGATGGTCCTTAACTAGAGGCTTCGAAATTCCAGAGATCCCGTTGTCACCTGGAACCACTGAACTGCTACTGAGCTGGCAAACTCTACTCTACCCTAGCTGCAACATTTGACAAAGCTCTCAACCAAGTATGAGCGACAGCAGTTACTGCTGCCCGGACCTCACTCCTCAGCCCATATTCAAATCTGTGGCACTTATCCATCGCCGTTGCCCCTAGAACCGGTACAAAGCATGCCAACTTAAGAAATTTCTACTTATATTGGGCCATCGTCATCTCCCCCTCCTATAGCTGCAAGAACTCAGCCTCCCTGGCATCCCGGTATGAGCGAGGGTAAAACAACTCAGGGAAGCCCTCCCTGAAAGTTTCCTAGGTAAATGCATGGACATCCCAGCCTGACAGCTCCAAAGCATGCCACCAATGGTACCCATGACCACCTAAAAGGAATGTGGCTAACCGCACCCTGTCCTCCGGAGAGCACCTCATAACCGAAAACACTCGCTCCAAACGAGTAATCCACTCATCCGCATCATCTGGGCCTAACTCGCCCGTAAATACTATCGCCCCCAACCTCTGGGCTCGCTTAATGTCAGACACCTCAGTAGTAGCCCTACCCCGAAGCACTGTAGTCAAAGCCCGAACTAATTGGTCTAGGGTCTACCTCAAATCAGGCTCTAATACGGGTTCATGTGTGTCCTCACCGGTTCCAGACCGCTGACGGGGCTCCCGTCTCGGAGGCATTACGTTGAAAATAACCATAAATCATCAATACCAAAATCAGTTGTATACTAGGTGTATGGTCTACATGAATTTAAACCTAGTGCTCTGATACCAAGTTGACTGGACCCTTCCTAAATTTCCCCTCAAAACCCGGGAAGAATCGTGCTCCCGTCTAACAACCTAAAGAAATTCCCAAAATACCCATAAGTCCTTACAATAAATTATGCGATTTCTACCAAACATTCGGCAGAATCTCCCCTTAAGGACTAGTAAACTGTCCTCCACCTGTCAGACAATGGATCAGATAGCACTCCAAATTCCATCAAACATCAATCATCCAACGATGTAATTGAAATTTTACAATCAGTCCAAAAGTGTTATCAGAGCATCTAGGTAGGATAAATAATTACAGAATTAAATATCCTACTCGAAAGTCTAGGTAATTGCGCAGCTGAAATTCTAATGCCTCCGCCTCTGAAAATTCCCACATCAACACAACAGCCTGGAGGGGATTTAAAACACGAAAGTTGTGAGTGGACAAAAATAATCATTTAAAAATCCTTTCCGAGGAAAAGATACATTTTCCCCCCTCCACTAGTAAAACCGTGAATGCATAACATAAAATTCCTTTTTATATAAATACAATATATACTCCGAAAACCCACCAAAAAATCCATCTTTTGTTAAAACTCAACCGTTTTTCACAAATTTTTAGTCTAAATCTATCTACTCGAACACAGGAACTCAGAAATGACCTCTAAGCACGAAACCCATACATGTGTTGGCCGAAAAATTGATCGAAAGGTTTCGATTTTCCTTTCTCGGTACGGTGTCTCCCGCAGCTGCCTCCAACAATGGTTGGTACGTCTGTGATCACGGGAATAAGGGGAATTCGATTAGTTCAACAGAAATGGAGGACTTTGCCTTGAATTGAAGTTACGATTTTTCGATTTTTGGGTTCAAGGTACACGGGTTGGGTGTGAGTCGCGAAGAGAGATGTGTTAAAATGATGAAGATTTGATCTTATTGGGGTTAAAATATCTACCCATTCCAAATTACCAAAATGCCCCTGAATATTCTAGACCCACAACTCTCTCACACGAACTCCGTTTTCCGCATGACGCCTGTCTACGAACTCGTGAGTTCGAGACCTACGTAACGGTATTGGAAACACAACTAAAAATGTCTCGAAACAAAAATTGACTTTCAAGCCCCTTAACAACCAAGGGTAATTTCGTCTTTTTGTAAAATAATTTACGAAAACTTCAATAATTAAATTTCTGGGTCGTTACATTGGGGGTATTTGTTCAGTCAATATTTATGCATCTTCTAGATGTCATTTCATTCCCTTTTACTTTTCTTTGAGTGATTTTGTGCCATCCATAGTAGAAAATGGGAAATCTTGTGAGACTTGTGCCGAATTGGAAATTTAGGTCAATTCTTAGAACAACCCAAAAAGAAGGGCTCAAATCGGAGTTCGAACAAAGGAGATGTCTCAAGTTGAAGTTCGGATCCTGAAAAGGGCCTAAATAGAATCCTGGTCCTTGCCAGGACATCCCAAATCAAAGCCCAGGACACGCCCAAAAGCGTGTCCCTAAGACCTATCCTGCGCCTTAATCCGAGTCCCAGGCGCGCCCTGAATCAAGCTTAAGGCTTTTCCCAAGTTCCTACGCCAAAGATGCCCTATCACGCCCTAATCTATGCCAGAACATGTCCCGTGACATGTCCCTGGCTCCTCATAAGACAAGCTCAGTGATTGATGTCCCTCTACCTTAATTTAGGCCCGTGACATGTCTTCAACATGTCCGGGTAGGCCAAAGTATGTCATCACTCAGACCCCGGTGGAACCAAGTGAGACAGCAACCAGAACTATACTTCAAATAGTGTTAGCAAGCTAGTGGAGCCTTAAGGCAAGCCCATAATTGCCAATGACCTGTCCATGACATGTTGCGCCCTAAAAAGACTTCCTAAGAGCCCTAATTTAAGCCAAATTGGGCCATTGAGTTTTCTACGAGCTTTTGAGTAGGACAGGGCCCAAAACTGTGCTAGACATATCATATAGAAATGAAATTAGTGGTTTGCCCCAGCTGCATTGGTCAATGACCGACTTAGTTCTCAACAAGCCCAAATAGGAAGAACTTGGAGGCCAAAATAAGGAACTTTCTGCTTAGCCGTGTATTGTAGGTGCCAGTTGTCCAAGAATTTTCAAGAATGCCAAGAAATACTTTCTTTCCATCGAAGATATCCTCACAAGATTCTAGAACCTGCTTTGCGGCACAAGAAAGGCCTTTCTTGCGTCACAAGTCACAAATCCCGCGGGAAACCTGCGGGCCCGCAGGCTGTTTTCCAAGTTAAGTCCTGAGTTTCAGGAAGTTGTCCTACCAAGCTAGGACAGCTGTTTAGGGTTTCATTAAGGGTATTCTAGTCCTTTGTATTGTAGTTTCAATTCCTAGAATTTAGGGGAATCCTAGGGACCTATTTAAACTAAGTTTCAGCGTGAAACTAGGGTTCCCAACCCCTTTAGCTACATAGTTTATTTTTAGTTTGGAGTTTTTGGACATTTTACTTTTGTTCGTGCTTTTTGGAAGAGTGTTTAGCTCAGAAAGCTGTGGAGAGACTTGGACGTGTTCTTGGCTTGTCATTGTTCTTAGTGTTTCACTCTCCTCTTTAATTTTTACTTTGTAATCATGATTTATTTTATTGGTTTCTTTAATACAATGTGCGAGTAGTTCTTCATAGAATTAGGGCTACTTGAATCCCTAACCATGTAGTTCATTAATGTAATTTTGGCCCTTGGTTTACATGTTTTGAATACTAGATATAGTTGTGATTATTGTGCGTAATAATCTTAGTTTGTGTTGGCGAGTGTGATGTCACCTTTTATGCACGAAGTATCGATGAATAATTGCTTGTTTGACTGATCATCTTCTTCTGGTTATTAGCATCAATGGTAGTGGCTTTATAACTTACTTGTATACTAATTCATGACAACCTAGATTACTCTACATTCTCTAGGAGTAGTGTGATTTTATTAAACTTCCTTTCTTGCTTAATGCGTCCTCTTGGATAGTTGTCGTAGTGTGTCGAAAAAACCTGCGACATCGGAACTAAGAAAGGGAGTAATTTGTGTGGAGTGAGCCTTAAGTGGACCTTTGCATGGGCATCAGATTCAGTTAATTCAAAACAATGGAATCTTGGAAATCATGTTAATAACTTGATTCGTTAGGGTGGAGAGTTGGCCTTAATTCGACTTAGTTAATCAATCAACACCTTTATCTTTAATTTAGTTTTCATTGTCGTGCATTTACATTACTTGTCTTCAATTTCAGAATCCAAAAGCATAAAAAAAAAAACCCCTTGTTGTGTGTCTTGTTTGTGTGTTTTGTTAGATTATTTTGTGTTTTGTTGCGTCCCAAGTTAGTGTCTTAAGTTCTGAGTAGGTGTCTTTGCATATCTAACAAGTGTTGAGTCTAAGTTTAGTTCTTTTACATGTTTCTTTATTGTTTTTCTTGAGTCTAGCTGAGTTAATAACTTATAAACTAAAAATTGGACAAAACGTTGATAACTTGGTTCATTGTGGGATCGATCCTTTCTTTCTGCTATACTTTCTTGGTTGACTTGTACACTTGCAAGGTTTTAACTGTTAAAGATAGAGTTCATATTATTGTGCTTTATTTTTACCAACATTCTGCCACAACAAGGCGTGTGGAGGCCACTTTGGTGCCAAAAAGACAGCTCCCAAGGTTCTTCAATACGACTTCTATTGGCCCACTCTTTTCAAAGATGCCCATCAGCATGTCATCTCGTGTGACAAGTGCCAAAGACAAGGTAATATTGGCCCTAGAGATCAAATGCTCCCAAACCCTATTCTAGTTGTAGAAATCTTTGATATTTGGGGCATTGATTTCATGGGACTCTTCCCTAGCTCGTTTGGTTTTCTATACATTCTACTCGCTGTTGATTATGTTTCTAAATGGGTGGAAGCAATTCCAACTAAGACTAATGACTCTAAAGTGGTTTGCAGTTTCATTCAATCTCATATCTTGTCAAGGTTTGGCACACCATGGGCCATCATTAGTGATGGTGGCTCACACTTTTGCAATAGGACCTTTGAGGCACTCTTGAGAAAGTATGGAGTCACTCGTCAAATTTCAACTCCATACCACCCTCAAACTAGTGGACAAGCTGAGATCTCAAATGTCAGGACCCGTCCCGAATTTCCCCTCGAAACCCGGGAAGAACCCTGATCCCGTCTGACAACCTAAGAAAAGGTTCCCAAAATACCCTTCAATCCATACAAATTATAATAACCATGATAAATACTTCCTCTTGTCAGACAAGGGACTTAAGCACTCAATAATTCCCGTAATTAACGACCAAACAAATACAACATAATATCAGAGCGTCTAAGTAGGATCAAGAGTAAAATTTAGATATCCTACTCAAATATACAACACAGCGCAGTCGAAATCCTAATGCCTCAGCCTCGAGATCAATGTTCGCGTCAACTCTACTCAACTGCCTGAAGGGGGATTTAAACACAAAAGTTGTGAGTGGACAAAAATAATCATTTATAAATTCCTTTTCGAAGAATTACCTTTCTTCCCCTCCATTTATAAAATCATGCATGCATAACATAAAACAATTTATCATATAAAAGCATCATATGTAAATTATCCAAAATTCACATTTATCTTTAAAACCATTTAATTGGACTCACATAAAATCTGTATAATAAAAATACCTCGTAATCCAGAATTTTGTTTGAAAATCTCTTCAAAGGAGTTTAAAATCATTTGGTTCAATCTGGACACAAATTATCTCAAATTCAAATCATTTCGTTCCAACTGCCACATAATATCTCAAATTCACTGTTCCCGACATATTCATAACACACCAGGGTATCCCTTGAGATGTGTTCAAATCTGTACAACTCTGTGTACCATATGTACTGTATGTAATATCTGTACTATGCATAGACAGTTTCGCGACCCGGCGGAGCCATGCCCCTCAACACCTAAGGTCCGAACCCTCAACAACTGGTAGAGCAAGGCCCCTCCACACCAGTCAGAGCAACAACAATCATCGGGACAGGAATCAGTGAATCAAATCCATACTTCGAAATCTTTGTTTCGCGGCCTTAGCCAAATTCTTTGCAAATATCATTTTATGGCCAAAATCGGTAAAATCACAATTATGGGTCTCAACCCAAATCACATACTCAAATAGTCACAACGTCAAAACGATATCAAAATCGAGTACAAATCAGGCCATTTCTCAAAACATACTTTCACAGAAATATTGTAAAATATGTGTCCAGCATCATTTCTAAAATCCAGAAATTCATTGCACCCAAACACAACAGTATTTAAATCAAAGATACATTTATGCATGCATTATAGTTTATAAATCAAAGTCCACTCACAAACCTGTTCAAGCAAGCTCAATCCCGAACTGTACGCTCCCCTGAAGCTCCTGGAGCAGTATCGCCTGTCCAAATTAATAATCAGGATTACCAGCCAATCATAATAATCTTAAATATAAACCCCATAAACCCCGGGAGTCTAACTATGCTGGCCTAGAAAACGCAGCAACCTTAAAACGTCCGAAACAGCCCCTAAACGACATCCGATCGACTCGAAACCTGCGCCAACAGGTCCGAAACGTCAAAAACTACTTGTCACGCGCCATCGTGACATCAGACTCAGCCACACGCGCCGCCACGCGCCGACGGAAGGTCGGAACACGCGCCCACGCGCCGCCACGCGCCCTCACGCGCCGGCCACGCGCCTGCTACAGTACCACACGCGCCTGAACCGGTCCAACCCGGTTCGGCTCAACCTGACCCGGTCCAACTCGACCCGACCGGTTCACTCAACCCGACCAGTTCAACTCGACCCGACCGGTTCAACTCGATCCGACCGGTCACCGTCGACTCGCCGGAGAAGATGACAGGCTACCGTCACCGTCGCCGGAGGTTGGCCGGAGAAGATGACCGGACCACCACCTCCGCCGCCGTCTGGTTTCGCCGGAATCCTCCATTTCCGGCCGAAACTCCAAGCTTTCCAACTTCCTCAAAACTCAACCATTTTTCACAAATTTTACGTCTAAATCTATCTACTCGAACCCAGGAATCCAAATATGACCTTAAAACATCAAACACGTACCTGTGCTGGCCGGAAAATCGATCAGAAGGTCCGAAACTTCCTTTCCTCGGTTCGGCTTCCTCCGTGGTCCTCTCCTTCGATGGTTGGTACGGTTGTGATCGTGGGAAGGAGTAGAACACGATTAGTTGATCAAAACTGGAAGTTGAAGCCTTGAAATCCAAGTTGACTTTGTGGGTTTTTGGATGATTTTGGCACGGGTTCAATGGTTTAGGGTGTGTTTGAGTTTGTCACAGAGAGAGAGAGAAGGAGATGATAAGGATGAAATGAAGATGGATCAGATTACACTGATATGGGTAACAAAATATCTCCCCTCCATGGAAAATTACCAAAATGCCCTTGCACATCTAGACCCATAACTCTCGTCTACGAACTCCGTTTTCTGCGTGCCGCCTGTCTACGAACTCGTGAGTTCGAGACCTACGTAACGGTACCAAAAACACCACCGAAAATGTTTCGAAACAAAACTTGATTTCCATGCCCTTTACCAACCAAGGGTAAAATCGTCATTTTACATAAATAATTTAATTAAATCCAATAATTGAAATTCCGGGTTGTTACATCAAACAAAGAAGTTAAAGGCCATCGTTGAGAAAACCGTGGGACCATCAAGGAAGGATTGGTCCAATAGGCTCAATGATGCTCTTTGGGCATACAAGACTGCCTTTAAAACATCATTTGGTATGTCCCCATTTCGGCTTGTCTTTGGAATAGGATGCCATTTACCCGTGCAAGTAGAGAACAAGGCCTTTTGGGCCATCAAACATGTCAACATGGATCATGCTGAGGCAGGGCACCACCGTAAGCTTCAATTTCAAGAACTTGTGGTGCTAAGGAATGAGGCCTATGAAAGTTCTTGAATCTATAAAATGAGGCCTATCATGATAAGCACTTAATCCGTAAGACCTTCCAAGTAGGACAAAAGGTCCTTCTATTCAATTCAAGGTTGAGGCTCTTCCCTGGAAAGCTCATATCTCGTTGGACAGGGCCCTATCTAGTGCTTAAGGTCCTACCCCATGATGCCGTGGAAATCAAGCATGAGAAGTTAGGCCTTGAATTGAAAGTCAATGGCCACTTTTTGAAGCCTTATTTTGATGCCTACATGAACTGCCAGCTCAGGTTTTCACCTTGGCCGTGCCACCCCTTTCTTGACTTGCAAGGCACGTCTTGCCCAGACGTTAAATCAAGCGCTCCTAAGAGGCAACCTAGCCCTGGTTTGTGATCTCTTCCCGTTCTTTATATTTTCTGTTTAAGCATGCCTCTTATGCCTCGAGGCTTTTGAACTTAGAGTTTTAACTTGTTAACATTGAGGATAATGTTTAGTTTAGGTTTGGGGATACACGGCTACGAACTTAGTACTTTACTTGTTAATAAGTTATATAGTGGAATTAATTATTTGTCTTACTAGAGTCATAACATGCTTAAGTTTGTGCCTTATTCTTCCACTTAATGACTAACTTCAAGAAATTGAGCTAAAATTTGACTTTGTTCAAGTAAACACTAAAAAATTAGTGGAGACTACCTATGTGAGATTTTGAGCCTAATGCCTTTCTTTTTGAGTGATTTACTTTGTTCTACTCTTAAACACTATTCAATTCATTCTATATTCATTGATCTCATTATTATCACTTTGCATTGAATTGTATCGCACTAACATATGTTGCAAGAAAAGTATGACAACTAAATGCACACAATCCTTGATAATAATATGCTAACAAGTGCACTAATCAATAGACAATATAGTGGTACAAGCAAGGGTCGAATCCCACAAGGACTTGACTAAAAAATGTACTCTAAGCAATAGATTTTTTAGTTCACTAGTAGGTACTCAAAACAGAAACAAACACTAATTAGATATAGTTGACACTAAACAAAAGACTCCAAACAAAGACACTCAAACAGGACACGGGCAAAAAGAGGGGGGTTTAGTTCAAACGATGCTGCAAAAGTAAATAACTTGGAATGCAAGAAACAAGTAAATAACAAATGATTGAAATCAAATGAAAAGAAAGTTAAGGCGGTCCTTATCCACACCTAACCACAATGTTTTCTAACTTGGTTTGGATGGTTCAATTGTCATGTTCATTACTTAGCCTAGTGCCCATGCAAGGGGTCTCTTAAGCTCACCCTTACACATTTTATCTCTTCTTACTTAGTTTGTCTTAGGTCTCACGGGCACCTAAGACGTCTATCAAGTTATGCTCAACTGAGTCCCACGGTTTCTGAGTTAAACACAAACAAAAGCATTAAGTTCTAAAGGGATTTAATGACACTACACTAACCCTAGGGATTACACAGTAACCCTAGGAATGTCATGAGTTGAATTACAAGATCATTGCTTAATGTAACCTTTTGATGCAAAGTCATATGTGAATCATGTTATTAAAGTACATAATTCTAACACAATAAAATAGCAATTTAAGCAGTGATCCAACAAACCAAGATGAACACAATAATCAAAACCAAGCGCCAAAACCAAATTAAAACGTTGCCATGGTTAGGGTTTCAAGTTCAGCCCTAACTTAAGAGAAACTACTTACTACGCATTATGAAAAACAAAAAGTATACATTGTAATGAATGTGAAGGTGAAAGATTAAACCGAATTATACTCTCAAAGGCAGACTCCAAGCACGGCTTGAAGCACTCCTCCAAGAACACAATTAAGTCTTCGTGAACAATCCTCACGCTAATGCCTCAAAACAATAACTAAGAGTGTCAAGGTTGGCGTGTCCAATACACTGAACAGATGCCCCCTTATATAGACAAGGGAAAACCTTGTCCTATAAGGATTGGAATTAGAAACCATAGCCGAAAATGTTCTAGAATAATTATGGCATTCCAAAGTAATTCCAAAGTCCTTAAAATCTATGAGAACCAATCAGAACAGGACTGGGAATGCAAATGCAAGCTAGCAGGTGAGAACACAAGTTGGCTGCAAGGTAGCCAAGCCGTAAATGGAAACTTGGCCCTTGGGATGTCTTTGTCGCGCCACGTCGCACCTTAACACTTGAATGGCTTCATTACATGTCAAAGAGTCTAAAAACACTTCATCTCTCGATCAAATGGCGGAAGGCTTGCAAATGTCCTCCTTGGAGCATACCGGGCCAGGCCAGGTCCTACCGAGGACCTCAGGACCTGAATTAGAGCGCACTGGAACACAACTTTGGGGCAGTCACGCCTTCTTGAAATTGTGTCAGGAACACAAGCTTGGTCTTCATCGAAGTGAGGCGAAGGCATGCCTTGGCTAGAACCTTGAACTGGACTTAGCATTGCGGCGGAACAGGTACTTAGTGTCTTGGGCGTGTCTGGGACACGATCAGGGACTCGATTGGGAAGTTCTTGAGACATGTCCTCGATATGCCTTGGCTCTGACCTAGCACTTCTAGGGCGTGTTCTCATGGTCATGAGACACGGCATTGGGACCCTGATGGGCTGATTTGAGGTACTTGGTCAAGGAGCCAAAATAGGGCGCACTGGCGCACTCAAGGCCTAGTTCAGGACCCAATATTAATTTGAGGACATCTCCCTCATTTGAATTCCGATTTGAGTCATTCTTTTTCCTGTATTCTTAGAATTGCATTATCTTTTGAAAGCCTGCACATGTCTCACAAAAGCGTCACTTTCTACTATGGATGGCCAGATTTCTAATAAAAGACAGTTAAGGGAACCAAAAATGACATGAAATGAATGTTGGAAATATGACCTTACAAATACCCCCAAACCTGGATTTTGCTAGTCCTCGAGCAAAACAAAGAATAAAAACTAAAGCACAAACTAAACGACTCAATCTAATTACGGATAGACCATTTAAACCCCTAGGTTCACCTAGTAGGAGGAGTTTTGTCTCCTTTTACTTAACATCTAAAACACTAAACAAAATGCTTAAGAATTTAATAAGGAACACAACAAATCAATCATATCATGCCAAACTAAAGATATGCCAGTCTCAAGAAAGTACCATGTGTAAGTGTGAATGCCCTTGCTTCAAGATTTCAAGCTCAAAACAACAAAGTTCAAATGCCTTAGAAAGATTTCGCCTCGACTCTAACCTCACTAGGAAACTCTCATTCTCTCATGAATCCTAAGATTTTCACTCTTGCAAGCATATGTGATGTGTTTTTGTCATGGAATCAAATATAATCACATATGAAATAGCATGAAAGAAAGAAAATTTTTGAAAATGGATCTAATGAAGGAATTTAACTTTAAGAATGTAGAGACATACCTCAACTCCAAGCAAGACTTCCCATGAGATTAATTAGGTCTTCATTCAAGGGTTGTAATGGGGCTAAGCTCACGGGTTTAGAAGAAGGGGATTGGAATTCAAAAGCCTAGGCTCTGACAAGGCATGAAGTAGCATGAATTGGAACTTGATCTTCTTCTTGAACTTCTCCTTGGCCCATGGCCAGACTTCGCATTTTTCTTTTACTGAATTCCTCAAGTTCAGGCATGATTTCCATGAATAATGAGTTATGACTTCTATTCTCATTGGTTCACTTGACTTAGCTCATTGTTTTCTTTTCTTTTTCTCTTTGTTCTTTTGTTTTGTTTTTTTTTCTTTTTCCATTTCAAACTAAGACAAGATCATACAATGAGTTACATTGTGCTTTCTGTCCAAGTTAGGACGTTAGGTCACTTGGGATGTCTAAGACATCACTTCTTATATCAACTTTGTAATTTGAACTCTTTTGGCCGTGACATGGCTTGACGTGCCCTTGGCGCACTTCTGCGGCTTGTCTTTGATTTTTCACACTTTGATGGTTGTCTCCCTTTCCATGCCATGAACTTCATTTGGCGCGGCCTTGTCAAAACCTAAGCTATAGGGAATGGCCAAGATTTAGGGCTTCCTATCTAGGGCTCAGTTTTGATGTGGGTGATGAAAGAAAGGGTTAAGTGTTTGACTTCAAAGTGGGTTAAGGAAGAATGTAAAAGGGACATATATGGCTTTTAGGGGCTCAAACATGCATAACCTGCATCACTTCTTATGGTACATCCAACTGAGAATAAGGAGCCTCTACATAAATGTTAGTTCATTAAAATTCAATACAAAGGGAAAATAATGAGATCAATCAATATAGAAAGAATTGAATAGTGTTTAAGAGTAGAACAAAGTAAATCTCTCAAAAAGAAAGGCATCAGGCTCAAAATCTCACATGGGGTAGTCTGAACTCATTTTCTATGGTTCACTTAAACAAAGTTAACTTTTAGCTCAATTTCTTGAAGTTAGGCATTAAGTGTAATGAATATGGCACAAACTTAAGTATGGCATGGCTCTAATAATGACTTATTCTACAATGTAACTTATTAAGAAGTAAAGTACTAAGTTCCTAGCCGTGTACCCCTAAACCTAAATGTTGCAAAATTTTGATCCACAACCCCAAACCTAAACTAAACATTGTCCTCAATTTTTAACAAGTTAAAACATTAAGATCAAAATAAGGAAAGATGCAAAGGAGGCATGCAAAACAGAAAACATAAAGAGAAGGGAATGATACACAACCCAGGGCTAGGCTGCCTCCTAGGAGTGCTTGATTTAATGTCTAGGCAAGACATGGCTTGCAAGTAAAGCCAAGGAAGGCACGTCAAGATGGTACACTTGCTCAGGTTCTGCTTGATATGTTTCAAAGTAGGTCTTTAAGCGGTGGCCATTGACCTTCACTTCCTGGCAGATATGGAATGCTTGATTTCCACGGCTCCGTGGGGTAAGACCTTAAGAACAATGTATGGCCCTGACCAACGAGACCTAAGCTTTCTGGGGAAGATCCTCATCCTGGAATTGAACAGTAAGACCTTTTGTCCTAGTTGGAAAGTCTTGCGGAGCAAGTGCTTGTCATGGTAGGCCTTGGATTTTTCCTTGTATATCTGTGAGCTTTCATAATCTTTATTCCGCAGCTCTTCAAGCTCTTGCAACTGCAACTTCCTATGGTGTCCTGCTTCATCCATGTCCATGTGGACACGCTTGATTGCCTAGAAGGCCTTGTGTTCCAACTCCACAGGTAAGTGGCAGACTTTTCCAAAGACAAGTTTGAATGGGGACATGTCTATTGGTGTCTTATAGGCAATTCTATATGCCCATAGGGCATCATTGAGTCTATTGGACCAGTCCTTCCTTGATGGCCCCATGGTTTTCACAAGGATAGCCTTGCCTTGACTTCTCTATTTGAGATCTCGGCTTGTCCACTAGTTTGACGATGATATGAGTTGACATCCTATGGGTGACTCCATATTTTCTCATGAGGGCCTCAAACGTCCTATTGCAAAAGTGTGAGCCTCCATCACTAATGATGGCTTGTGGTGTTCCAAACCTTCACAAGATATGGGATTGGATGAAACTATACACTACTTTAGAATCATTAGTCTTGGTTGTAATTTGCTTCCACCCTTTTAGAATCATAATCAACAACAAGTAGAATGTAAAGAAAACCAAAGGAGTTTGGGAAGGGTCCCATAAATTCAATGCCCCAAACATCAAAGATTTCAACAACTAGAATGGGGTTTATGGGTATTTGTTCCTTAGGGCCAATATTACCTTGTCTTTGGCACCTGTCATAAGTGAGGACGTGCTGATGAGCATCCTTGAAGATGGTGGGCCAATAGAACCCACATTGAAGTACCTTAAGAGCTGTCTTCTTGGCGCCAAAGTGTCCTCCACACACCTGGTTTTGACAAAAGTCCAAGATGGACTTGACTTCATTTTCAGGGATGCACCTCCTTATGAGCTGGTCAGGACAGTGCTTCCACAGATAGGGCTCATCCCAGATCTAGTATTTGACTTGCTTGAGAAGCTTGTCCCTTTGAAACCTAGACAGATGAGAAGGGATTAGTTTAGTAGCAAGATAATTGATAATGTCAGCATACCAGGGGTCAAAGGCCTTAAGATGGAAGAGCTGCTCATCAGGGAAGCTCTCTTGGAAAAGCAGTTGGTCCACTTCCTCATTGGACCAATGGATGAGTCTGCTCAAGTGTACAGCTACCACATTCTCTGTCAGGACCCGTCCCGAATTTCCCCTCGAAATCCGGGAAGAACCCTGATCCCGTCTGACAACCTAAGAAAAGGTTCCCAAAATACCCTTCAATCCATACAAATTATAATAACCATAATAAATACTTCCTCTTGTCAGACAAGGGACTTAAGCACTCAATAATTCCCGTAATTAACGACAAATCAAATGCAACATAATATCAGAGCGTCTAAGTAGGATCAAGAATAAAATTTAGATATCCTACTCAAATATACAACACAGCGCAGTCAGAATCCTAATGCCTCAGCCTCGAGATCAATGTTCGCGTCAACTCTACTCAACTGCCTGAAGGGGGATTTAAACACAAAAGTTGTGAGTGGACAAAATTAATCATTTATAAATTCCTTTTCGAAGAATTACCTTTCTTCCCCTCCATTTATAAAATCATGCATGCATAACATAAAACAATTTATCATATAAAAGCATCATATGTAAATCATCCAAAATTCACATTTATCTTTAAAACCATTTAATTGGACTCACATAAAATCTGTGTAATGAAAATACCTCGTGATCCACAATTTGGTTTGAAAACTCTCTTCAAATGAGTTTAAAATCATTTAATTCAATCTGGACACAAATTATCTCAAATTCAAGAATTCACTGTTCCCGACATATTCATAACACATCAGGGTATCCCTTGAGATGTGTTCAAATCTGTACAACTCTGTGTACCATATGTACTGTCTGTAATATCTGTACTATGCATAGACAGTTTCGCGACCCGGCGGAGACATACTCCTCAACACCTAAGGTCCGAACCCTCAACAACTGGTAGAGTCATACTCCTCAACACCAGTCAGAGCAACAACAATCATCGGGACGGGAATCAGTGAATCAAATCCATACTTCGAAATCTTGTTTCGCGGCCTAAGCCAAATTCTTTAAAATATCATTTTATGGCCAAAATCGGTAAAATCACAATTATGAGTCAAAACCCAAATCACATACTCAAATAGTCACCACGTCAAAACGATATCAAAATCGAGTACAAAATCAGGCCATTTCTCAAAACATACTTTCACAGAAATATTGTAAAATATGTGTCCAGCATCATTTCTAAAATCCAGAAATTCATTGCACTCATACTCAACAGTATTTAAAGCAAAGATACATTTATGCATGCATTACAGTTTATAAATCAAAGTCCACTCACAAACCTGTTCAAGCACGCTCAATCCCGAACTGTACGCTCCCCTGAGGTTCCTGGAGCAGTATCGCCTGTCCAAATTAATAATCGGGATTACCAGCTAATAATAATAATCTTAAGTATAAACCCCATAAATCCCGGGAGTCTAACGATGCTGTCCTAGAAAACGCAGCAACCTTAAAACGTCCGAAACAACCCCTAAACGACATCCGATCGACTCGAAACCTGCGCCAACAGGTCCGAAACGTCAAAAACTAACTGTCACGCGCCACCGTGACCTCAGACTCGGCCCCACGCGCCGCCACACGCCGACGGAAGGTCGGAACACGCGCTCACGCGCCGCCACGCGCCGGTCACGCGCCTGCTACAGTACCCACGCGCCTGGACCGGTCCAACCCGGTCCAACTCGGCCTGACCGGTTCACTCAACCCGACCGGTTCAACTCGACCCGACCGGTTCAACTGACCCGACCAGTTCACTCGACCGGACCGGTTCAACTCAACCTGACCGGTCACCGGCGACTCGCCGGAGAAGATGACCGGCTGCCGTCACCGTCGCCGGAGGTTGGCCGGAGAAGATGACCGGACCACCACCTCCGCCGCCGTCTGGTTTCGCCGGAATCCTCCATTTCCGGCCGAAACTCCAAGCTTTCCAACTTCTTCAAAACTCAACCATTTTTCACGAATTTTACGTCTAAATCTATCTACTCAAACCCAGGAATCCAAATATGAGCTTAAAACATCAAACACATACCTGTGCTAGCCGAAAAATCGATCGGAAAGTCCGAAACTTCCTATTCTCGGTTCGGCTTCCTCCGTGGTCCTCTCCTTCGATGGTTGGTACGGTTGTGATCACGGGAAGGAGTAGAACACGATTAGTGGATCAAAACTGGAAGTTGAGGCCTTGAAATCAAAGTTGACTTTTGGTTCTCTTCGGGATTTTTCGCACGGGGTGGGTGGTTTGTGTTTGTTTGTTTTCTTTGTCACAGAGAGAGAAGAAAGAGATGATAAAGATGAATTGAAGATGGATCAGATTACACTGTTTTGGTAACAAAATATCTCTCCCAAAACCAAATTACCAAAATGCCCTTGCACATTTAGACCCATAACTCTCGTCTACGAACTCCGTTTTCCGCGTGCCGCCTGTCTACGAACTCGTGAGTTCGAGACCTACGCAACGGTATACAAAACACCACCGAAAAGGTTTCGAAACAAAACTTGATTTCCATGCCCTTTAACAAGCAAGGGCAAAATCGTCATTTTACATAAATAATTTAATTAAATCCAATAATTAAAATTCCGGGTTGTTACAATCTACCCCCCTTAAAAAATTTCGTCCCCGAAATTCAACTCTACCCTTGGAACAAATAAGGATACTGCGTCCGCATTAGTTCCTCGGTTTCCCACGTGGCTTCCTCCACGTTATGATTCCTCCACAACACTTTAACTAGAGGAATACTCTTTCTGCGCAATACCTTCTCTTTCCAATCCAAAATTTGCACCGGTTGCTCCTCAAAGGTCAAATCATCTTTCAGCTCAAGTGGTTGCTCTTCCAACACATGAGACTCATCAAACAGATATTTCCGGAGCAAAGATACATGGAAAACATTATGAACTCTGGATAATTCCGATGGTAAAGCAAGACGATATGCCACTGGTCCTATCCTCTCCAAAATCTCATATGGACCAATGTAGCGAGAACTCAGTTTTCCTCGTCTACCAAAACGTACAACTCCCTTCCAAGGAGATAGTTTCAAGAACACCCAATCACCTACTTCAAACTCAAGGTCTCTGGTTCTACGGTCTGCATAGCTCTTCTGGCGATCCTGAGCTGTCTTCAACCTTTCTCTGATGATCCTTATCTTTTCCTCAGTCGTATCAACCAATTCTGGTGTTAACAGTTTCCTTTCACCCACTTCGTTCCAGCATAATGGTGTCCTGCACTGCCTCCCATACAGTGCCTCGAAAGGAGACATCCCAATACTCGACTGATAACTATTATTATAAGCAAATTCCATCAGAGCCAGATGTGAATCCCAGTTTCCTTTAAACTGTAGTACACAAGCTCTCATCATATCCTCCAAAATCTGGATTGTTCTCTCAGACTGACCATCCGTCTGAGGATGAAAAGCTGTACTAAAATGCAATGTAGTGCCAAAAGCCTTCTGCAAACTCCGCCAAAACCTGGAGGTAAATCTAGGATCCCTGTCCGAAACAATCGACTCTGGAGTTCCATGTAGCCGTATGATCTCATCAATGAACAATTTGGCATACTGACTCATCCGAAAATCTTCCCGCACTGGCAAGAAATGTGCAGACTTCGTGAGTCTATCAACAATTATCCATATCCCATCATGTCCTTTCTGTGTCCTTGGAAGTTTATACACAAAATCCATCGTAATGTGATCCCACTTCCATTCCGGAATAGGTAATGGTTGAAGTGCCCCATATGGTTTCTGCCTCTCTGCTTTCACTTGCTGGCACGTCAGGCATCTACTCACAAACTCAGCAATCTCCCTTTTCATCCCAGTCCACCAATAATATTTCCTTAGGGTATGATAC
This sequence comes from Oemleria cerasiformis, assembly GCA_037349345.1. Lineage (NCBI taxonomy): Eukaryota > Viridiplantae > Streptophyta > Magnoliopsida > Rosales > Rosaceae > Oemleria > Oemleria cerasiformis. Next base: position 373,121 of record JAZGTL010000029.1, on the reverse strand, counting down.
ATCTTGGTACCTCCTGGATGCATAGCGTAAGCCGAACTATGAGCCTCATCAAGAATTTCCCTCTTTAGTTCCAGCTCATTCGGTACGCACAACCGACCATCCCTAACCAAGGCTCCATTATCCCTAAGCGCATAGTCCTGCCTGTTTCCAGCCTCTAACTCCATCCTGATAATGCACAATGTAGGGTCCTGGAGTTGAGCCTCAATAATCCGATCAATCAGAACAGGCCTCACATGAAAACTAGCCAATAAAGCCCCCTGGCTATCCATGTCCAGTACTATCCCTGCTCTACGGAACTCTACCAGTAACGGTAAGTAGACTGTATGCAAATGGGCTAAAGAACCCATGGATTTTCTGCTTAAAGCATCTGCCACAACATTGGCTTTCCCTGGAAGGTACTCTATAGTACAATCATAATCCTTTATTAACTCAAGCCATCTTCTCTGCCTCAGATTTAGGTCTTTTTGGGTGAACAAGTACTTCAAACTCTTATGGTCGGTGAAGATCCGACACGTCTCCCCGTACAAATAATGTCTCCATATTTTCAATGCATGCACCACTGCAGCTAATTCCAAATCATGTGTGGGGTAATTCAACTCATGGGGTTTAAGTTGTCTAGAAGCATAAGCTATCACCTTTCCATGCTGCATCAACACGCAGCCTATACCCCGCAATGATGCATCACTATACACCTCGAATCCACCAGTATCATCAGGAATGGTCAATACTGGAGCAGAAGTCAACCTCCTCTTCAGCTCCTGAAATCCCTGTCCACAATCAGCTCCCCAGTCAAACTTGACTCCTTTCCTCGTCAACCGAGTCAACGGCCCTACTATCGTAGAAAATCCTTCTACGAACCGTCGATAATATCCTGCCAAACCCAGAAAACTCCTCACCTCTGTCACTGTTCTCGGTTGGTCCCAGTTTGCCACTGCCTCAACCTTTTGGGGATCTACGCTGATACCCTCAGCCGAAATCACATGACCTAAGAATCCAACTTCAGTCAACCAAAACTGGCATTTACTGAATTTGGCAAACAAATGCTTTTTCCTAAGCATATTCAGCACCAACCTTAAGTGCTTCTCATGTGCCTTAGCACTCCTCGAATACACCAAGATGTCATCAATGAACACAATCACAAACCGCTCCAAATACTTTTGGAACACCCTGTTCATCAAATCCATAAATGCTGCTGGAGCATTAGTCAACCCGAAAGGCATCACCAGGAACTCATAATGACCATAACGAGTCCTGAAAGCTGTTTTCTCAACATCCCCTTCTCTGATCCTCAACTGGTGGTATCCGGATCGAAGGTCAATTTTCGAAAAATATCTTGCCCCCTTAAGTTGATCAAACAAATCATCTATCCTTGGCAAAGGATACTTATTCCGCACCGTAGCCATGTTTAGCTTCCGGTAGTCGATACACAACCTCAACCCACCATCCTTTTTTCTCACAAATAACACTGGTGCACCCCAAGGTGAAACACTTGGACGAATAAATCCCATATTCACCAAGTCCTGCAACTGAGTCTTTAACTCTCGCAATTCTGCCGGTGCCATCCTATACGGTGCCTGTGAGATAGGTTGAGTACCTGGCAAAAGCTCGATGGTGAACTCAATCTCCCGGTGAGGTGCCAATCCCGGAAGATCATCTGGAAACACATCAGAGAATTCACTCACCACGGGAATATCCTCCACTCTCATTGGAGTTTCCCGAGAATCAAACACATGAGCCAAGTAACCCTCACAACCTTTCCTCAGCAATTTCTCAGCAGTCAAAGCTGATATCACTCCACAGGGTAGTACCCTACGATCTCCTCTGAATGTAAGTTCCGGTAAACCTGGACTCCGGAAATCCACTCTTTTGTCATAACAATCAATAGAGGCATGGTGCATAGTCAACCAATCCATCCCTAGAATCACATCAAAATCAAAAATATCTAGGGGAATTAAATCTGCCTCTAATGCATGACCTTCCACTAACACTGGACAATTTCGAATCACGAGATTCGCCACTAACATATTCCCAGTAGGAGTACTAACACCCATGTCCCAACCAATCGGAGACAATTCTCTATCAGCAAATAATGTAAACTCCCGAGAAATGAAAGAATGAGTTGCCCCAGGATCTATTAAAACATAAGCATCACGGTTAAAAATAGATAACATACCCGTGACTACATCTGGTGCTGCTCGGGCCTCCTGTTGCGACATAGCAAACACTCGAGCTTGTGTATCCAACGATCGACCACGACCCCACTGTCTGCCTCTGGCCCTGTTGGACCCACGGGGCCTGTTTGTCCAATTGGCCCTGTTGGCCCTACTGGATTGACTCTGACTTCCAGCTGCAAAACCGGGCGTCTGAAATGTCCTCTGCCCCTGTTCAGCAGCACCCCGCCCCCAGGAACTACTAGCCGGATACAAATGTGGGCAAAATCTCTTGATGTGACCACTCTCCCCACAAAAGAAACATCCAGTGCTACCTGAGCTGCCACTCGGTCTTCTAGTTGATTGCACAGAAGCACCACTAGAACGGCCGGATGACTGGGGTGCCTGTCTGACTCCGCCACTGCCTGAACCAGATCCCTCACCCGCAGTAGATCCAGAGCTGTAACTGCCTCTCTTGGACGGTCCCTGGCTAGAGGTTCCAACATCCCAGCGATCCCTGTGTCGCCTGGAACCCCTAAACTGCTGCTGGACAGGCACACCCATGCTCCACTCTACACGAGCTGCAGCGTCAGACGCATCTCTCAATGAAGTATGGGCTGCAGCCGTTACCGCTGACCGAAGTTCGCCCCTCAGCCCATTTTCAAATCTGCGGCGTCTGTCCCTCTCGGTTACCACTAGAGCTGGTGCAAAACGAGCCAACTCTAAAAATCTCTGCTCATACTGAGCCACTGTCAAATCTCCCTGCTGTAGGTGTATGAACTCAGCCTCCCTGGCATCTCGGTACGAGCAAGGATAAAATTGCTCGAGGAACTTCTCCCGAAAGGTCGCCCAGGTAATGGTACTGACTTCCCAACCTGATACCTCTAATGCACTCCACCAATCATAAGCGGAACCACCCAGCAGAAAAGTGGCTAACAACACCCTGTCCCCCTGAGGACATCTCATAACCGAGAACACTCGCTCTAAACGAGTAATCCACTCTCTTGCATCATCTGGGCTAGAGTCGCCCATAAATACTGTAGCCCCTAATCTCTGGGCTCTCTCAATGTCTGAACCTTCAGTAGCAGTCCTACTCTGAAGTACAGAAGTCAACGCATGACCTAATTGTTCCAGTGTCTGCCTCATATCAGGCTCCACTGTAGGTTCAGGTGTGTCCCCCATATTTTCCGACGGTTGACGGAACTCGCGTCTCGGAGGCATTACGCTGAAAAGAACTATAACTCATCAATACCAAAATAATTGTACACGTAGTGTACAGTCTGCAGGAATTTAACCTAGTGCTCTGATACCAATTGTCAGGACCCGTCCCGAATTTCCCCTCGAAATCCGGGAAGAACCCTGATCCCGTCTGACAACCTAAGAAAAGGTTCCCAAAATACCCTTCAATCCATACAAATTATAATAACCATAATAAATACTTCCTCTTGTCAGACAAGGGACTTAAGCACTCAATAATTCCCGTAATTAACGACAAATCAAATGCAACATAATATCAGAGGGTCTAAGTAGGATCAAGAATAAAATTTAGATATCCTACTCAAATATACAACACAGCGCAGTCAGAATCCTAATGCCTCAGCCTCGAGATCAATGTTCGCGTCAACTCTACTCAACTGCCTGAAGGGGGATTTAAACACAAAAGTTGTGAGTGGACAAAATTAATCATTTATAAATTCCTTTTCGAAGAATTACCTTTCTTCCCCTCCATTTATAAAATCATGCATGCATAACATAAAACAATTTATCATATAAAAGCATCATATGTAAATCATCCAAAATTCACATTTATCTTTAAAACCATTTAATTGGACTCACATAAAATCTGTGTAATGAAAATACCTCGTGATCCACAATTTGGTTTGAAAACTCTCTTCAAATGAGTTTAAAATCATTTAATTCAATCTGGACACAAATTATCTCAAATTCAAGAATTCACTGTTCCCGACATATTCATAACACATCAGGGTATCCCTTGAGATGTGTTCAAATCTGTACAACTCTGTGTACCATATGTACTGTCTGTAATATCTGTACTATGCATAGACAGTTTCGCGACCCGGCGGAGACATACTCCTCAACACCTAAGGTCCGAACCCTCAACAACTGGTAGAGTCATACTCCTCAACACCAGTCAGAGCAACAACAATCATCGGGACGGGAATCAGTGAATCAAATCCATACTTCGAAATCTTGTTTCGCGGCCTAAGCCAAATTCTTTAAAATATCATTTTATGGCCAAAATCGGTAAAATCACAATTATGAGTCAAAACCCAAATCACATACTCAAATAGTCACCACGTCAAAACGATATCAAAATCGAGTACAAAATCAGGCCATTTCTCAAAACATACTTTCACAGAAATATTGTAAAATATGTGTCCAGCATCATTTCTAAAATCCAGAAATTCATTGCACTCATACTCAACAGTATTTAAAGCAAAGATACATTTATGCATGCATTACAGTTTATAAATCAAAGTCCACTCACAAACCTGTTCAAGCACGCTCAATCCCGAACTGTACGCTCCCCTGAGGTTCCTGGAGCAGTATCGCCTGTCCAAATTAATAATCGGGATTACCAGCTAATAATAATAATCTTAAGTATAAACCCCATAAATCCCGGGAGTCTAACGATGCTGTCCTAGAAAACGCAGCAACCTTAAAACGTCCGAAACAACCCCTAAACGACATCCGATCGACTCGAAACCTGCGCCAACAGGTCCGAAACGTCAAAAACTAACTGTCACGCGCCACCGTGACCTCAGACTCGGCCCCACGCGCCGCCACACGCCGACGGAAGGTCGGAACACGCGCTCACGCGCCGCCACGCGCCCTCACGCGCCGGTCACGCGCCTGCTACAGTACCCACGCGCCTGGACCGGTCCAACCCGGTCCAACTCGGCCCGACCCGGTCCAACTCGGCCTGACCGGTTCACTCAACCCGACCGATTCAACTCGACCCGACCGGTTCAACTGACCCGACCAGTTCACTCGACCGGACCGGTTCAACTCAACCTGACCGGTCACCGGCGACTCGCCGGAGAAGATGACCGGCTGCCGTCACCGTCGCCGGAGGTTGGCCGGAGAAGATGACCGGACCACCACCTCCGCCGCCGTCTGGTTTCGCCGGAATCCTCCATTTCCGGCCGAAACTCCAAGCTTTCCAACTTCTTCAAAACTCAACCATTTTTCACGAATTTTACGTCTAAATCTATCTACTCAAACCCAGGAATCCAAATATGAGCTTAAAACATCAAACACATACCTGTGCTAGCCGGAAAATCGATCGGAAAGTCCGAAACTTCCTATTCTCGGTTCGGCTTCCTCCGTGGTCCTCTCCTTCGATGGTTGGTACGGTTGTGATCACGGGAAGGAGTAGAACACGATTAGTGGATCAAAACTGGAAGTTGAGGCCTTGAAATCAAAGTTGACTTTTGGTTCTCTTCGGGATTTTTCGCACGGGGTGGGTGGTTTGTGTTTGTTTGTTTTCTTTGTCACAGAGAGAGAAGAAAGAGATGATAAAGATGAATTGAAGATGGATCAGATTACACTGTTTTGGTAACAAAATATCTCTCCCAAAACCAAATTACCAAAATGCCCTTGCACATTTAGACCCATAACTCTCGTCTACGAACTCCGTTTTCCGCGTGCCGCCTGTCTACGAACTCGTGAGTTCGAGACCTACGCAACGGTATACAAAACACCACCGAAAAGGTTTCGAAACAAAACGTGATTTCCATGCCCTTTAACAAGCAAGGGCAAAATCGTCATTTTACATAAATAATTTAATTAAATCCAATAATTAAAATTCCGGGTTGTTACATTCTCACTTCATTTCTTGTCCTTGATCACAAGATCAAACTCTTGAAGCAATAGTACCGACCTAATGAGCCTTGGCTTGGCATCCTTCGTGGTAAGCAAATACTTAAGAGATGCAAGGTTAGTATAGATAATAACCTTTGTTTGAAGCAAATATGACCTAAACTTCTCTAAAGTAAATATAACAGCCAAGAGTTCTTTCTCAGTAGTAGAATAATTAATTTGAGCATCATTTAAAGCCCTACTTGCATAGTAAAGAACATATGGCAACTTATCTATTCTTTGTCCCAAGACTGCCCCAATGGCATAGTCTGAGGCATCACACATGAGCTCAAAGGCATGTCCCATCTAGGTGGCTTGATGATAGGTGCAGCCGTGAGCTTGTCCTTGAGGGCCTCAAAGGACTCACGGCATTCCTTGGTAAAGTCCAATGGTGCATCCTTGGCAAGCAGATTGTACAAAGGCCTTGTGATTTTGGAGAAGTCCTTTATAAACGTCCTATAGAATATCCCAAGAAAGATATGACCTCCTTAACTGAAGTGGGATAGGGCAGGCCACTTATGACATCAATCTTGGCCTTGTCAACTTCTATGCCACCGCTGGATATGACATGGCCAAGTAGAATCTTGGACTCCCTGTATCTTTCTAGGACTCTTGACAAGTTTGTTAGACATAAATCAAAGGAATTACCAAAAACTGAAAAGTCATCCATGAATACCTCAATGATGTCCTCTACCATGTCTGAAAATATGCTCAGCATGCACTTTAGAAAGGTGTCAGGGGCATTGCAAAGGCCAATGGTCATCCTCCTGTAGGCAAACGTACCATAGGGACATGTGAATGTTTTATTCTCTTGGTCCTTAGGTGCTATGTAATCTGGTTGTACCCTTAATAGCCATCTAAGAAACAAAAGTGAGAATGTCCTGCAAGTCTTTCAAGAATTTGGTCAATAAAAGGTAATGGAAAGTGATCTTTGCAAGTAGTAGAATTAAGTTTCTTACAATCTATGCATACTCTCTATCCAATTTGGACCCTTTGACGAACAAGCTCATCTTGTTCATTCTTGATGACTGTGATGCCAATCTTCTGAGGCATAACTTGAACTGGGCTAACCCACTTGGAATCTAAGATGGGGTAGATGATTCCCACGTCCAAAAGCTTGTGAACCTCCTTATTGACTACTTCCTTCATGGGCAGATTCAGGCGCCTCAGAAGTTCCCTTGTAGGCTTGGCATCCTCCATCCAATAGCTTGCATGTTGTCCTTCAGAACCTGCACTAATTGACTTTCTTGTAGAGATGTTAGATTAGAAGCAATAATGACAGATATAGTTTGATTCTAACCTAAGAATGCATACTTCAAGTACTCAGGCAAAGGCTTCAGTTCAACCTTTGGAGCCTGAATGGTGGAAGGAAGGGTCTTTTCTTCCTTCAGGGATAAGGCCTCAAACAAAGGTGGCTTTGAGTAAGTGTGTGGATGCACGGCCTCAAGCATATGTAATTCCTCAATGATGTAGCCATCAAGGCCATTGTAACCATGAGAAGGCAAAGTAAGGGCCTTCTTAAGAGGATCATCTATACAAGCATTTAGAATAGTTTGATGCAATAAAGACTCCATGGTATTTAAAGGAAAATCATTGATAGGCTCTTGAGGATATTGCATAGTATCATGTATGGAAAAGGTCCTAGTCTTATCTAACACTTTGATAGATATTTGGCCTTGGTTCAAGTTGATTTCACAGTTTATGGTGGCCAAGAGAGGTCTCCCAAAGATCAAAGGAGGATCCTCACTTTCAATTGTCTTTTCCATTTTTAAGATGTAAAAACCATCTTATATACATGTGTCTTCTATTTGAACTATTGATCAGTCGTTATTTATGCATCATTTTGATGTCTTTATATGCGTCTCTTACATGTCTTTTGAATGATTTCGTGCCATCAATAGTAGAAAAGGATCAATCTTGCAAGACTTTTACAGAGTTCGAAAGATAGGTAAAATCTAGAAAGAACGCAAAAAGAATGACTCAAATCGGAGTACAGATGAAGGAGATGTCCTCATTTCAATATCAGGTCCTGAACGGAGTATTGAGTGCGCCAATGCGCCTATTTTGGGCCACCGGCCAAGTACCTCATATCAGGCCCTCCGGGTCTCAAACCTGTGTTTCATGACATCAAGGTCAGGTCCTAGAAGTGCCAGGGTCGTGCCAAGGCAGGTCGAGGACATGTCCTAAGAACTCCCATCCGAGCCCAGATGTGCGCCTAAGCCCGGGGTCCCTGTTCCGCCAGCGGTGGATCAAAGGTTCTCCCTCTGCGCTAAACCTGACAACATTTGCACCAAGCCTGAACGAAGATGCGCTTCTACTATACTCATGATGTGCTTCAAAAGCGCAGTCCCAGATCCTGATTACGAAGACAGTCCAAAAGCCAAGTTCAGACCACTTGCCAGCTTGCGTTCCCACATACCAGCCTGCATTCACACTCCCAACTATGTTCTGATTGGTTCTAATAGATTTTAAGGACTTTTTAATTAATTAAAAGTACAATAACTTTCCCTATCCTTATAGGACATGGTTTTACCAATCCTTATAGAATAAGGTTTTACCAATCCTTATAGAACAAGGTTTTCCCTTTGTCTATAAAAGGGAGCCTTTGTTCAGTGTTTTAAAAAGGAGAGAATGAGCTAGAGGCGTTTTTGGGAGATACAGAGACACCTTAGCCGCAGATAGTATTTTGGTTTTTTAGAGTTTTACGCCAAAGCTTGGTTCTTCCTGAAGTCGAGTGTGTTGGACGTAGAGCTTGGAGAAGAAGGCTCTGTCGTGTCTTCTGCTGCACCTGTTCTTCACAATATCTTCTGTACCCTTATTTTCATTATTGCAATTTACTTATGAATTCAATTATATTTGTTTCAATTTCAGTTATGTGTGAGTAGTCGTTAGGATTAGGGATGCTTGAAGCCCTAGCCATGTTAGCTTGTTAATTGGATTTCTGGCTCTTGATTATGATTGCTATGCATGCTGAATAAGTTGGATTACTTTGCTTAATGACCTTAATTTATGCCTATAAGATTAGCTACCCTGTTTGCATATAATTATAGATGTAATTGCTTGAGTGACCATCATATCATCTTGTGATTTGGAGCATCGAAAGTATTCTTACTTGTAATCTTAACTCATAACGACCTAGGATTGAATGTCACTTTTCTAGGCTAATGTGGTGTCATTAAATTCTCTTTGAACTTCATGCATCATCTTAAAAGGTAGGTGATAGACGTTCTAGGCATATGCCCTGTTTAGAACATGCTAAGTAAGAGGGAATAAGATGTGTCTAGTGAACCAACGCCAGGTCCTAGGCACGGGCACCTAATTCAGAAAATGCATAGTAATTAGGTCAAGGAAATCTGATTAGTAACTATAATTGGCTAGAGTGGATAATAAGCATTAATTCGCCTTAGTTAGTAATCAATCAACCGTTAATTCTTGCATTATTATTTTCTGCATTTTATTTTACTTGCCTTTAAATTTCAGTTCTCACATCATAAACCCCCCCCCCCCCCCCCCCCACCCCCCCCCCCCCCCCCCCCCCTCCCCCCCTGCGTGTGTGTGTGTGTTTTTTCACTAAGTTAATAAATCTGAACTAAAGTGGTCATAACGTTGATACAAGTCCTCGAGGGATCGACTCTTGCTGTGCTACTATACTATTCTTATCGATTTGTGCACTTCCAAGGATTTATAACTGTTAGAATTGAATTGCATATTTCTTGCTCTTTAATTTTACCAACAAGTTTTTGGCTCCGTTGCGGGGGACTTGTGCCTCAACGGTGCCCATTAATTAAGATTTAGTTAACTAAATTTTGTACAGTAACTATTTAGATTTTTTTTTTTATGTTTTACTAACTTAGCTTGTCGTCTTTCTCATGTACATATGAACAACTCATACGTGGATATGGGACCATGGAATTATCCATACATGGAGATGGGAGCTTGGAACAATCCATACCCAACTTCATTCAATCAGGGGTGGAGCAATCACGAAAACCCAGAACCATACAACCCGGGTTGGAGCAATCACGAAAATCCAGAACCTTACAACACAGGATGGTGCCAGCAGCCTAATTTCACATGGAACTCCCCGCAAATAGTTCCTCACTCCAAACCCACTCCTGACCTCCTACCTTCGCTGAGGGCCTTGGTACAATACATGGAGGCTCGTAATCAATGCATGGCAGCTTTTTGTGAAGAACAACGAGAGCAAAGCCAGCGCTTGGAGGAGATACTGGAAAAGAGCAATAGGGTGTTTGAGTTCTTCGTATGCCAAACAGAAGAAAGGGCACGTCCCCCACCAAGTGAGGCCGTGAATGAAGAGCATAATAAGGACACCACCAAGCTAACACTTCGACAAGTGCTTGCCATGGATGCCATGAATTCCGCCCAAGGCCATGCCGTGACAGTGTCTCCCGATTCTGCTCAGATTGAGCAATGGGACGCACCCAATTCATACCCTTCAGTATACTCTTCCTTTTATAATGTTTCTGATTCTGATTTCATGTCTAACTATACGTCTTTTCCTTGCACTAACAGATTGAAAAGCGAAAAGGAAGAAAACTGGGAGGAAGAGAATAGGACGGATGATGGTGACAAGGACATCCAGGTCAAACCCATACCCCTGCCCTATGTGCTGCCCAGCAGCAACGCAATGCCCCAAGCCGTGTCCCATAGCCATGATCACGTTCTGCCTACTGCCCTGTCGCAAACCCAGTTTCCTGCTGAGTCCCAGGACTCGCCAAATGTCCTTCCGCAGCTACAGCCCAGCACCACAGAACCTGGAAATATCTAGGGCACGCCTTCAACACGCCAAGCTGCGCCAACTGATTCACTGCAGGGCAAGTTCTTAGTCGCTACACCAGAACCTTCCCAGCACACATCTGAGATGCGCAGCACTGCGGCCACGCTTCAAGACACATCCACGGCAGAATCCAAGGACCAGCCTATGCCTCCCATTCTGTTGCCAGTCGTGTCTCAGCCCATGCCCAAGGACAAGGACCCATTTTTGAAATTCAATGCGCCTTCTCAACTCAATCCTGAAGCACTTAACTTTCAATTTAAAAAGGCAAACATGGATTTGAATTCTGATTTAGCTCCTAATACTGTTGAACTTTTCCCGTGCAGGTTCCACCATAAAAACACCAAGAATTTGCTAAAGGCCCTCAACTTGGTCCCCCTCTTCAAGTTCCGAAGGAAAAATCAACGGAAGGGACCAAGGATGAAGTCTAGAACGTATAGGGCACAACCAAAGCTGTTCCCCCATGGGCATTGTCCAAGGAAAACATTCAAGAGTGGATAGAAACTGCTCTCATTCAAATCACTCCTCAATCTCTTTCCCGATAAGTTACGTTCTCGACGATGGATTCCTTTATGTCTTTCTAACTTTTTTCTCCATGATGCAGCGCAGATTCTACAGCAAGAGGCTCATAATCGATTCCATGTTGACACTGAAATCCTGGGCACACAATCAAATGCCTAGCATGCCAGCCCCGTCTTGCCTAGACGTTAAACAAAGCGCTCCTAGGAGGCAGCCTAGCCCTGGTTTGTATTTCTCACTTCCTTTTCTGTTTCTGCCCGTTATATCTCTCAAACCTTTCTACTGTTGTCAAGCTTACTGCTTATCACATTGAGGACAATGTTCAGTTTAGGTTTGGGGGTGTGGATTTAAAATTTTGCATATAGAAACAAGTAAGTTGGGGGTCATACACGGCCAGGACTTTTGAATTTTCAGCCTTAGTTTTTTGTGTTTAGTTAGTTACATAATTTTTTTTTCTTTTGAATAGTATGATAACTTGTTAATATTGATGTATATGCTAAGTTAACTATTGTAGCCATACTAAGAGTCATGCCATGGTCAAGTAGTTCATAATTTGTACTTCACAATGCCATGTTTTAAGTGATTAAGTGAACGAAATAACTGAATTTGAGTGAACCTTAGAAAATTAGTGGAGACTACCCTGTGAGATCTTTGAGCCTAGTTTCCATTCTTTCTGAGGGATATACATGTTTCTACTCTTAAACACTCATCGCTTTTGTTCTTAATTGTTGATCTCAGTACATCATATTTTCATTGAATTTTAAAGAACTAACATCATTTAGATACTCCTGATCTAATGTGGTTGGCCATAAGAAATGATGTAGGCTATGTATGCTTTAACCTCTAAAGGCTTGATCCTACCCTATTGCATGCTCCCTAAGCCAATTTTGAAGCCAAACACTCAACCTTTTCTTTCATCACCCAAAGTATAACCTAACCGAAATACTTAGCCATTCATCATAGCCATACCCTATAACCTCAGTTTGTGCTAAGATTGCCGTAAATGAGATTCATGGTGAGAATGAGAGGTGAAAGAAGATGCTGCCCAATTCAAAGGACATTGGCATCAATTCAAAGTTCAAAAGTAAAGAAAAGCTTTACAAGTTGCAAGCTGCACGAAAATTTGAGAAATCATTGCATGATCTTGGTTCAATTCAATTCAAAGAAGAAAAGATAAAAATAAGGAAAACAAAAGAAAGAAAGAAACGTTGAGAAAAAGAAGGAAAAAAATAAGTGAAAAACAAAGTGAATTTAGCCAAGTGAGCCAAGAGCCTCAAAATAAGCCACAAGAGCCTCAAAATAAGTCATCAAGAAAGCACAATGCCGTGAGCCTTAACAAAGGATTCAGTTCAGAAATTCCAAGTTCAAGTCATGACTTCTCATGCCATTGCACAGCTCATGTTCTTTGAATCCCATCCTTCCTTGCTAAATCCCTAAGTTTAGCCCCGTTACAACCTAAAAATGAAGACCTAACTGATCTTATGGACAATCATGCTGAGGATTAAGGTACGTATCTATGTTCTTAAAGTTCAATTCTTTTCATGAGATCTTTATTTCCATAAAGTGCTATTCTTTATTGTTACTCATATGTGATTAAATTTGAATATCATAACATAAACTCATCACATATGCTTGAAAAGAGTGTAATCCTAGGATTCTTGTGCGAATTGAGAGTTGCCTAGTGACGATTAGAGTCAAGGCGAAATCTTTCTAGGGCACTTAGATGAAGTTGTTTTCAAACTTGATCACCTGAAAATATTGGCATTTATACACGTACACCTTCACATGACACTCACGGATATGGCATTCCTTTTAGTTCTGCAAAGCATGTCTACTTACTTTGATTCTTATTAGCGTGTTAAGAGTACTATCTCTAGCATCTTTTTGTTTCAGTAAAATGTTTGTGGGTATCGTGTTGTTATAACCCTCAGGAGACAAAACTCCTCCTACTAGGTGAACCTAGGGGTTTAAATGTTCTATCTTAACTAAAATCGAGTCTTTTCATTTTGTTAGCGTTTGTTTTGCTCAGGGACTACCAAAAGATAGGTTTGGGGGTATTTGATCAGTCGTTATTTATGCATCATTTTGATGTCTTTATATGCCTCTCTTACATGTCTTTTGAATGATTTTGTGCCATCAATAGTAGAAAATGATCAATCTTGTGAGACTTTTACAGAGGTAGAAAGATAGGTAAAATCTAGAAAGAAAGCAAAAAGAATGACTAAAATCGGAGTCCAGATGAAGGAGATGTCCTCATTTCAATATTAGGTCCTGAACGGAGTCCTGAGTGGGCTAGTGTGCCTAATTTGGGCCACCGGCCAAGTACCTCATATCAGGCCCTCCGGGTCTCAAACCTGTGTTTCATGACATCAAGGTCAGGTCCTAGAAGTGCCAAGGTCGCGCCAAGGCAGGTCGAGGACATGTCCCAAGAACTCCCATCCGAGCCCAGATGTGCGCCTAAGCCCGGGGTCCCTGTTTCGCCAGCGGTGGATCAGAGGTTCTCCCTCTGCGCTAAACCTGAAAACATTTGCGCCAAGCCTGAACGAAGATGCGCTTCTACTATACTCATGATGTGCTTCAAAAGCGCAGTCCCAGATCCTGATTACGAAGACAGTCCAAAAGCCAAGTTCGGACCACTTGCCAGCTTGCGTTCCCACATGCCAGCTTGCATTCACACTCCCAACTATGTTCTGATTGGTTCTAATAGATTTTAAGGACTTTTTAATTAATTAAAAGTACAATAACTTTCCCTATCCTTATAGGACATGGTTTTACCAATCCTTATAGAATAAGGTTTTACCAATCCTTATAGAACAAGGTTTTCCCTTTGTCTATAAAAGGGAGCCTTTGTTCAGTGTTTTAAAAAGGAGAGAATGAGCTAGAGGCGCTTTTGGGAGATACAGAGACACCTTAGCCGCAGATAGTATTTTGGTTTTTTAGAGTTTTACGCCAAAGCTTGGTTCTTCCCGAAGTCGAGTGTGTTGGACGTAGAGCTTGGAGAAGAAGGCTCTACCGTGTCTTCTGCTGCACCTGTTCTTCACAATATCTTCTGTACCCTTATTTTCATTATTGCAATTTACTTATGAATTCAATTATATTTGTTTCAATTTCAGTTATGTGTGAGTAGTCGTTAGGATTAGGGATGCTTGAAGCCCTAGCCATGTTAGCTTGTTAATTGGATTTCTGGCTCTTGATTATGATTGCTATGCATGCTGAATAAGTTGGATTACTTTGCTTAATGACCTTAATTTATGCCTATAAGATTAGCTACCTTGTTTGCATATAATTATAGATGTAATTGCTTGAGTGACCATCATATCATCTTGTGATTTGGAGCATCGAAAGTATTCTTACTTGTAATCTTAACTCATAACGACCTAGGATTGAATGTCACTTTTCTAGGCTAATGTGGTGTCATTAAATTCTCTTTGAACTTCATCCAGCATCTTAAAAGGTAGGTGATAGACGTTCTAGGCATATGCCCTGTTTAGAACATGCTAAGTAAGAGGGAATAAGATGTGTCTAGTGAACCAACACCAAGTCCTAGGCACGGGCACCTAATTCCGAAAATGCATAGTAATTAGGTCAAGGAAATCTGATTAGTAACTATAATTGGTTAGAGTGGATAATAAGCCTTAATTCGCCTTAGTTAGTAATCAATCAACCGTTAATTCTTGCATTATTATTTTCTGCATTTTATTTTACTTGGCTTTAAATTTCAGTTCTCATATCATAAACCCCCCCCCCCCCCCCCTGCGTGTGTGTGTGTGTTTTTTCACTAAGTTAATAAATCTGAACTAAAGTGGTCATAACGTTGATACAAGTCCTCGAGGGATCGACTCTTGCTGTGCTACTATACTATTCTTATCGATTTGTGCACTTGCAAGGATTTTATAACTGTTAGAATTGAATTGCATATTTCTTGCTCTTTAATTTTACCAACAACTATCACAACTTCTATCATACCCATAAGTTGTGTCATAGAAGAATTAGCAAGCCTAACACATAATTGAGTGGGTTTTAAGTCTCCTAATTCAAGTGAATTATAGACATGAAAAGGCATGATACTTTTAGAGGCTCTTGTGTCACAAAGACAATGCTGAAACCTTTTGGATTGGATAACACACGATAGGGTAGGAGGGCCTGGTTCACTGGCCTTGCGTGGCAGGCCTTGGAACACATTCAAAGTGGCTGCACTAATGTCTAGGACGTTGTTGGGGTCAAAGCCACACTTTCCAACTACTAGGTCCTTCAGAAGCTTAGCAAAGATAGGCATGGTCCTCACATGCTTAGAGAATGGCAATGTGATTTGAAGCTTGTGAGGCATGTTTTGAGCTCTTGCTCAAACTGAGCATTCTTGTCATTGTTTTGGAACCTATGAGGAAAAGGTAAGTCAACATCATTAGTTACTAATGTAAGGACCCATCTCGAATTTCCCCTCGAAACCCGGGAAGAACCCTTATCCCGTCTGACAGCTCTTTTACCTCAAACATTAAATACCAGGAATACTCTTTATCCTTACAAAAACAATATTTAGTAAACCTTACAGGGTTCCCGACAGAACCTCTATACTTACTGACCACTCCTACCTGTCAGACGTAGGATAGCATACAGGTCAAAGCCAAGACCTCGGAATAGTGGTGGTCCAAATAGGAATACCCTCTGACACCAAATGTCAGTAGGTCAAATACTGCTGACACCTCTACTGGAATATCACAAGACAACTGACTAGTCAGATATTTGTGAACCAACAATAATTCGTCACTCTGGGTCACCGCCCACACCAACCCACTGACCCGGATGACGAAGTATTTCCATAGGCTGATTTATCACATGACAATCGTCGTCAAACCATATTAGAGCTGGAAATATCCTCAGCTATCATATTACATCAGTCCACATATCCCTAGCCACCAGGGTATCCCTTGGGGTGTGCTAGTCCTGTATCACAACTCTCTGTACTATGCATAAATAGCCTCGCGACCCGGCGGAGCCAAAACTCGTTGATGCCAGAGTCGGAGTACTCAACGAACCAACGGAGTAAAATTCTCGATGCTATTCGAAGAACAGTAACCAATTATATTGAAGGTTCACCGGTTCACCGCCAATAGCGGATCCTAGCCCAGATCCTAGCCTACCTCAATCAATGTTTATCTCGGAGGTTCACCAGGTTCACCGCCAATAGCGGATACTGGCCAAGATCCAAGCCTCCCTCAATCAATGTTTATCTCGGAGGTTCACCGGGTTCACCGCTAATAGCGGATCCTGGCCCAGATCCTAGCCTCCCTCAATCAATGTTTATCTCGGAGGTTTACCGGGTTCACCGCCAATAGCGGATCCTGGCCCAGATCCTAGCCTCCCTCAATCAATGTTTATCTCGGAGGTTCACCGGGTTCACCGCCAATAGCGGATCCTGGCCCAGATCCTAGCCTCCCTCAAATCGGTATTGTTTATTTTGGAGGTTCACCGGGTTCACCGTCTCAGCGGATCCTAGCCCGAATCCTGGCCTCCTCAAATCGGTATTGGATAAAAAATCAAGTATTTTATAATCACAAATACGGTTTCAACTCCAAATCATGGACTCAAATAATTACCGCGTCAAAACAATATCAAAATCGAATCCAACAACCATGCCATTTCTCACAACACACTTTCACTGAAATATTGGAAAAACAAATGTCCAGCAATCAATTATAAATTCCAGGAAATCATTGCACCCTTACATAACAGTATTTAAATCAAAGATACATTTATGCATGCATTATAGTTTATAAACCAAAAGTCCGCTTACAACATCATCCAACCCAAAATTCATGGACGCTCTAGCCCAAGGAACACCTTCACAAAAATAACCCAACTAGCTTGACTTTCCGAGTTCAAAATCCACTTCAAGGTCAAACATTACCGCTGGAATTGCCCAAAATGACCTCTAAACGACGTCCGATCAACCTGAAACCTGTACCAACAGATTGGTAACGTAGAAAAGTAGTTACCACGTGTCGTCGTGACCTCAGACTCGGCCCCACGCGCCGCCGGATGATCGGCACACGCGCCCACGTGCCCTCACGCACCGGTCACGCGCCTGCTACAGGGTTCACGTGCCTGGACCGGTCCAACTCGGCCCGGCTCAACCTGACCCGATTCAACTCAACCCGACCGGTTCACTCGACCCGACTGGTTCACTCAACCCGACCGATTCACTCAACCCGACCGGTTACCGGTGACTCGTCGGAGAAGACGACCGGACGGCCGTCGTCGTCGCTGGAGGATGGCCGAAGAAGATGATCGGACCACCACCTCCGCCGCCGTCTGGTTCGCCGAAATTGCCATTTCAGGTCGATTTTCAAGGTTTTTCTAACTTCTTCATTTCTTAACCATTTTTCACGATCCACACATGTAAATTCATCTACTTTTCACCAGGAATCCAAATATGAGGTCAAAGTTCCGAGATCGTGCCTGGTTTGGCCGGAAAACGGCCGAGAAGATTCGGTTCCCTCCCTCCTCCGTCCGTCGCCTACGGTGGTGCTCCCGCTCCAATAACTACCCCAAAATGCTCGTGGGGTCACGGGGAAGATTCTCCCGACCTTGGTTTCGGTCGAATCGGATCAAAATCCCTCCGATGAAAATGGGGTCTTCGGTGTTCGCACGGGGAGGATCCGGGTAGGAGAGAGACGGACCAATCTGCCGAGGAGAGAGAAAAATATCTCCTATATAGTTCCAAGTTTTCCAAAATTACCAAACTACCCCTGAAGCTTCTAGACCCGTAACGAACTCACCGGGTCTCCGTTTTCCGCGTGCCACCTATCTATGAACTCGTGAGTTCGAGACCTACGCAACGACCCAAGAAAAATTCCCAAAAGTACTGCCAGTCAAAAAGTGACTCCCGAACCCGTCCAAAATCGAGGGTAAAATCGTCCAATTCTCAAAATAATTTAATTTCTGGTCCGGGTCGTTACAACTAAAGCATAACTAAAAGTAACTTTAGACTTAGCATTTAAAGGCCAAATAAGGTTAGAAGGCTCATTATGAGGTGCTCCCGTGTCTTGATCAGGTATGTCCTAAGGTGTCTTGGGTTGGCCCAGTTCTAGTCCTGAGGGGGAACAGCACCCTAAATCTGGTCCTCGGTTAGAACTGCGCCCCAATTCTGGCGCTTGAGCAGGTTTTGCGGCTGGGACCTGGACTTCTGGGTCTTCTTCGACACTTTGGGTCTAAGGTGAGCTTTGAAGTTATTTTCCAATCCTAAGCTGAATGGCATTGGCAGTGGCCTTATGGATATTCTTTTTGGGATTAATAGGGGTTTTTCTAGGTGGTTGAGGGCCAGGATCTAATCTATTGAGTCGGCTTGCCATTTGGCCAATTTGGGTTTCTATGGTTGTGATGGCACGGTCTATCCTCTACTGATTTGCTGTGGTGTGTTGAATAAAGTCAGTCATCATGTCTTCCAAATATCTACTTGCTGGGATAGTGTTGCCTTGAGGATGTTGAAGGATTTGAGTGGGAACTTGAGGGGCCACGGCATGCCCTTGGAATCCAGGGGGTTCCATGGGGTTTTGAACATTCTGATTGTTGTTCCACTTGAAGTTTGGATGGTTCCTCCATCCAGGATTGTAAGTTTTGGAATTAGGGTCATTACGAGGTCTTATGCCATCATTGTACCTTCCAATGTAGTTTGCATCCTCTACCATAGGACATGTCTAAGAGTCATGGCCTTGAACTGAGCACACATCACACGTCATAGTGGGCTTGGCCTTGGCATCACATAGCTGCTTCACCATAGCCGTAAGTTGGGCTATGGTGTCAGCCGTGCTTTCCAAGACTCCCTTGGATTGAGAGTTCACCATTACCCTATCACTAGTCTTCAAGCCACCATAGAAATATAGCATTAAGTGGCACTCATCAATATTGTGGTGAGGGCACTCTTAAATAATTTCATTGAACCTTTTCCCAAAACTCATAGAAAGATTCTTCCTCAGTTTGTTGAGGTGCCATGATCTGTGCCTTGAGCGAGCTTATTGGTTTTGGACACGGGGTAGTATTGATTGAGGAACTTAGAGGACAAGTGCGTCCACGAAGTGATGGATGCTGGTGCTAGTGAATGGAACCATGCCTTAGCCTTGTCTAAAAGGCTAAACTGGAACAACCTCAATCTGATCTTAGCTTCAGTCATGCCATTAATCCTTAATGTGGAACAGACTTGCACATACTCCTTGATGTGTAAATGGGGGTCATCACCCGAGTGGCCATGGTACTTAGGCAACATGTGGACTGTGCCTGACTTGAGTTCAAAGTTTTCAACCGTAAATGGTGGAAAGACAATGGGGAATTGTTCCTCACTGACATGAGGAGTGGCATAGTCCTTAAGTAGCCGTGGTGGTGGGTTAGCTAAGACACGTTAATCAGCCATTCTCCCAGGGCTTGGTGGTGGACTTGGATAAGGGGAACCTTGGATGGAAGATGAAGCAAATGATGGGATTGAAGAGTCGCACATATCCCCTAGCAGAACCTTGTGATGACATAAAAGAACCTAAAACAACAAAAAGGAACTAAGTTAAAACAATCTAAGAAATGGACACCGTTGATGGACAAGTCCCCTGCAACGGCGCCAAAAACTTGTTGTAAGAAAAGTATGACAAGTAAATGCACACAATCCTTAACAATGATATGCTAGCAAGTGCACTAATCAATAGACAATATAGTGGTACAAGCAAGGGTCAAATCCCACAAGGACTGGACTCAACAATGTACTCAAAGCAATAGATTGTTTAGTTCAAAAGTAGGTGCTCAAAACATAAACAAACACTAATTAGATATACATGACACAAAACAAAAGACTCCAAATAAAGACACTCAAATAGGACACGGACAAATGATGCTGCAAAAGTAAATAACTTGGAATGCAAGGAAACAAGTAAATAACAAAGAATTGATATCAAATTCAAAGCAAGTTAAGGCAGTCCCAATCCACATCTAACCACAACGTTTTCTAACTTGGTTTGTAAGGTTCAATTACCATGTTCATTACTTATCCTAGAAACCATGCAAGGGGTCTCTTAAGGTCACCCACACATTTTATCTCTTCTTACTTAGTTTGTCTTAGGCCTCACTAGTACCTAAGACATCTATCAAATTATGCTCAACTGAGTCCCACGGTTTCCGAGTTAAACACAAAGATAAGCATTAAGTTCTAAAGGGATTTAATGATACTACACTAAACCTAGGGATTACATGGTAACCCTAGGAATGTCATAAGTCGAATTACAAGATCATTGCTTTATGTAACCTTTTGATGCATTGTCATATGTGAATCATGTTATTAAATTAGCTAATTCTAATAACACAATAAAATAGTAGTTTAAGCAGTAATCCAACACACAAAGATGAACACAACATTCAAAACCAAGGGCCAAAACCAAATTAAGTTGCCATGGTTAGGGCTTCAAAATCAACCTTAACTTAAGAGAAACTACGCACTACGCATTATGAAAAACAAAAAGTATAAATTGCATTGAATATGAAAGTTAAAGATTAAACCAAATTATACTCTCAAAGGCATACTCCAAGCAAGGCTTCAAGCCCTCCTCCAAGAACACAATTAAGACATCGTGAAGAAGCCTCGCGCTAATAGCTCAAAACAATAAGTAAAAGTGTCAAGGTTGGCATGTCCAAAACACTGAACAGAGGCCCACTTACATAGGCATGGCAAAACCTTGTCCTTTATGGATTGGAATTAGAAACCCTGGCCTAAATTGTTGTAGAATAATTATGGCATTCCTAAGTAACTACGAAGTCCTTAAAATCTATGAGAACCAGGCAGAACATGACTGGGAATGCAAATGCAAGATAGCAGGTGAGAACACAAGATGGTCGTAGGGCAGGCAGGTTGAAAATGGAAACTTGGCCCTTGGGATGTCTTTGTCGTGCCTTAACACTTTAATGGTTTCATTACATGTCAAACAGTCCAAACACACTTCATGTCTCAATCAAATAGTTTAGTTCAAATGATGCTACAAAAGTAAATAACTTGGAATGCAAGAAACAAGTAAATAACAAAGGATTGAAATCAAATTCAAAGCAAGTTAAGGCAGTCCCTATCCACATCTAACCACAACGTTTTCTAACTTGGTTTGTAAGGTTCAATTATCATGTTCATTACTTATCCTAGAGCCCATGCAAGGGGTCTCTTAAGGTCACCCTTACACATTTTATCTCTTCTTACTTAGTAAGTCTTAGGCCTCACTGGCACCTAAGACATCTATCAAATTATGCTCAACAAAGTCCCACGGTTTCCGAGTTAAACACAAAGATAAGCATTAAGTTCTAAAGAGATTTAATGATACTACACTAACCCTAGGGATTACATGGTAACCCTAGGAATGTCATCAGTCGAATTACAAGATCATTGCTTAATGTAACCTTTTGATGCATTGTCATCTGTGAATCATGTTATTAAAGTAGCTAATTCTAATAACACAATAAAATAGTAGTTTAAGCAATAATCCAACACAAAAAGGTGAACACAACATTCAAAACCAAGCGCGAAAACCAAATTAAGTTGCCATGGTTAGGGCTTCAAAATCAACCTTAACTTAAGAGAAACTACGCACTACGCATTATGAAAAACAAAAAGTATAAATTGCATTGAATATGAAAGTTAAAGATTAAACCAAATTATACTCTCAAAGGCATACTCCAAGCAAGGCTTCAAGCCCTCCTCCAAGAACACAATTAAGTCTTCGTGAAGAAGCCTCGCGCTAATGGCTCAAAACAATAAGTAAAAGTGTCTAGGTTGGCGTGTCCAAAACAATGAACAAAGGCCCCCTTATATAAGCACGAGAAAACCTTGTCCTTTATGGATTGGAATTAGAAACCCTGGCCTAAATTGTTGTAGAATAATTTTTGCATTCCTAAGTAACTACGAAGTCCTTAAAATCTATGAGAACCAAGCAGAACATGACTGGGAATGCAAATGCAAGATGACAGGTGAGAACACAAGATGGCCGTAGGGCAGGCAGGTTGAAAATGGAAACTTGGCCCTTGGGATGTCTTTGTCGTGCCTTAACACTTTAATGGCTTCATTACATGTCAAAGAGTCCAAACACACTTCATGTCTCTATCAAATAGCGGAAGTCTTGAAAATGTCCTACTTGGAGCTTACCGGGCTAGGTAATTACTCGAACAAGCGTGGTCCCGCACGGGCCGGTAGGGGGACACCAAGGATACGCCAAAGACATGTCACGGCCAAGAAGTGCCAAAGTACAAATTTGATATCAAGGGAATGTCTTAGAAATCCCAAGTGACAAAAGTCCTACCTTGGACAGAAAACACAAAATAATGAAAACCATTGCATGATCTTGGCTTAGTTTGAAAGAAAAATAAAAATAAGAGAAAACAATAAGCTAAGCCAAGTGAACCAATGAGAATAGAAGTCACAAATCATCATTCAAGGAAATCAAACTTCAACGTATGAAATCATTAGAAGCAAAACACCAAGCCTGGCCGTGGGCCTAGGAAAAGTTCAAGAAGAAGATCAAGTTCCAAGTTATGCTATTTCATGCCTTGTCGCAATCTGAGCTTTTGAATCCTTATCCCTTTCTTCTTTAAAC
This sequence comes from Oemleria cerasiformis, assembly GCA_037349345.1. Taxonomy (NCBI): domain Eukaryota; kingdom Viridiplantae; phylum Streptophyta; class Magnoliopsida; order Rosales; family Rosaceae; genus Oemleria; species Oemleria cerasiformis. Next base: position 350,172 of record JAZGTL010000029.1, on the reverse strand, counting down.
CCATTAAGCCTTGCCCCATTTCAACCTTTGAATGAAGGCCTCACTGATCTTATGGGAAGTCTTGCTTGGAGTTAAGGTATGTCTCTATCCTTCATGAGATGTATTTTCAGAAATTGCCTTTCCTTCACACTATTTCATTTGTGATCGTATTTGATTCCATGACATAAACTCTTCACATACGCTTGTAAGAGTGAAAACCATAGGATTCATGAAAGAAACTAAGAGCTGCCTAGTGAGGTTAGAGTCGAGGCGAAATCTTTCTAAGGCATTTGAACTTGGTTGTTTTAAACTTTAAATCTTGAAGTAAAGGGCATTCACACTTAATACATGGCACGCACTTGAATTGGTATATCTTTAGTTTAGCATAATGTTATTTATTTGCTTTGTTTCCTTTTAATTTCTTAAGTGTTTTGTTTAGTATTTTAGTTGGTTAAGTAAAAGGAGACAAAACTCCTCCTACTAGGTGAACCTAGGGGTTTAAATGTTCTATCCCTAATTAAGATTGAGTCTTTTAGTTTTGTTTAGTTTTTACTTTGTTTTGCTCAAGGACTAGCAAAAGATAGATTTGGGGATATTTGTTAGGTCATAATTCCTACATGTATTTCAGGAAATATTTAGCCCTTTACTTGTCTTTAGATTTAATTCATGTCAACCATAGTAGAAAGTGATTCTTTTGTGAGACATGCGCAGGATTTAGAAAGATAACATAATTCTAAGAATACTGAAAAACGATTGGCTCAGATCGGAGTTATAATGAAAGAGTTATCCTCAGTACAAAATCGGGTCCTGACAAGCCCTAGGACATGTCAATTCGCCCTATTTAGGGAGCGGATCAAGTGCTATGAATCAAGCCATCCGAGTCCCAAAACTGTGTCTTAGGTCCAGGGGATCATGTCCTTGGTACGCCAAAGTTCATGCCAAGTCCTGTCCTTGACATGTCTCCAAGACATCCTAGAAGAGCCCAAAGCGTGTCCTTCATGATGCCAAGTTCCAGTCAAGGTTCCAGTCAGGGCATGCCTTCACCACGCCACAATGAGTTCCAAGTCGGTGTCCCTAACACGTATTCAAGACAAGTCCAACACACTAGAGACAACATCCTGCCATGGCCCGATAGGGCAAAATGAGGCCATTTTCCATCCTTCAGCATTTTGATCGAGACACGACGTACATCCAGACCTTTTGTGCCAGAATTAAGCCATCCAAGTGCTAAGGCGTGCCAAGGCGCGATGAAGACATACCAAGGGCCAAATCATCGACATTCAAGACCTGCCCTAGGTCCCGATCGAGACAACTGTCTACCAAAAGTGCCAATTGGCATTTCTCAATTACAACAGTGTTTTGATTCGTTTTTAAGCATTTTAAGGATTTCTTAGTTGCTTAGAAGTGTAATAGACATTCTAGACCACTCTAGGGTAGGTTTCTATTTCTAATCCATGTAGAACAAGGTTTGTCCCTTGTCTATAAAAGGAAGCCATTGTTCAGTATTTTAGACACGCCATTTTAGACACATTGAGAAACTTTTTACTTATTGTTTTTAAGCTTTGTTCATGATGTTTGCTCACGAAGACCAGGCTGTGTTCTTGAAGGATTGCTTGAAGTCGTGCTTGGAGTTTTACCTTTGAGAGTATAGTTTGGGTTTAATCTTTCAAATATTTATTCAATTTAATTCATGCTTTTGTTTTCCATTATGTGTAGTGAGTAGTTTCTTTTAAGTTAGGGCTGATCTTGAAGCCCGAACCATGGTAACTTCTTAGTTTGGTTTGGCGTTTGGTTTGATTATTGTGTTTATCTTGGTGTGTTACTTTACTACTTAAACTAATGTTCATTTGTGCTGTTAGAACTGACCATTTTAATTACATGAAGTATAGATGACTTGCGTCAAAAGGTTACGTTAAGCAATAACCTTGTAATTTAACTCATGACATTCCTAGGATTGCACACCACTTCCTAGGGTTAGTGTAGTGTCATTAAATCCCTTTGGTACTTAATGCTTTCTTTTGTGTCATAGTGACTTAAGAGAACTATTTCATAATTGACTAGAAGTTTAGTGGCTTAAGAGAACGAAACGTACAAAGTTAGAAGAGATGAATGTGTGAGAGTGGGCTTAAGAGACCTCTTGCATGGGCACTAGACCAAGAAGTAAACATGATAATTGAACTATGCAAACCAAGTTAGAAAACATTGTGGATAGGTGTGGATATGGACTGCCTTAACTTGTTCTTTTACATTGTTAAAACCCTTTGCTTATTTATTGTTTTCTTGCATTACAAGTTTCTTATTTTCAGAGCATCTTTCGACACCTACACCACCCCAGTGGCACCCCACCCCACCCCCCACCGCCCCCCCGCCCCCCCCCCCCCCCCCCCCCCCCCCCCCCCCCCCCCCCCTCCCCTTGTCCGTGCCTTTTACTTAGTGTCTTGTTTAGTACGTGTCAAAGCATATCTAGTTAGTGTGAGTCATTATTTTGTATCTTTAAACATCTAATTACTTAACTTGTAAACTAAGGAATCTAATCAATTGAACCTCACCGTTTGAGTCAAGTCCTTGTGGGATTTGACCTTTGCTTGTACTGCGATTCTATCTATTGTTTAGTGCACTTGCTAGGATTTCATTGTTAAGAATTTTGTTGCATTTACTTGTCATACTTTTCTTCCAACAGTCCTTGAGAATATTATTTGGATTTAACTTTCAACTCTGTATTCAATTCAATTCATGTTTATGTTTTTGTTATGTGTAGTGAGTAGTTTACTTTAAGTTAGGGCTGATCTTGAAGCCTTAACCATGACAACGTCTTAATTTGGTTTTGGTGCTTGGTTTGATTATTTTGTTTTCCTTGGTAGATTGATTCACTGCTTTATTCGTGTTTATTTTGTGTTCTTAAAACTGGCCAATTTATTTGCATAACTTAAAAGATGATTTTGTATCAAGGATTATGGTAAAAATAATCTGTGAAAAGATCCATGACATTCCTAGGATTGCATCACTTCCTACGGTTAGTGTAGTGTCATGAAATCCCTTTTGAACTTAATGCTTTCTTTTGTGTTGTAATAGGTTAAGAGACTTATAACATAATTGATTAGGAGTTTAGAGCGCGTAAGTGACCTAAAGATACAAGCAAGAAGGGATAAGTTGTGTGAGAGTAGGCTTAAAAGGTCTCTTACACGGGCACTAAACCAATAAGGAAACATGATAATTGAGCCTTGCAAACCAAGTTGGAAAACGTTGTGGTTAGGTGTGGATAGTGATTGCCTTAACTTTGTTCTTTTAATTGATTACAACTATTGTTATTTACTTTGTTTCTTGCATTACAGGTATTTACTTTAAAGCATCTTTTGTACTATAACCCCCTCCCCCCCTTGTCGGATTCGACCCTTTCTTGTGCTAGGCCTCAAGCAAAACAAAGAATCAAACTAAAGTAAAAACTAAAAGACTAAACCTAATTAAGGATAGATCATTTAAACCTCTAGGTTCACCTAGTATGAGGATTTTTGTCTCCTTTTACTTAACAACTAAAAATTAAACAAAATACTTAACAAGTTATTAAGTAACAAAGTAAACAGATCATGTTATGCCAAACTGAAGATATGCCAATTTCAAGTAAGTGCCATAAGTAGTGGCAATGCCCTTTACTTCAAGATTTCAAGTTTAAAACAACAAAGTTCAAAAGCCTTAGAAAGATTTCGCCTCGATTCTAACTTCACTAGGCCAATCTCAATTTCTCTCATGAATCCTAAGGTTTTCACTCTTTGCAAGCATATGTGAGCAGTTTATGTCAGGGAATCAAATCTGATGACATATGAAATAGTATGAAAGAAAGGCAATTCTGAAAATGGATCTCATGAAGGAATTGAACTTTAAAAACATAGAGACATACCTTAACTCCAATCAAGACTTCCCATAAGATCAGTTAGGTCTTCATTCAATGGCTATAATGGGGCTAGGTTTATAGGTTGTAAGAAGAAGGGATAAGGATTCAAAAGCTTAAATTAGGACAAGGCATGAAGAGCTAGACTTGGAACTTGATCTTCTTCTTGAACTTCTTCGTGGCCCATGATCACACTTGGCATTTTGCTTTACATAACTTCACACATTGAGGTTTGATTTCCTTGACTGATGATTTGTGACTTTCACTCTCATTGGCTCACTTGGCTTAGCTCATTGTTTTCTGTCTTTTCATTTTTTTTCATTTTTTTTTTTCAAACTAAGCCAAGATCGTGCAATGATTTACATTGTTTTGTTTGTGTCCAAGATAGGACTTTTGATCACTTGGGATGTCTAATAAATTCCCCTTGACATCACATATGTGCTTTGGCACCTTTGCTTTGGACATGGCTTGACATGTCCTTGGTGTGCCCCTGCGGCTAGTCTTTGAACTTGAACACTTAGGGCTCTTCTCTCCTTTCCTTGTCATGACCTTCATTTGGCCCGGCCTTGTCAACACCTAAGCTATAGGGAATGTCCAAGATTTAGGGCTCACTATCTAGGGTTCAGTTTTGATTTCGGTGATGAAAGAAATAGGTTTAAGTGTTTGGCTTCAAAGTGGATTAAGGGAGCATGCAAAGGGACATACATGGCTTTTAGAGGCTAAAGCACACGTAGCCTACATCACTTCATATGGTTTATCAAGCTTAGAACCATGAGACTCTACAAAAGAGGTTAGTTCTTTAAAATTCAATTCAAAGTGATAATAATGAGATCAATCAATATTGAAATAATTGAATAGGGTTTAAGAGTAGAACAAAGTAAAGCTCTCATAAAGACAGGCAATAGGTTCAAAATTTCACATAGGGAAGTCTCCACTAATTTTCTAGGGGTCACTTAAACAAAGTCATCTTTTAGCTCAATTTCTTGAAGTTAAGCATTAAGTGTATAGATAAGGCACAAACTTAAGCATGGTATGGCTCTAGTAAGACACTAATGATTAATTCAACACTGTAACTTATTAACAAGTAAAGTACTAAGTTCCAAGCCGTGTACCTCCTAACCTAAATGTTGCAAAATTTTGATCCACACCCCAAACCTAAACTAAACATTGTCCCCAATGTTGACAAGTTAAAACACTAAGATCAAACGCAAATATTTATCAGAGGCATGCAAAACAGAAAACTTAAAGAAAAGGGAATAAACACAAACCAAGGCTAAGTTGCCTCCTAGGAGCGCTGGATTTAACGTCTACGCAAGACGTGCCTTACAAGTCAAGCAAGGGAGGGCACGACAAGGTGGTATACTTGCTCAGGTTCTTCTCGATAAGCATCAAAGTAAGGCTTGAAATGGTGGCCATTGACCTTCAATTTCAGACCGTATTTGGCATGCTTGATCTCCACGGCACCATGGGGTAGGACCTTGCGAACAATGTAGGGCCCTGCCCAATGAGACCTTGGTTTCCTAGGGAAGAGTCTCAACCTTGAGTTCAATAATAGGACCTTTTGTCCTACTTGGAAGGTCTTGCGGACCAAGTGCTTGTCATGGTAGGCCTTTGCCTTGTAAATTCTTGAACTCTCATAGGCCTAATTCCTTAATTGCTCAAGTTCTTGCGATTGGAGCTTACGATGATGCCCTGCCTCATCATGGTCCACGTTGACATGTTTGATGGCCCAAAAGGCCTTGTGCTCTAATTCCATGGGTAAATGGCATCCTTTGCCAAAGACAAGTCTGAATGGGGACATGCCAATTGGGGTTTTGAAAGCAGTCCTATATGCATAAAGGGCATCATTGAGCCTCTTGGACCAATCCTTCCTTGATGGTCCAACGGTTTTCTCAACGATGGCCTTGACTTCTCTATTTGAGATCTCAGCTTGTCCACTAGTTTGAGGGTGATATGGAGTTGAAATTCGATGAGTGGCTCCATTCTTCCTCATGAGTGCCTCAAAGGACCTATTACAAAAGTATGAGCCACCATCACTAATGATGGCCCGTGGTGTGCCAAACCGTGATAAGATATTAGATTGGATGAAACTACAAACCACTTTAGAATCATTAGTCTTGGTTGGAATTGCTACCACCCATTTAGAAACATAATCAATAGCAAGTAGAATGTAAAGAAAACCAAATGAGTTAGGAAAGGGTCCCATAATGTCAATGCCCCAAACATCAAAGATTTCAACAACTAGAATAGGTTTAGGGGCATTTGATCTCTAGGGCCTATGTTACCTTCTCCTTGGCACTTGTCAGACGTGAGACATGCTCATGGGCATCCTTGAAGATAGTGTGCCAATAGAATTCACATTGAAGTACTTTAAGGGCTGTCTTCTTAGCACCAAAGTAGCCTCCACAGGCCATGTTGTGACAGAAGTCCAACATGGACTTGACCTCTATTTCGGGGATGCATCCCCTTATGAGTTGATCAGGGCAATATTTCCATAGATAGGGCTCATCCCAAATGTAATACTTGGCTTGCTTGAAAAGCTTGTCCTTTTGGAACCTAGACAAATGAGAAAGAATCAAGTTAGTAGTAAGACAATTGATAATGGCATCATACCATGGGTCAAAAGCCTGGAGGTAGAAAAGCTGCTCATCAGGGAAGCTCTCTTGGAGTGGTAGTTAGTCCACTTCCTTACTAGAGCCGTGTATGATTCTGCTCAAGTGGTCAGCTCCCACATTCTCACTTCCTTTCTTGTCTTTGATCACAAGATCAAACTCTTTAAACAATAGCATCCACCTAAAGAGCCTTGGCTTGGCATCCTTCTTGTTAAGACGGTACTTGAGAGCTGCATGGTCAGTATATATAATAACCTTGGTTTGAAGCAAGTATGACCTAAACTTTTCTAAAGAAAATATTACAGCTAAGAGTTCCTTTTCAGTTGTAGAGTAGTTAAGTTGAGCATCATTTAAAGTTCTACTTGCATATTAAATAACATGGGGCAACTTATCTATTCTTTGGCCCAAGACTTCCCCAATGGCAAAGTCTGAGGTATCACACATAAGTTGAAAGGGCAGGTCCCATCTTGGTGGCATGATGATAGGGGCAGTCGTGAGCTTGTCCTTGAGGGATTCAAAAGATTCACAGCAATCCTTATTGAAGTCAAATGTTGCATCCTTGGCAAGAAAATTGCACAAGGACCTTGTGATTTTGGAGAAATCCTTGATGAATCTATTATAGAATCTAGCATGCCCTAAGAAGGATCTTACTTCCTTGACTGAAGTGGGATAGGGTAGGCCACTGATGACATCAATCTTGGCCTTATCTACCTCTATGATAGGGCTTGATATGACATGGCCAAGCATAATGCCTTATTGGACCATGAAATGACATCTTTCCCAATTTAAGATCAAATTGGAGTCCCTATATCTCTCAAGTACTCTAGACAAATTTGTTAGACATAATTCAAAGGAATTACCTAAAACAGAGAAGTCATCCATAAATACCTCAATGATGTCTTCTACCATGTTTGAAAAAATGCTCATCATGCATCTTAGAAAGGTGGCAGAGGCATTGCACAGGCCAAAGTGCATCCTTTATAGGTAAAAGTGCCATAGGGCATGTGAAGGGTGTCTTCTCTTGGCCCTCAGGTGCTATGACAATTTGATTGTAACCTAAATAGCCATCTAAGAAACAAAAGTGAGAATGACCTGCAAGTCTTTCAAGCATTTGATCAATAATGGAACCTGATCTTTGCAAGTCGTAGAATTAAGCTTCCTATAATCTATGCATACTCTCCAACCTGTTTGAGCTCTTTGAGGAACAAGCTCATCTTGTTCATTCTTGATAACTGTGATGCCACTCTTTTTTGGCACCACTTGAATTGGACTTACCCACTTGGAATCAGAGATAGGGTAGATGATTCCTACATCCAAAAGCTTGAGGACTTCCTTTTTCACTTCCTCCTTCATAGGGAGATTGAGACGTCTTTGTGCCTGCCTAGTTGGTTTAGCATGTTCCACAAGTATGATCCTATGCATGCACTTGGAAGGGCTTATCCACTTGATGTCAGCAATGCTCCACCCAATGGCCTGCATATTATCTCTAAGAACCTTCACTAATTGACATTCTTGTGCATGGGTTAGATTAGAAGAAATAATGGGAAAGGTTTCAGACATGAATAGCTTTGTGGTTGTGAGTGGAGGCACGGCCTCAAGCATGTGTGGTTCTTCAATGACACGGCCATCTAGGCCTTTGTCACCTTGAGAAGGCTAGGTGAGGGCCTTCTCAAGAGGGTCAATAATACAACCATTCATGATAGTTTGATGCAATAAAGATTCCATAGTGTTCAAGGGAAAATCAATTATAGGCTCTTGAGGAAATTGAATAGTGTCATGAATGGGAAATGTCCTAGTTTTATCTAACACTTTGATAGATATTTGGCCCAAGTTGAGATTGATTTCACAATTTATAGTTGCCAAGAGAGGTCTCCCAAAGATCAAGGGAGGATCCTCACTTTCAATTTTCTTTTCCATTTTCAAGATATAAAAATTAGCAAGTATGCATGTATCTCCTATTTTTACCATCACATCTTCTAGCATGCCCATAAGTTGTGTCACAGAAGAATTAGCAAGTCTAAAACAAAATAGAGTAGGTTTTAATTCTCCTAGTGCAAGTGAATTGTAAACGTGAAAAGGCATGATACTTACAGAGGCTCCTCTCAAACCTTTTGGATTGAATGACACACACAAGGCAGGAGGGCCTGGGTCATTGGCCTTGGGTGGCAAGCCTTGAAATTTGTTCAAGGTGGCTGCACTAATGTCTACGACATTGTTGGGGTCAAATCCATGTTTTCTAGCCACTAGGTCCTTGAGAAGCTTGGCAAAGATGGGAATGGTCCTCACAACCTTGGAGAATGGCAAAGTGATTTGAAGCTTGTGAAGCATGTTTGTGAGCTCTTGCTCAAATTGAGCATTCTTGTCCTTCTTTTGAAACCTACGAGGAAAACGTAAATCAACATCATTAGTAACAAGAAGATTACTAGAAGTAACCTTAGACTTCAAATTTAAAGGCAAAGAAGGGTTAGAAGGCTCATTGTTTTGGCCATTTAAGGTTGTCCAGAAAAGTGGCACTTGAACAGGCTCTTGGGTAAGCCCTGCAACAGAACTGTGCCCTAATTCTGGCCCGGTAGTATGCCCTAATCTGCGCCCTAAATCAGGCTCTGCGGTAGGAGCCGTGACATGGTCTTCAGAGTCTTACAAGGCACTCTGGTCATGAAGTGGACTTTGAAGCTCTTTGCCACTCCTGAGCTGAATGTTTTTGGCAGTGGCCTTTGTTGGATAAAATAGACAACAAAAATATGAAGCCTACTCTATTCAGTTTAACCTTGCAAGTGCACAAATCGAATAGATAGTATAGCGAATAAGCAAGGGTCGAATCCCACAAGGACTTGTCTTAACTATGTTCCACTTTATTACTTAGATTGATTAATTAACTCAGAAACTTAACAAAAAACAAATATAAAAATAAAACAAACATATAAAACACATTCGGGGGTTTTATTACATAATCAAAAATAAAACAAACTAAGAACATAAAATAGACCAAAAAATAAAAAATAATGGGTTAAGGCACTCAATCCACCACTAACCACAATTACTTCCTCACATGAATTTTCAAGATTCAATTACAATGAATTATCTGAACATGATGCCCATGCAAGGGTCCGGTTACAATTCACCTTACATGTGTTATTCTCTTCTTACCTCGCATGTCCTATCCGTTTCGTCAACTTAGAACATCTATTCAATTATGCAATAGTTCTCTTAAGATTATGTTACAATTCTCCTAAGCGATTATAACACAAAAGAAAGCATTAAGTACAAAAGGAATTTAATGACATCACCCTACCTGTAGAAAATTAATGTACAGTCCTAGGTTGTCATGAATTTAGATTACAAATATTTTTAAAGCCATATACCATTGATGCAACAAATTACAAAAAGATGATCATACAAACATGCAATTATCCATCGATAGTTATATTCAAACAAGGTGGTCAATCTTATAAGCATAAACTAAGCTCATGACGCACAGTAATCTAAATTGTATTCAACATTCATAACAATATAAATCAAGGGCCAACATCATATTAAAGAAGAACCATGGCTAGAGCTTCAAGAAGCCCTAACTTAAAAAGAAACTACAAAATAAAAGAAATGTGTATTTGCTCTGTGGTGTATTTTTGTGTATATTTTTTGGACCTCTTTTTCTCCCCCCTTTTACGAAGATCCTATGACCTATATTTATAGAGAATTATTAATCCTCAAACAAATAGAAGTTTACATAGAATTCTATAAGGAAAAGGTTTCCTAAACATTTAAGAAAACTAATTAAAAACCTTTCCCAAACATAAAAGGAGTAAAAATAATATTCTAAAAGGAAATAGGCTTGAAATCCCTTTACAATATGGAGACAAATATGAATACAAAGTGGAAATCCGTCAAAATAAGGAGGAGAACACGCCAAAACAGCTGGAAAAGGCTTCAGCTTGGAATTCGGTGGTCAACCACCGAATTAGGCGTTGTCAACCCGGTCAAAGGCGCTGGCACACTGCTAGGAGGGGTCTTAGGCAAGCACCGACCGAATGGGGCTAGAGGAACTCGGCACGCGCACGCAAAATGGTGGAAGGCAGATTCAGTGGGCTTCTGACGACCGAAGGAGGCGTTGATAACAGGGTTGGGTTATTGGACTCGGTGGGTCCCACCGAATTTGCTAGTTTTTGGTGGCCTCGCTTGTATCTTTCATAACTTATTCATTACAACTCCGATTGAGGAGATTCTTTCGCTCAAATTCTCATAATTCCAAACTCTATCTAATTCTGCACATTTCTCACAAAAATATTATTTTCTCCAATTGCATAGAACGAAATACTAACAAAACATAAGTAAAAGGGTATTAAATCAAGGATAAAACATGTATTAATTTTGACCAAACAAATACCCCCAAACCAATCTTTTGCTAGTCCTCGAGCAAAACACGGAACAAAAATTGAAAACTAAAAAGTCTCAATCTTACTTCAGTTAAAACATTTAAACCCCGAGGTGCCCATAGTAGGAGAAATTTTGTCTCCTGAGGGCTTACCAGTTACGATACCCATAAACCTTTTACTTAACAACTAAAAAACTAAAAACACAATTCTTTAGCAAATTAATAAGAATCAATGTAAGTCTATCATGCTTTGCTAAACTAAAGAGATACCATAAACAAGAATGTATCATGTGTTAAGTGTGAATGCCAAAATTTCAAGTAATCAAACTTAAAAATAATTACATCTAAATGTCTTAGAAAGATTTCACCTCGACTCTAATCCTCGCAAGGCACTCTCAATTTTCACTCGAATCCTATACTTACACTCTTATCAAGCATATGTGATGGAAGTTATGTAAGGAAATAAAATATAATCACATATGAATAATCAATAAAAGAACGATAATTTCTGAAGATAGATCTCATGAAAGAAATTGAAAATTAAGAATGGCATTGTGAAGTGCATAGTTATGATACAAACTAAACATGACATAACCTTAGTAAAGCATTAATAATTAACTTAGCATATTCATCCTTATTAACAAGCAAGGAGTAATAAATTTAACAAACAAAAATTTTAATTTATTTTTTCGAAGTTTTTTTGATTAAATTGTTTTTCCGGAATTAAATAAAAAAAAGATTTTGAAAAGAAATTTTTTTTTCTTATTATTTTTTATTTTTATTTGTCAAAAATTCTCATTCCCAAGAAGTTTCCCAATTTTTAAATGAAAATCCACATCCCCAAACCTAAACTGAACATTGTCCACAAACAAAGATTAAACGAAAATAGGAAAGGAGAGGCATGACATCAAACAAAAATACGAAAAACAAAAAGGAAAGGAAAGATCGAACCGGGTTGGGTTGCCTCCTAATAAGCGCTTTATTTACCATCTAGGAAAGACATGTATACCTAGAAAAAAACAAATTGTGTTAATAAAATAATCTAAGATATATGGACACCATTAAGGGACAAAGTCCCCGGCAACGGCGCCAAAAACTTGTTGGATAAAATAGACAACAAAAATATGAAGCCTATTTTATTCAGTTTAACCTTGTCAGTGTACAAATCGAATAGATAGTATAGAGAATCAGCAAGGGTTGAATCCCACAAGGACTTGTCTTAACTTTGTTCCACTTTATTACTTAGATTGATTAATTAACTCAGAAACTTAAAAAAATACAAATATAAAAATAAAAATAAAACATATAAAACACGTTGGGGGTTTTTATTGCATAATTAAAAAAAAAAAAACTAAGAACCTAAAATAAAACAACTAGTTATGGTAAAAAAAATTAATAAATAAAACAACTAGTAAAAGTAATAGGTTAAGGGACTCAATCCATCACTAACCACAATTACTTCCTCACATGATTTCCAAGATTCAATTACAATGAATTATCTGAATATGATGCCCATGCAAGGGTCCGGTTACAGTTCATCTTACACATGTTATTCTCTTCTAACCTCGCATGTCCTAGCCTTTTCCTCTGCTTAGAACGTGTATTCAATTATGAAATCGTTCTCTTAAGAATATGTCACAATTCTCTTAAGTGATTATAACACAAAAGAAAGTATTAAGTACAAAAGGAATTTAATGACATCACACTACCCCTAGAAAAATGATGTGCAGTCCTAGGATGTCATGAATTTAGATTAGAAATATATGTAAAGCCATATATCGTTGATGCAACAAATTACAAGAAGATGATAAGACAAAAAAGCAATTATCCATCGATAGTTATATGCAAACAAGGTGATCAATCTTATAAACATAAACTAAGCGCATGACACACAATAATCTAAATTGTATTCAGGTATTCTAATTACTGCTTGAAGCCCTAGCCATGGTAGTTCGTTAATTAGATTTTGGGTCTTGATTTTGATTGCTATGCATACTGAAAAATTCTGATTCCTGCTTGAACTACCATTCTTTTATGCTTATGAGCTTTGCTATCTTGTTTGCATAAATTATTGATGGAATTGCTTGACGGACCACGATATCATCTTGTAATTCATTAACATCAAGAGGTTGATGTTAAGAAACGATCTTATAGTCAAAATTCATGACACTCTAGGAGTGCACGTCACTTTTCTAGGCTAGTGTAGTGTTATTAAATTCTCATTGTACTTCATGCATCATCTTAAACGGTAGGTGATAGACGTTCTAAAGTACACATCATACTTAGAACATTCCAAGTATGAGAGGATAATATATGTGGAGTGGGACAACCATCGGGACCTTTGCATGGGCACTTAATTCAGAAGTTGCATCGTAATTAGGTTAAGAAAATCTGGTTAAGGACTATATTTGGTTAGGTTGGTTCGTAAGCCTTAATTTGCCTTAGTTAATAATTAATCAATCATTCATCATTCTTGCATTGTTATTTTTTGCGTTTTTACTTGTTCAAATTTTGTTTTTTTCTCAAAATCAAAATCCTCTTTGCCTTGCAATCAAAATCCTATTCAACGGGCCAAGTTGCACCAACTAATTCACTGCAGGGCAAGTCCTTAGCCACTGCACCAGAACCTTCCCAGCGCGCATATGAGACGCGCAGCGTTCCGGCCAAGCTTCAAGACGCGTCCATGGAAAAATTCAAGGACTAGCCCGTGCCGCACAATCTGCAGCCAGCCGTGTCTCAGCCCATGCCCATGGACAAGAACCTGGTTTTGAAATTCAATGTGCCTTCTCAACTCAATCCTGAAACACTTAACTTTCATTTTATTAGAAAGAATGGCAATTATGCTCAAAGATCTCACAGGCATGTCTCCACTAATTTTCTAAAGTTCACTAAAATTCAGTTGTTTTGTTCACTTAATCACTTAAAACAAGGCATTGTGAAGTGCAGATTATGACTAACTATGACATGACTCTTAGTAAAGCAAAGACAATTAACTTAGCATATACATCCCTATTAACAAGTTATAATGCTAATCAAATGCAACACTTAACTAAACAAATTAAAACGGAAACTGAAATTCAAACGTTCTGGCCGAGTATCACCCCCAAACCTACTTGTTTCTTTATGCAAAATTTTAAATCCAAACCCCCAAGCTTAAACTGAACATTGTCCTCAATGTGATAATCAATAAGTATGACAACAAAACAAAGGTTTGAGAGCTAAAAAGGGCAGAAACAACAAAGGAAGAGAGAAATACAAAATAGGGCTATGCTGCCTCCTAGGAGCGCTTTATTTAACGTCTGGGCAAGACGGGACTAGCATGTTATGTAGTTGGCGCAGGCTGAGCACTTGGCGCACTTGGTGCCAGTGGTAGGTTAATTGTGCCCGTGATTGGATGGGGAGGGTCTTGAAGTAGGCTTTTAGTCGATGACCATTCACTTTGAACGACTCCTTCTTAATTGGGTGCTGAATTTCAACTGCACCATGAGAGAACATTAGTAATCACAAAAGGACCACCCCACCGTGAACGCAACTTACCTGGGAACATCTTGTGCCATGAGTTACAGATGAGCACTTTCTATCCAATTTGAAAGGTTTTGGGCTGAATATGCTTGCTATGGAAAGCTTTTGTCTTTTCCTTGTAAATCCAAGCACTTTCATAAGCCTCATTTCCGAGCTCCTCCAATTCACTTAGCCGAAGTTTTTGATGAAGCCCGGCTTCATTGAATTCCATATGCATCTACTTAATAGCCCAAAACGCCTTATGCTCTAATTCCATTGGCAAGTGACATCCTTTCCGAAGACAAGTCGGAATGGAGACTTGCCAATAGGGGTCTTGTAGGCCGTCCTATAGGCCCACAAAGCGTAATTCAATCTGTTGGACTAGTCCTTGCGGTTGGGGCTTACGGTTTTCTCCAATATGGCCTTCACTTCTCGATTTGAAATTTTAGCTTGGCCACTTGTTTGAGGGTAATAGGGTGTGGATATCCTATGGGTTACGCCATATGTCTTCAATAAAGCTTCGAAGGAGCAATTGCAGAAGTATGTGCCCCCATCACTGATGATGGCACTTGGCCCTCCAAACCTGGCTAAGATGTGACTCTGCAAAAAGTTCACAACTACTTTGGTATCGTTAGTTTTGGTAGGAATTGCTTCCACCTATTTAGACACATAATCGACAGCTAATAAAATTTCGAGATTACCAAAAGAGTGCGGAAAAGGTCCCATGAAATCGATGCCCCATACGTCGAAGATTTCTACCACGAGGATAGGGTTTATTGGCATTTGATTTTGAGGGCCTATGTTTCCTAGTCGTTGGCATCTGTCACAAGTGAGTACAAACTCGTATGCATCCTTAAACAATGTAGGCCAATAGAATCCGCTTTGAAGGACCTTGAGTGCTGTTTTCTTAGCTCCAAAATGGCCTCCACTCGCCAAGCTATGGCAGAAGGTTTGAATGGGTTCCATCTCATCTTCCGGGATGCATCTTCGAATTATTAGATCAGGACAATGCTTCCATAAGTAGGGCTCGTCCCAGATGTAGTACTTAGCTAGTTTACCTAGCTTGTCCATTTGATACATGCTTAAAGAGGAAGGGAATTTTTTAGTGACAAGGCAATTAATGAGATCGGCGTACCATGGATCGATTGCTTGGAGCACAAAGAGTTGGTCATCTGGGAATGTCTCCAAGAGCAGCAATTGGTCAGCCTCTTTGTTGGATCCATGTATCAAGCGGCTCATATGATCAGCCACTACGTTTTCACTCCCCTTTTTATCTCGAATTTCGAGGTCAAACTCTTGGAGAAGTAGCATCCATCGCAGCAACCTTGGCTTGGCATCCTTCTTAGTGAGTATGTACTTCAAGGCCACATGATCAGTGTAGACAATGACCTTGGTCTGAATCAAGTACAATCTGAACTTCTCAAGAGTGAAGATAATAGCAAGGAGCTCTTTCTCAGTGGTGGAGTAGTTCAGTTGGGCGTCATTCAGGGTTCGACTTGCATAGTAGAAGACGTGAGGAAGCCTCTTGACATGTTGTCCTAAAACAGCTCCTACATCGAAGTCCGGAGCATCACACTTAAGTTCGAATGGTCAGTCCCAATTTGGTGGCATAATGATGGGGGATGCCGTGAGCTTTTCCTTGAGTGTATTGAATGCCTCACGGAATTCCTTCTTGAAATCAAATGCGGCCTCTTTAGCTAGGAGGTTGCACAACGGCCTTATGATCTTCAAGAAGTCTTGAATGAAGTGTCGATAAAAATCAGCGTGCCCTAAGAAAAATCGAACCTCCTTTACTGTTGCAGGGTACGACAGTCTTTCCACTATGTTTAACTTAGCTTTGTCCACCTCAATTCCATGGCTAGAGATCACATGGCCCAAGACAATTCCATGTTCCACAATGAAGTAGCATTTTTCCCAATTCAGCACTAAGTTAGTTTCTTGTCAATGCTCTAGTACTCGGGACAAGCTAGCTAAGCACAGCTCGAATGAAGGGCCAAAGATAGAGAAGTCATCCATGAATACCTCAATTATATCCTCCATCATGTCAAGAAGATGCTCATCATGCAGAGTTGAAAGGGAGCTGGGCCGTTACAAAGACCAAAAGGCATCCTTCGATAGGCAAATTTGCCATAGGGCCACGTGAATGTAGTCTTTTCTTCGTCTTCCGGGGCAATAGCAATCTGATTATACCCTGAGTAGCTGTCCAAGAAGCAATAATGTGAATGGCCAGCCAAACTCTCAAGCATTTGATTGATGAATGGCATGGGAAAGTGATTCTTGCGGGTGGTGGTATTGAGCTTCTGGTAGTCAATGCAAACCCTCCATCCGGTTTGAACTCTCTGGGGTACGAACTCATCATGCTCATTCTTTACCACGGTAATCCCACTTTTCTTTGGAACTACTTGGACCAGGCATACCCACTTAGAGTCACTTATAGGATAGATAATGCCCAAGTCTAGGAGTTTAAGGACTTCCATCTTCACGACCTCCTTCATAGGTGGATTTAATCTTCGTTGCGCTTCTCTTGATGGTTTGGCATCGTCTTCAAGAAGTACTCGATGCATGCATTTGGCAGGACTGATCCCTTTTATATCGGCAATTGTCCATCCTATCGCCGTACGATGAGCCTTTAAGGCTTGCACCAATTGCTCCTCCTCTGCCGCACTTAAGTTAGAGGCAATGATGACTGGAAGGGTCTGATTTTTGCCTAAGTAAGCATATTTTAAATGATCAGGCAGTGGTTTTAGTTCTAGTTCAGGGGGCTGGATGGTGGATGGCAAAGTCTTGTGGTCCATGAGAAGTAGCGCATCAAAAGATGGCTATTTGTTCCACGAATGAACAGGAACAACATCAAGTATTCTAGCTTCCTCTATCACCTTATCGTCAAGTGGCTCATCAGTTGGTGAAGTGATGGCCGTTTCAAGAGCATCAATTATGCATGAATTGGTGAGTCCCTTCTACAACAATAAATCCATGGTGTTTATCGAAAGTCCACAATTGGCTTTGCAGGGTATTGGATGGCATCATAGACGGAGAATGTCATAAGCTTGTCCAAGACCTTGATGGAGACTTGGCCATTTTTGACGTCGATAAGGCACTCAGCCGTGGCTAGCAAAGGCCTTCCAAAGATGAGTGGAGGCTCCTCATTTTTGTCAATTTTGTCCATCTTGAGTACATAAAAGTCCGCAAGGTTGCATGTGTCTCTTATTTTCACAAGTACGTCCTCTAGAACTCCCATTAGATTAGTAACAAAGGCATTAGCTAATCTAACACATAGGTGCATAGGTTTGAGTGCGCCTAGGTTTAGTGACCTGTAAATGTGGAACGATATGATGTTTACTGATGCTCCCATGTCACAGAGGAAATGCTCGAATATTTTTGATTGAATTAAACACGGAAGTGATGGAGGCCAAGGATCGTTGGCTTTAAGGGGCATGCGTAAAAGGGCAGCAGAGCATGCCTTAGGGATTTCAATGATGTTAGTGGAGCTGAAACCACGTTTTCCTGTGACTAAGTCCTTGATGAGCTTTTACGAAGATAGGCATGTGCTTGACGATTTTATGGAAAGGCAGTGTGATTTGAAGCTTCCGTAACATGCTGATGTTTTGCTCCTCAAAGTTCTCCTTTTGCTTACTCCTGTTTTGGAACCTGCGAGGAAATGGAATCTCAACATCATCAGCTAACTCAAAAGTTACTTTTTTAGTTGGTTTATGGTTTGAATTTTGAGTTTTAGAGTTAGAAATATGTGAGTGTTGCGATAGCGACTGGGACATGGCTCTCGGCAAAGCTGAATTAGGAGCAGTTTCATTGGCTGCTTGCGGTGAGGTGCCTGGTGGCTCGCTAACCAGGTTCGGCGCTTGCGGTTGTGGCTGTTGCATGTTTAGTGGCACGCTTTGGTCAGCGGTCCTTAGCAGAGCTGATTGAGGCGCAGGGTCAGGTCCTTCTTGCGGCAAGGCTCTTAGTGGAGCCTAAAACATGGTTGGCATTCCATAAGGCATGGCGTTCTATAGGTGTGTCATGGAGTTGATCACGGCAGGATGGTGCCTTGATGAAGTCACGGGGAAGTCATCCTCCTCAGTGTCAAGTCTTTCGTTATTTCCTTCGAGGGCAGCGTATGTAGGAACTTGAAGTTGTGTTCCACTTCGCAGAGTGATGGCATTGGCCGTAGGATTGTGAAATCCATTAGGATTTATCAGGGCTTGACTTGGTAGCTTTCCCTGCTCCCGCTGATTTAGTTGATTTGCAATTTGTCCCATTTGACGATCCAAGTTTGCAATTGCATTATCCGTGTTTTCCATATGACTCCGGCTGTCTTGCATGAATTGGATGTTCTGTTGAGCCAAGGAATTGAGGGTATCCGCCAAAGACTTGCTTCCGCCACTCTGATTTGAGGAAGGGTCATGAGAGTTCCCTTGAGGGGCTGCGGTGTGGTGTTGAAATCCAGGGGGCGGCGAAGGATTGGCGGCGAAGGATTGGCGGCAGTTTTATTGTTGCTCTAGCGGAAGTTTGGATGATTTTTCCACCCCGGATTGTAAGTGTTTGAATATGGGTCATTCCGAGATCGTGGATTATTATTGATACCATCAACAAAATTGGCGTCTTCCACCATTGGGCTGTCTTGGGGCGTGTGGCCCTGGATAGAGCACACGTCACACACTTTAACTCCACCAACCTTCTCATTGCAGAGCATCTTCACCATTGCCGTTAGTTGAACAATGGCGTCATCCTTGTCATTTGTGTACGCCTCGCTTGTAGCCTTAAAGGAATGACCTTTGTAGCTAAATTGCTTCTCCCTTTGTCCTATGTTCTCAAAGGGCGTCCTTGCCTCCGTGGTTGTGCCATCTAGAATTCCTTGGGATTGAGAGTTCACCATGGTGCAGTCGCTGTTTTGTAATCCTCTGTAAAAGTACAGCATCAAGTGATGCTCGTCAATGTTGTGGTGAGGGCACGCCCTTAACATCTGATTGAAGCACTCCCAAAAATCATAGAATGGTTCATCAACCCCTTGTCGTGGATCCATGATTTTTGCCTTCAACTCATTTTTCTTGGCCACAGGGTACTATTGTGTAAGAAATTTCGAAGACAAGTCCCTCCACGAGTGGATTGAAGCTAGCGCCAAAGAGTGAAACCATGCCTTAGCACGATCCTTAAGGATAAAGTGGAAAAGCCTTAAGCCAAATTTCAGCCTCTGTCATGCCGTTGGTGCGCAAAGTTGAGCAGACTTCAACGAATTCCTTAATGAGTAAGTGTGGGTCTTCTCCCGAAAGTCCATGGAATGTTGGTAACATGTGAATGGCTCCAGACTTCAACTCAAAATTGGCCACCGTGGAGTCTGGAAGCACAATGGGAAATTGATCCTCCGAAATATGAGGAATTGCAAAATCCCTGAGGAGCCATGGGGATGGGATATCGGCTTCGGTTGGGATATATGCTTCAGCGGGGATATCGGCTTCGGTTGGGATATATGCTTCAGCGGGGATATCGGCTTCGGCTGGGGACTACGACTTCTGCCGAGATATCGGCTTCGGCCGGGATATCAGCTTTGGTCGGGGACCAGGGCTTGTATCAGGATATCAACTTCGACCGGGGATGACGGCTTCAACTGGGAAATCGGCTTCGGCCTGGTTATCGGCTTTGACCGGGGATTACAGCTTTAGCCGAGTTATTGATGGCAGGCACAGGTAAAGGTCGCATGGGTTTCACCAAGGTAAATTTGGGGGTTTCCGGTAAGATAATTATATATTGTATGCGCTTGACGGTTTTAGGGTATGTATGGCACCAAGAGGTGGGTTTGTCCTGATTATTATTATTATTTTATTCTTGTGACACATTTCTTTATGATCTTATTATCCACTCACGGTTGTTTGATTATTGTGCCTTCTAGGCCGTAGCGAGACGAGGCGTCGAGACTAGGAGGAGGCATCATCTTCTACTGCGTTACCACTATGTAGGATTTTTTTGGATTTGTAACTTTTAGTTTAACCTTGTTGCTCTGAGTACCCAGTAGGTTTATTTGCTGAGCTATTCTGGACTGTTTGGATTTTAGTTTAGTTTTTGAATCCTTCGTTTGATAAGTGGAAGGCAGTTTGACCAATTTATAGGGGAGATTTTGCCAAATTTTTGGTAGAATTCTCATAAAGTAATATTTAGTAGTGTGAGGGTATTCTTGGAAAGATTTTGACGTCTCA
This sequence comes from Oemleria cerasiformis, assembly GCA_037349345.1. Lineage (NCBI taxonomy): Eukaryota > Viridiplantae > Streptophyta > Magnoliopsida > Rosales > Rosaceae > Oemleria > Oemleria cerasiformis. The sequence goes on along the minus strand of JAZGTL010000029.1, from coordinate 329,634 downwards.
AAGGTGGTCAGACGGGAGCAGGGCTTCTCACGGATTTTGAAGGGAAATTCGTAGGAGGTCCTGTCACAGAAACTAGTTGTAGTAAGAAGATGTGGAAATTTTGTATTCTCCCAAAGTCGAAGTTCTTTGCTTGACTATTTCTTAGAGAACATCTTAATACGAGGGAACGATTAAGTAGTCATCAACCCAGTCTGCCTTTTGATTGTGCCTGGTGTAATAAGAAAGTTGAATCTTTTCAGCATTTGTTTTTGGATTTTCAGGTGGCTCAGGATGTTTGGTAGCATGCTCAGGACTTGGTTGGCTGTAGACCTCAGGGCTATTGCACTGGATTAAATCTCTTTCTAATATTGAAAAGCCTGATTGTCCTTATGCTTGGGTAATGCTCTCATTGTTAGTTGTCATTTGTAGAAGGCTAGAAATGACTGGATTTTTGCTGATAAGGTCCCGAATCCCATGAATATTTTTACTTCTGCCAGATCGTTGGTGCGCCCTATCTTCGTGGCTAACTACTCTAAATCAAAGGTGCTTAATACTGCTCTTGATTCTATTCGTTGGCATGTGCCGAAGAATGACTTTGCTAAACTCAATTTTGATGGATCTTTAATTCAAAATGGAAATGTGGCTTCTGGATATGTGATTTGCGATGCTCGTGGTTTACCTATATTTGCTGGTACTAAGAACACTAGTTTAACTTACGTGGATTTTGGCGGAAGCTCACGTCCTTCTTGAAGGTCTTAGTAAAGCTTCATCTCTCCATATTACTAAGCTCCAAGTGGAAGGTATCTCTATGGTTCTTATTGATGTTGTTAACGGTCATATTGCCGTTCCCTAGAGGCTTTATACAATTACTGATCATGTTAAGGATCTTCTTCCGAGATTTAGCTTTATTTCCTTTAAACATGTTTATAGGGAAATTAATTTTGTGGCAAATGCTTTAGCCAAGATTTGTCATGATGCACTGATAGCGTGAGTTGGGATTCCCCTTTGCCAGCGGATGCTCGGAATGCGTGGTTGTTAGATTTTATAGGGGGAGGTTGTAAGGACCCTTCCCGAATTTTCCCTCGAAACCCGGAAAGAACCCTTATCCCATCTGACAGCTCCTTACTTCAAAATTTAAACACCAGAAATACCCTTTGTTCTGGAATAATTTTTATTAAGCCTTACAGGGTTCCCGACAGAACCTCTGTACTTACTAACCACTTATACCTGTCAGACGCAGGATAGTATACTGGTCAAAACCAAAACCTCGGAGTAGTGGTGGTCCAAATAGGAATACCCTATGTCACCAAACGTCAGTAGGTCAGACACTGCTGACTTCTCTACTGGAATACCACAAGACAACAGACTAGTCAAATACTTGTAAACCAACCATAATTCGTCCCTCTGGGTCACCGCCCACACCTACCCACTGACCCGGCTGACGAAGTATTTTCATAGGTTGATTAAGCCCATGACCATTGTCGTCTGTTTCATATTAGAGCCGGATATATCCTCGGCTATCATATCGTATCATCAGCCGGTATAACCTTCGGCTACCATAACATATCAGTCGGCATATCTCTCGACTATCCTGTCCCTAGCCACCAGGGTATCCCTTGGGGTGTGCTAGTCATGTATCATATCATATCAGTCGGCATATATCTCGACTATCATATCATATCAGTCGGCATATCTCGACTATCATATCATATCAGTCGGCATATCTCGACTATCATATCATATCAGTCGGCATATCTCGACTATCATATCATATCAGTCGGCATATCTCGACTATCATATCATTTCAGTCGGCATATCTCGACTATCATATCATATCAGTCGGCATATCTCGACTATCATATCATATCAGTCGGCATATCTCGACTATCATATCATATCAGTCGGCATATCTCGACTATCATATCATATCAGTCGGCATATCTCGACTATCATATCATATCAGTCGGCATATCTCGACTATCATATCATATCAGTCGGCATATCTCGACTATCATATCATATCAGTCGGCATATCTCGACTATCATATCATATCAGTCGGCATATCTCGACTATCATATCATATCAGTCGGCATATCTCGACTATCATATCAGTCGGCATATCTCGACTATCATATCAGTCGGCATATCTCGACTATCATATCATATCAGTCGGCATATCTCGACTATCATATCATATCAGTCGGCATATCTCGACTATCATATCATATCAGTCGGCATATCTCGACTATCATATCATATCAGTCGGCATATCTCGACTATCATATCATATCAGTCGGCATATCTCGACTATCATATCATATCAGTCGGCATACCTCGACTATCATATCATATCAGTCGGCATATCTCGACTATCATATCAGTCGGCATATCTCGACTATCATATCATATCAGTCGGCATATCTCGACTATCATATCAGTCGGCATATCTCGACTATCATATCATATCAGTCGGCATACCTCGACTATCATATCATATCAGTCGGCATATCTCGACTATCATATCATATCAGTCGGCATATCTCGACTATCATATCATATCAGTCGGCATATCTCGACTATCATATCATATCAGTCGGCATATCTCGACTATCATATCAGTCGGCATATCTCGACTATCATATCATATCAGTCGGCATATCTCGACTATCATATCATATCAGTCGGCATACCTCGACTATCATATCATATCAGTCGGCATATCTCGACTATCATATCAGTCGGCATATCTCGACTATCATATCAGTCGGCATATCTCGACTATCATATCATATCAGTCGGCATATCTCGACTATCATATCAGTCGGCATATCTCGACTATCATATCATATCAGTCGGCATACCTCGACTATCATATCATATCAGTCGGCATATGTCGACTATCATATCAGTCGGCATATCTCGACTATCATATCATATCAGTCGGCATATCTCGACTATCATATCATATCAGTCGGCATATCTCGACTATCATACCATATCAGTCGGCATACCTCGACTATCATATCATATCAGTCGGCATATCTCGACTATCATATCAGTCGGCATATCTCGACTATCATATCATATCAGTCGGCATATCTCGACTATCATATCAGTCGGCATATCTCGACTATCATATCATATCAATTATTGGTGGTTCACCGGTTCACCGCTAATAACGGATCCTCGTCCCGAGTCCTGGCCTCCCTCAATATGACCAAAACACACTTTAATCGAAATAGTGGAAAACATATATCCAGTAATCATTTCTAAATTCCGGGAAATCATTGCAACAATACATAACAATATGTAAACAAAGATACATTGATGCATGCATTACAGTTTATAAACAATAGTCCACTAATATACATCAACCAACCCTTAATTCAAGGACGCTCTAGCCCAAGCAACACATGCACAATAATGTCCCAACTACCTGGACTTCCCGAGCTCAAAACCCGCTAATACGGTCAACTATTACCGCTGGGATTGCCCAAAACCACCTCTAAACGACGTCTGAACAACCTCAAACCTGTACCAACAGATTCGGAACGTCGAAAACTAGTTCCCACGCGCCGCCGTGACCTCAGTCTCGGCCCCACGCGCCGCCACGCGCCGCCGGAAGGTCGGCTCACGCACCCACGCGCGTTCACGCGCCGGTCACGCGTTACTACAGTGTTCACGCGCCTGGACCGGTCCAACCCGGTCTGGCTCAACCTGACCCGGTCCAACTCGACCCGACCGGTTTACTCAACCCGACCGGTTCAACTCGACCCGACCGGTCACCGGTGACTCGCCGGAGAAGACGACCGGACGCCGTCACCGTCGCCGGAGGCTGGCCGGAGAAGATGACCGGACCGCCACCTCCGCCGCCGTCTGGTTCGCCGGAATCCCCCATTTTCGGCCGAAACTACCAGTTTTCTAACTTCTTCATTTCTTAACCGTTTTTCACGATCTATACATGGAAATTTATCTACTCTTCACCAGGAATCCAAATATGAGGTCAAAGTTCCGAGATCGTACCTGGTTTGGCCGGAAAACGGCCGAGAAGTTTCGGTTCACCTCCCTCCTCCGTCCGTCGCCTACGGCGGTGCTCCCGCTCCAATATCTACCCCAAAATGCTCGTGGGGTCCCGGGGATGATCCTCCCGACCTTGGTTTCACTCAACTCGGATCAAAATCCGTCCGATGAAGATCAAGCTTTGTGTTCACACGGGGGGGGGGGGGGGGGGGGTTTCGGGTAGGAGAGAGAGGGACCATACTGACCAATCTGCCGAGGAGAGAGAAAATATCTATTATATAGTTCCAACTTCTCCAAAATTACCAAACTGCCCCTGAAGCTTCTAGACCCGTAACGTACTCACCGGGTCTCCATTTTCCGCGTGCCGCCTGTCTACGAACTCGTAAGTTCGAGACCTACGCAACGACTTTAGAAAATTTCCCAAAAGTCTTGCTAGTCAAAAAGTGACTCCCGAACCCGTCCAAAACTGAGGGTAAAATTGTCCAATCCTCAAAATAGTTTAATTTCTGGTCCGGGTCGTTACAATCTACCCTCCTTAAGAAATTTTGTCCCCGAAATTCATTCCTAACCATGAAACAATGAGGATATTGTGCCCGCATTAGTTCCGCGATTTCCCACGTGGCCTGCTCCACGTTATAATTCCTCCACAATACTTTAACTAGAGGAAAAGTCTTTTTGCGAAGTACCTTTTCCTTCAAATACAGAATTTACACCGTCACTTTAGGTAACTGCCGGTAGTCGATACACAACATCAGACCACCATCCTTTTTTTTTTTTTTTTTTTTTTTCCTCACAATTAATACCGGTGCACCCCATGGTGAAACACTTGGGCGAATAAATCCCATATTCACCAAGTCCTGCAATTGAGTCTTTAACTCTCGCAATTCTGCCGGTGCCATCCTGTACGGTTCCTGTGAGATAGGTTGAGTACCTAGCAAAAGCTCGATTGTGAACTCAATCTCACGGTGTGGTGGTAATCCTGGAAGATCATCTGGAAACACATCAGAGAACTCACTCACCACAGGAATATCCTCCACTCTCATCGAAGTATTCCGAGCATCTAACACATGAGCCAAGTAACCCTCACAACCTTTTCTCAACAATCTCTCAGCTGTTAACGCTGATATCACTCCATAGGGTAATACCCTACGATCTCCCCGAAATGTAAGTTCAGGGAATCCTGGACTCCGAAAAACTACTGTCTTATCGTAACAGTCTATGGAGGCATGGTGCATGGACAACCAATCCATCCCCAGAATCAAATCAAACTCAAAGATATCTAAGGGGATTAAATCTACCTTCAAACCATGGCCTTCAACCATCACCGGACAACTGCGAATCACTAGGTTCGCCACTAACATATCTCCGGTAGGAGTACTAATACCCATGTCCCAACCAATTGGAGACAATTCTCTATCCGTGACCACCTCCGGTGCTACTCGAGTCTCCTGTACCCACTGTACTGCTGTGGCATTGGGAAACCCAAACTCAACTCTACTCGAGCTGCAGCATCAGCCAAAGTCCTCAACGAAGTGGGGTCCATAGACGTAACTGCTGACCGAATTTCACTCCGCAGTCCACTCTCAAATATGTGGCACTTGTCTGACTCGGTCGCTACCAACGTCGGTGCAAAGCGACTCAGCGCTATGAATCTTTGTTCATACTGGGCCACCGTCATGTCTCCTTGCTGTAAATGCAAGAACTCGGCCTCCTTAACGTTCCGGTGTGAGCGAGGGTAAAACTGCTCCAAGAAGCGTTCCCGGAAAGTCTGCCAAGTAAGCGTATGGACATTCCAGCCTGACACCTCCAATGAGTGCCACCAGTGGTAAGCAGAACCACCTAGTAAAAACAATGTGGCCAGTAGAACTCTCTCTTCTAGAGGACACCTCATAATCAAGAACACCCGCTTCATGCGAGTAATCCACTCCTCGGCCACATCTGGGCTAGAGTCACCCATGAATATTGTCGCCCCTAGTCTCTGGGCTCTCTCGACATCAGAGACTTCATGATAAGTTTTATCCTGGAGTACAGAAGCTAAAGTCTGACCCAGCTGTTCCAGTGTCTGCCTCAAATCAGGCTCCACTGTAGGTTCATGGTTATCTCCACCATTCCCCGACCGTTGACGAAACTCACGTCTCGGAGGCATCTTGTTAACCGAAATCCATAAATAATTTGCACACAAGTGTGCAGTCTGCAGGAAGTTAACCTAGAGCTCTGATACCACTTGTAAGGACCCTTCCCGAATTTTCCCTCGAAACCCGGAAAGAACCCTTATCCCATCTGACAGCTCCTTACTTCAAAATTTAAACACCAGAAATACCCTTTGTTCTGGAATAATTTTTATTAAGCCTTACAGGGTTCCCGACAGAACCTCTGTACTTACTAACCACTTATACCTGTCAGACGCAGGATAGTATACTGGTCAAAACCAAAACCTCGGAGTAGTGGTGGTCCAAATAGGAATACCCTATGTCACCAAACGTCAGTAGGTCAGACACTGCTGACTTCTCTACTGGAATACCACAAGACAACAGACTAGTCAAATACTTGTAAACCAACCATAATTCGTCCCTCTGGGTCACCGCCCACACCTACCCACTGACCCGGCTGACGAAGTATTTTCATAGGTTGATTAAGCCCATGACCATTGTCGTCTGTTTCATATTAGAGCCGGATATATCCTCGGCTATCATATCGTATCATCAGCCGGTATAACCTTCGGCTACCATAACATATCAGTCGGCATATCTCTCGACTATCCTGTCCCTAGCCACCAGGGTATCCCTTGGGGTGTACTAGTCATTTATCATATCATATCAGTCGGCATAGATCTCGACTATCATATCATATCAGTCGGCATCTCTCAACTATCATAACATATCAGTCGGCATCTCTCGACTATCATATCCCTAGCCACCAGGGTATCCCTTGGGGTGTGCTAGTCATGTATCATATCATATTAGTCGGCATATATCTCGACTATCATATCATATCAGTCGGCATCTCTCGACTATCATAACATATCAGTCGGCATATCTCGACTATCATATCATATCAGTCGGCATGTCTCGACTATCATATCATATCAGTCGGCATATCTCGACTATTATATCATATCAGTCGGCATATCTCGACTATCATATCATATCAGTCGGCATATCTCGACTATCATATCATATCAGTCGGCATATCTCTCGACTATCATATCCCTAGCCACCAGGGTATCCCTTGGGGTGTGCTAGTCATGTATCATATCATATCAGTCGGCATATATCTCGACTATCATATCATATCAGTCGATATCTCTCGACTATCATAACATATCAGTCGGCATATCTCGACTATCATATCATATCAGTCGGCATGTCTCGACTATCATATCATATCAGTCGGCATATCTCGACTATCATATCATATCAGTCGGCATATCTCGACTATCATATCATATCAGTCGGCATATCTCGACTATCATATCATATCAGTCAGCATATCTCGACTATCATATCATATCAGTCGGCATATCTCTCGACTATCATATCCCTAGCCACCAGGGTATCCCTTGGGGTGTGCTAGTCATGTATCATATCATATCAGTCGGCATATATCTCGACTATCATATCATATCAGTCGGCATCTCTCGACTATCATAACATATCAGTCGGCATATCTCGACTACCATATCATATCAGTCGGCATGTCTCGACTATCATATCATATCAGTCGGCATAGTCGGCATCTCTCGACTATCATATCATATCAGTCGGCATAGTCGGCATATCTCGACTATCATATCATATCAGTCGGCATATCTCGACTATCATATCATATCAGTCGGCATATCTCGACTATCATATCATATCAGTCGGCATATCTCGACTATCATATCATATCAGTCGGCATATCTCGACTATCATATCATATCAGTCGGCATATCTCGACTATCATATCATATCAGTCGGCATATCTCGACTATCATATCATATCAGTCGGCATATCTCGACTATCATATCAGTCGGCATATCTCGACTATCATATCATATCAGTCGGCATATCTCGACTATCATATCATATCAGTCGGCATATCTCGACTATCATATCATATCAGTCGGCATATCTCGACTATCATATCATATCAGTCGGCATATCTCGACTATCATATCATATCAGTCGGCATATCTCGACTATCATATCAGTCGGCATATCTCGACTATCATATCATATCAGTCGGTATATCTCGACTATCATATCAGTCGGCATATCTCGACTATCATATCATATCAGTCGGCATATCTCGACTATCATATCATATCAGTCGGCATATCTCGACTATCATATCATATCAGTCGGCATATCTCGACTATCATATCATATCAGTCGGCATACCTCGACTATCATATCATATCAGTCGGCATATCTCGACTATCATATCAGTCGGCATATCTCGACTATAATATCATATCAGTCGGCATATCTCGACTATAATATCATATCAGTCGGCATATCTCGACTATCATATCAGTCGGCATATCTCGACTATCATATCATATCAGTCGGCATACCTCGACTATCATATCATATCAGTCGGCATATCTCGACTATCATATCATATCAGTCGGCATATCTCGACTATCATATCATATCAGTCGGCATATCTCGACTATCATATCATATCAGTCGGCATATCTCGACTATCATATCAGTCGGCATATCTCGACTATCATATCATATCAGTCGGCATATCTCGACTATCATATCATATCAGTCGGCATATCTCGACTATCATATCATATCAGTCGGCATACCTCGACTATCATATCATATCAGTCGGCATATCTCGACTATCATATCAGTCGGCATATCTCGACTATCATATCAGTCGGCATATCTCGACTATCATATCATATCAGTCGGCATATCTCGACTATCATATCAGTCGGCATATCTCGACTATCATATCATATCAGTCGGCATACCTCGACTATCATATCATATCAGTCGGCATATCTCGACTATCATATCAGTCGGCATATCTCGACTATCATATCATATCAGTCGGCATATCTCGACTATCATATCATATCAGTCGGCATATCTCGACTATCATATCATATCAGTCGGCATACCTCGACTATCATATCATATCAGTCGGCATATCTCGACTATCATATCAGTCGGCATATCTCGACTATCATATCATATCAGTCGGCATATCTCGACTATCATATCAGTCGGCATATCTCGACTATCATATCATATCAATTATTGGAGGTTCACCGGTTGACCGCTAATAACGGATCCTCGTCCCGAGTCCTGGCCTCCCTCAATATGACCAAAACACACTTTAATCAAAATAGTGGAAAACATATATCCAGTAATCATTTCTAAATTCCGGGAAATCATTGCAACAATACATAACAATATGTAAACAAAGATACATTGATGCATGCATTACAGTTTATAAACAATAGTCCACTAATATACATCAACCAACCCTTAATTCAAGGACGCTCTAGCCCAAGCAACACATGCACAATAATGTCCCAACTACCTGGACTTCCCGAGCTCAAAACCCGCTAATACGGTCAACTATTACCGCTGGGATTGCCCAAAACCACCTCTAAACGACGTCTGATCAACCTCAAACCTGTACCAACAGATTCGGAACGTCGAAAACTAGTTCCCACGCGCCGCCGTGACCTCAGTCTCGGCCCCACGCGCCGCCACGCGCCGCCGGAAGGTCGGCTCACGCACCCACGCGCGTTCACGCGCCGGTCACGCGTTACTACAGTGTTCACACGCCTGGACCGGTCCAACCCGGTCCGGCTCAACCTGACCCGGTCCAACTCGACCCGACCGGTTTACTCAACCCGACCGGTTCAACTCGACCCGACCGGTCACCGGTGACTCGCCAGAGAAGACGACCGGACGCCGTCACCGTCGCCGGAGGCTGGCCGGAGAAGATGACCGGACCGCCACCTCCGCCGCCGTCTGGTTCGCCGGAATCCCCCATTTCCGGCCGAAACTACCAGTTTTCTAACTTCTTCATTTCTTAACCGTTTTTCACGATCTATACATGGAAATTTATCTACTCTTCACCAGGAATCCAAATATGAGGTCAAAGTTCCGAGATCGTACCTGGTTTGGCCGGAAAACGGCCGAGAAGTTTCGGTTCACCTCCCTCCTCCGTCCGTCGCCTACGGCGGTGCTCCCGCTCCAATATCTACCCCAAAATGCTCGTGGGGTCCCGGGGATGATCCTCCCGACCTTGGTTTCACTCAACTCGGATCAAAATCCGTCCGATGAAGATCAAGCTTTGTGTTCACACGGGGGGGGGGGGGGTTTTCGGGTAGGAGAGAGAGGGACCATACTGACCAATCTGCCGAGGAGAGAGAAAATATCTATTATATAGTTCCAACTTCTCCAAAATTACCAAACTGCCCCTGAAGCTTCTAGACCCGTAACGTACTCACCGGGTCTCCATTTTCCGCGTGCCGCCTGTCTACGAACTCGTAAGTTCGAGACCTACGCAACGACTTTAGAAAATTTCCCAAAAGTCTTGCCAGTCAAAAAGTGACTCCCGAACCCGTCCAAAACTGAGGGTAAAATTGTCCAATCCTCAAAATAGTTTAATTTCTGGTCCGGGTCGTTACAGAGGTTGTTCTCGAGGCTTTGTTCTGTAATTTTCTTGATTTCTTAGCAAAAAGAAAAATTTTATCAACGGGAAATAATCCGATTAAATAATATATTTAACGGGTAAATATATCTCTACTGTGCGGATGTTTGTATATCGTAAATGTCATCACCAAAGGTAATTTGAACATTGCAGAAATTATGGGTCACATGACAACTCCACAATTTTTCGGTAATTTATGGTCCTACATAGTTGAGGATAAAATAAATAAAATTAAAATGTTGTGTAAAATATGGGAATGATCATAAAATAAAATAATCGTGTATCAAACATTTTGTAAAATGTTTTATTAAAGAGAATTGACTTTAAATTAGTTCATCGTAGCTTAATTTCAATTTCGAATCTGTGCCTGATTGTAAGTGAGCAGTCTCTGCCATAACTAATTCACATATAACAAGAAAGCTATGTATTTATGGTAGAACTAGTTTGTTTTTTATTTTTTTTGGTCAATCGTAGAACTAGCTAGTTACCAAAGAAGGCAAGGATTTGGTGAAGAGGGCGGTCCACATGGTGATGATGACCATATATGCTATGCGTGCTGCGTGCATCATTGGAATGAGATAATTAAGTTCAAGTTGGAGTTGGAGAGTGGGGGTACGAATCATTGCATGCGTAAGTAACAATGATATCAGAGAGCAAGAATGCGAGAGAGCATTAGGGTTTAGAGGCTAACAGCCCGGATAATATATATACATGTAGTAATGGGCTTAATTACCTTTCAGTAGTTTGTATTTTAAACTAAATTTTAGAGTTATATCTATTTTTTAAATTGAGCATTTAAGTACATGTAACTCTTTAAAACGTCTTATTTGTATCTCACAGTTACATTTTGACAGCATTTCCATTAGCTGATGATGTGTTTTCGTGTTGAGCCCATCCAAAAATGAATCTTAAGATAAAGTGTATGCAAAATTACTGACTTAGTCATTGGTTATCACCCGCAGAAAAGTTGGTCTAGAGATAACCAACGGCTAATTAACCAATTTTGTATAAAATCACCTTTAGATTCCTTTTTTTGGTGGGCCATACACGCGCTACATCATCAACAAATATAAATTTACCAAAAAGTGTATTGGTGGGATAAAAGTGAAATATTTTAAAAAATTCAAAATATTTAAATACAAAATTTTTTAAATCATATATAATTCTAAAATTTAATGCAAAATATAAGTAATATATGTAGTAGACTAGTAGTAGTGGCATAGTAGTGAGTAGTGTTTAATTGATTAGAGAATTGAGATAGTGATAAAGAATAAATTAAAAACGCACGCGAGTGAGAATTGAGAAAGGAAGGGAATAGAAGCAAGCAGAGGCAGAGACAGAGAGTACGTCCCACCGACAAACTCACACATTGTCTGCTGCTTCAATTTGCAAATTAAAAGGCCATTATCCAACTCAGTCACTCGGTCCCCACTTCCTTTCTCCCACCACCACCCAAACACACACACTCTCTCTCTCCTTCATTCCTTTTGCATAATACCATACTCCATCATTGGCGATCGCTGCTGTTTGGTCAAGCCAAAAATTGAAAATCTACTTTTTGTCAACTTCCTTTTTGCACGCTTCACTTCTTTCTATCTATCTCTCTAATTTTTCCAAACAAATTGTCGTTGAGTTGGTAAAAACTAAACCAAGTTAAATGAAGGATAAAATAAAATAACTTATATTAGAATGGTCGATCTATATCCTTGACACTTAGTATTCTGGTTGAATGCTACCACTTTGCACGGGAGGTCATGGGTTTGTGACACACCAACTCAAATAGTTTACGTGGATTTCGAAATCAAGGCATGATGGCCGATCCCTAGAATCTTAGTCCTAATGAGTGTGGATGCATAAATTGTTCAAACTTGTAGAATTTCTTCTCGATCTCTATACACAAAAAAGAGACAAACAGGGTTAAACCATTGAGGTTAAAATCTAGAGTAGGGTAGTTCAACAAAAAATGCTCTAATGTCTAAGTTAGTTTTGAGAGAATAAACCGACAGAGTGTTTGTAGCGAAGTTGTAAATTACCTTAGAAGTAAAATGAGCTGTTCTATTTATAAAGAAGACTCATAACTCACAAAGCATTCTAATTGATTGATAGATTTTACAATTAATAAATAATTCTTTTAGTAAAAGATATTATGTATTAATTAGATTTTAATAAAAAATAATTCCTCAAGAGAATATTATTTATTCTTTGGAGATAGTCCGATTAAATAATATATTTAGTGGATAAATATATTATCTAATGTGCAGATGTTTGTACGCCGTCAATGTCATCACCGTGGGTAATCTGGACATTGTCAAAATTATGGGTCACGTGGCAACTTTACAATTTTCAGGTGATTTATGGTTACACAAATGCCCCACATCGCTTAGGAATTCATGGAATCCCAAGGAATGCAAGTTTTCTGGTAGACCCACTAAATTTTTGACTGGCAGTACTTTTGGGAATTTTTCTCGGGTCGTTGCGTAGGTCTCGAACTCATGAGTTCGTAGACAGGCGGAACGCGGAAAACGAAGACCCGGTGAGTTCGTTACGGGTCTAGAAGCTTCAGGAGCAGTTTGGTAATTTTGGAAAAGTTGGAACTATATATTAGATATTTTTCTCTCTCCTCGGGAGATTGGTCCATTCAGTCTCTCTCTCCTACCCGAAATTCTCCCTGTGCGAACATCGAACAACCCTTTTCATCGGACGGATTTCGGTCTGATTCGATCAAAACCAAGGTCGGGAGGATCTTCCCCGGAGCCCCACGAGCATTTAGTGGTATTTATCGGAGCGGGAGCACTGCCGTAGGTGACGGACGGAGGAGGTAGGTGGACCAAATCTTCTCAGCCGTTTTTCGGCAAAACCAAGTACGATCTTGGAACTTTGACCTCATATTTGGATTCCTGGTTAAAAGTAGATGAATTTACATGTGTGGATCGTGAAAAACGGTCAAGAAATGAAGAAGTTAGAAAACCTTGAAAATCGACCAGAAATGGCAATTTCTGGCGAACCAGACGGCGGCGGAGGCGGCTGTCCGGTCGTCTTCTCCGGCAAGTCACCGGTGATTAGTCGGGTTGGGTTGGACCGGGTCGGGTTGAGTGAATCGATCGAGTCGAGTTAATCGATCGGGTCGAGTGAACCGGTCGGGTTGAGTTTGATCGGGTCAGGCCGAGTTGGGTCAGGTTGGACCGGTCCAGGCACGTGAGTCACTGTAGCAGCGCGTGGCCGCACGTGGGCGTGTGTTCCGACCTTCCAGTGTCGCGTGGTGGCGCGTGGGACTGTTTCCAATGTCACGGCAGAGCGTGACTAGGGTTTTGGGACGTTCCGGATCAGATTTTGTTGGTTTCGAGGCCATAGGAGTTTGTTTAGGGCCCGGTTGGGCAATCCCAGCGGTAATGGTTGACCGTGGAACAAGTTTTGAGCTCGGAAAGTCAAGGTAGTTGGGTCATTATTGTGCATGTGTTCCTTGGGGCTAGAGCGTCCATAAATTTTGGGTTGGATGATATATGTGAGTGGACTTTTGATTTATAAATTGAAATGAATGCATCATTGTATCTTTGTTTAAATACTGTTATGTATTGTGACATTGAATTTCCGGATTTTAGAAATGATTACTGGACACATGTTTTCCACTATTTAAGTTAAAGTGTGATTTGAGAAATGCCATGGTTTTTGGACTCGATTTTGATATCGTTTTGACGTGGAAATTATTGATTCCATGATTTGGGTTTTGACCCATATGTATGAGTTTATCGGATTTGGCTATATTTGAGGGAGGTCAAGACCCGGGGCCAGGATCCGTTATTAGTGGTGAACCCGGTGAACCTCCAAGATAAACATATTTGAGGAGGACTAGGATATGGGACTAGGATTCGCTGTTGGCGGTGAACCCGGTGAACCTCCAATATAATTGGTTACTGTTTCTCCGACTAGCGTGGAGAGTTTTGCTCCGCTGGTTCATTGAGTGCTCCGACTCTGATATGATAACCGAAGGTTATACCTGCTGATGATATGATATGACAGTCGAGGGATATGCCGACTGATGTGATATGATAGCCGAAGGTTATACCGGCTGATGATATGATATGGCAGTCGAGGGATATGCCGACTGATGTGAAATGATAGCCGAAGGCTATACTGGCTGATGATATGATATGCCAGTCGAGGGATATGCCGAGTGATGTGATATGATAGCCGAAGGTTATACCGGCTGATGATATGATATGCCAGTCGAGGGATATGCCAACTGATGTGATATGATAGCCGAAGGTTATACCGGCTGATGATATGATATGCCAGTCGAGGGATATGCCAACTGATGTGATATGATAGCCGAAGGTTATACCGGCTGATGATATGATATGTCAGTCAAGGGATATGCCGACTGATGTGATCTGATAGTCGAAGGTTATACCGGCTAATGATATGATATGCCAGTCGAGGGATATGCCGACTGATGTGATATGATAGCCGAAGGTTATACCTACTGATGATATGATATGCCAGTCAAGGGATATGTCGACTGATGTGATAAGATAGCCGAAGGTTATATCGGCTGATGATATGATTTGCCAGTCAAGGGATATACCGATTGATGTGATATGATAACCGAAGATTATACTGGCTGATGATATGATATGCCAGGCGAGGGATATGCTGACTGATGTGATAAGATAGCCGACGGTTATACCGGCTGATGATATGATATGCCAATCGAGGGATATGCCGACTGATGTGATATGATAGCCGAAGGTTATACCGGCTGATGATATGATATGCCAGTCGAGGGATATGCCGACTGATGTGATATGATAACCGAAGGTTATACCGGCTGATGATATGATATAGCAGTCGAGGGATATGCCGACTTATGTGATATGATAGCCGAAGGTTATACCGGCTGATGATATGATATGCCAGTCTAGGGATATGCCGACTGATGTGATATGATAGCCGAAGGTTATACTGGCTGATGATATGATATGCCAGTCGAGGGATATGCCGACTGATGTGATATGATAGCCGAAGGTTATACCAGCTGATGATATGATATGCCAGTCGAGGGATATGCCGACTGATGGGATATGATAGCTGAAGGTTATACCGGCTGATGATATGATATGCCAGCCGAGGGATATGCCGACTGATGTGATATGATAGCCGAAGGTTATACCGATGGATGATATGATATGCCAGTCGAGGGATATGCCGATTGATGTGATATGATAGCCGAAGGTTATACCGGCTGATGATATGATATGCCAGTCGAGGGATATGCCGACTGATGTGATATGATAGCTGAAGGTTATACCGGTTGATGATATGATATGCCAGTCGAGGGATATGCCGACTGATGTGATATGGTAGCCGAAGGCTATGTCGGCTGATGATATGTTATGTCAGTCGAGGGATATGCCGACTGATGTGATATGGTAGCCGAAGGTTATGCTGGCTGATGATATGATATGCCAGTCGAGGGATATGCCGACTGATGTGATATGGTAGCCGAGTGTTATGCAGGCTTATATGTACTGCCATCCGAGGGTTATTCCGGCTGAGGATACAATATGATAGTCGAAGATACTTGCCGACTTATATGATATGATAGCCGAGGATATTTCCGGCTCTAATATGATTTGACGACGATTGTCTTGTGCTTAATCAACCTATGAAAATACTTCGTCATCCAGGTCTGTGTGTTGGTGTGGGCGGTGACCCAGAGTGACGAATTATTGTTGGTTCACAAGTATCTGACTAGTCGGTTGTCTTGTGGTATTCCAGTAGAGGTGTCAGCAGTGTCTGACCTACTAACATTTGGTGTCAGAGGGAATTCCTATTTGGACCACCACTATTCCGAGGTCTTGGCTTTGACCTGTATGCTATCCTACGTCTGACAAGTAGGAGTGGTCAGTAAGTACAGAGGTTTTGTCGGGAACCCTGTAAGGTTTACTAAAAATTATTTAAGGATAAAAGGTATTCCTGGTATTTAATTTTTGAGGTAAAAGAGCTGTCAGATGGGATAAGGGTTCTTTCCGGGTTTCGAGGGGCAATTCGGGAAGGGTCCTTACACAGACACATCGTGGATCCTATGCACATCGAGAGGAATGTTGCTGAGAGTGTTGTGCGAACGGCTTTACCCATTGAAGGCAACTCAAATGACACAAAAAAGACTCGTCTAGGGATGAATGAAATGGGGATTCGGCCTAATTTGTGTCCAAAAGTTGTCACTGGCAAATACATCCTGGCCCATCCAAGTTATACATTTACGCCGAAGAATAAGAAAAAATTCCTGAAGTGGTTGCAGGGTGTGAAATTTCCCAACGGGTGCCGGAAACATATGTCGAAGTGTTAGCATCGACTGGGATCATTTCTGGTATGAAGAGCCATGACTATCATGTTTTGCTACAACGACTCATTCTGATTGGTGTTAGGCCTTTCTTGGAACTTGGTGTTGTTGAGACGATAGTTTATTTCTCTCAATTCTTCCAGATACTATATGCCAGATCGTTGGTTAAAGCGGACCTCAAAGCAATTAACAAGGATATTGTCTACATCATGTGCCGGCTAGAGCAAATATATCCACCTGCATTCTTTGATGTAATGGTTCTCCTACTAATACATATTCCGGATGAGGCAAAGCTAGTTGGCCCGGTGCATTATCGTTGATGTACCCAATCGAGAGGTATAACTCATCCCTGCTATTTGATAATATTTCCTTACTATCGTGTATATATGTGAATCATAATGTAAATTTCCTTGTAGAATGTTAGGTACGTACAAGCGGTACGTTCGAAACAAGACACGTCCCGAAGGCTCTATAGGGGAGGCATACATTGCAACGGAGGCACTGACATTTTGTGCAATGTACCTTCGGAATGTTGAAACTTCCTTCAATAGGGCGTCACGCAACGATGATGGTGGTCAACGTCCAGAGACCCTATCTGTATTTGCCCAACCATCACGACCATTCGACATTGGTCCAATCTCGGAGCCGTTCACCAATAGCGACATGGAGGTGGCTCATTGGTTCATAGTAAACAACTGTGACAAAGTCTAGTCCTTCCACGAGCAGCACGAGGCGTTGATGAAGGCCCAACTTCCGTCTAATTGGGAAGAAATGGAGAAACAATTATTTCCAAGTTGGTTTTCCGAGCATGTAAGTCAAATATTTTATATGTAAATTTCTTAAATTGGTTTTAAGTTTACCAATTTCGTTTCTTGTGTGTATCTTACCAGATGGCACAGCTGAAAGATGTCAACTCGCCAAATTTCAATAAAGAATTAATGCAGCTAGCCATTGGCCCATTCCGAGGAGAAACGTACACTGGTTGTCACGTTAACGGAGTTAAGTTCGTGTGCACAGAACGAGACGACAAATTTTCTACGCAAAATAGCGGGGTCTTCGTGCCGAGGGATGGGGCAAATGCTGATACGGGGTTCTACGGTAAATTTTTAAGTATGGTTAAGGTGTTATACGCAGACCGCAAGGAAGTCGTCTTGTTCAAGTGTCATTGGTTTGATACGAACCCAAGTATCCCATGCAGTGTCATTAAAGATAAGTTATGTATCTCTGTAAATACAAACACCCGATGGTTTGAAAGTGATCCCTACATCCTCGCTAGTACGGCGAAACAAGTATTCTATGAGGATGATCCAAAAGCTGGTGGTGGTTTGAGAGTAGCTGAGATGGTGAATCATAGAAACATTTGGGACTTGGATGACCGATACCATGAAGAAGATGGGGAAAAAGACAATGACCAAATCATTGACCCGGTGGATTCCTCGGCATCCACCCAAAACGTGGATGGAGAACGGACCAATGACATCATCCCACCAATTGCGATTGATGACATTTTTATTGATCTCGGTGAATTAGAACAAATTGATAGTGATTCGGAGGAATCAAGTATTGTACACATCTCGGATGACGAGCGTGAATGGGAGGGGGAAAGCGAATCCGAAACCGAATGAAAGTTGTAAATTAGAAATTTCATTTATATATGTAATATCCATATTCAAATCAATAAATGTGATTTATATGTATGTTTTATGATTTAATTCACAAAAGTTTCAATTAATCTTTTATGATTTAATTCACGAAAGTTTCAATTAATCTTTTATATATGTACTAAAGCCACAAACTTTGATGTCCTCATCCTTGAATCGGCTTCCCAACATTTCATCTTATTGGATAAAATGGTGTATACAACAAACAATTAATTATAACAAATATAAAAAATAAAAAGTTTAAACTAAATCTAATTTGAATTTATAAAAACTAACAGACATTTGCTCGACGAATATACTTTTACATCCGTCGGGCAAAGGCTTCAAATATCACCAGTACGTGTTTCTCTATTCGGTGGGCGGTTGCCGAACTGGGATATTTTGCCCGGCGAATATTCATCTATGTTCGTCCGGTAATATATACCAGATTCAATTTACATTTATTTATTAAACAACTTTTTTAAATTACTTACGAGATGAAATGGACCGATCTAACCGTCAAATTTTATGGCAAGTACTCATATATCACCTACGCGAAAAATTACCCAATTTGGAAATCCCGAGATCAGCTAACGGTGCGTGACGATTCAACGATTACACAACGTTTCTTCACGATCGGACGGCTTGAAATCCTCAAAACATCAAGCTTTTCGATGGGCGAGATCTAGGCATGTAAAATCAATAAGTGAACGGTTAGATCTGTAAAATTCAATCGTTTGAATATCAATAGAACCAAAACTTCTAAAATTGTTTTTGAAGTTTCCTTCAAGTGTTTAAAGTCCTTGATGAATATGCTTATTTTCCGACTGTTAATAATTTACAAATTGAAATGGACCGATCTAACCATCCACATTTATGGTAGGTACTCATAGATCGCCTACGCGAAAAATGACCCAATTTGGAAATCGCAGGAATAGGTTACGGTGCATGACGATTCAACGATTACACAACGTTTCTTCACGATCGGACGGCTTGAAATCCTGAAAACATCAAACTTTTCGATGGGCGAGATCTAGGCACGTAAAATCAAAAAATGAACGGTTAGATCTATAAAATTCAATCGTTAGAATATCAATAAAACCAAAACTTCGAAAATTGTTTTGAAGTTTCTTGCTAGTGTTTTAAACTCCTTGATGAATATGCTTATTTTCCGATTTTAATAATTTACAAATTGAAATGGACTGATCTAACCGTCCACATTTATGGTTGGTACTCATAGATCGCCTACGCGAAAAATTACCCAATTTGGAAATCCCGGGATTAGGTTACGGTGCATGACGATTCAACGGTTACACAACGTTTCTTCATGATCGGACGGCTTGAAATTCTCAAAACATAAAGAGTTTTGCAGGTGAGGTGTACAAACTCAAAAGTAACTATTGAACGGTCAATTTTTTGAAATTCAATCGTTTGAATGTCAATTGAACCAAAACTACGAAAAACCCATTGAAATTCACAAACTTAACGATCGAGGCACATAAGCTCAAAAAAACATGACGATAACGATCGATGGGCCTTTAGGCATGTAAAACAAAAAATTGAACGGTTTGGATGTTGAAAATTCTATCGTCAGACCTGATTTTCAGATCAGTCATAAACTCAACATCATAAGACTTTAGCCCAACGAAGGAAACTATTCGCCAGGCAATATGTAATTGTTCGTTGGGCAACAATAGCAACGTCATCAGGCTATGTAAATAAAACGCGCAATTTGTTCCCCAAAAATTTCCAACATTCCGCCAAAATTTTCGCAAAATCTCAAACTTACCGTGTACTTTTGCCTGACGAATATGTAAAATGTTACCCAACGAATATTCACCGCTTGTTTTTACCCGACAAATCTTTTAAACGGTTGCCTGACAAACATTCCGCCAAAATTTTCGTGAAATCTCAAACTTACCGCGTATCCACCGCTTGTTACGTGACGAAATATCCACCGCTTGTTACCCGATCAATCTGTTAACAGTTACCCGATGAATATCCACCGCTTCTTATTACCCGACGAATCATTAAAAAGGTCGCCCGACGAACAAGTGCATCGGGTAAGGTCAATCAAATAGATAAATCAGACTGACTCTTCTTCTTCCTTCTTCTTCATTTTCCTTATTTTCTCCCGAACCCACATCTCTGCAACTCCTCATCTAGCCCTCCCTCCAGTCGCCGCAACTCCAGTCGCCGCAACTCCAGCCCTTTCTCGCTCTCTCTCACTCAGACTCCAGCCCTCACTCCGCCGCCCCATCAATCCATCGCGCCGTTCTCTCTCACCGATGTTAGCTGTCGTCGCCGCACCTATCCTCACCGGCAGTTTCTTCAAGGTTGAACTCATTGTCCCTCTCTCTCTATTGTTAATGTAGGTACGTTATTGTTAATTTTGATTGGTTAAATTTTAAATTTTGTTTGGATTGAAATTTCAATTTAAATTTGGATTGGATATTATGAAATTGTATTGAAAAGGGAATTTAAATTTGGATTTGATTATTGCAGATTGTGCATTATTGTCAAATTTGCAGATTGAGAATTTAGGGGGATTAGTTGAATATTGGGATTTTGGATTGGATTGGAATATAAATATTTGTTTGGAATAATGTTGAAATTTTGAAGATTTGTTTGGATTGGAATATAATAGTTGAAGATTTGTTGAAATTTTGATGTTTGGTATAATGTTGAAATTGGTATAATGTTATGAATTTTGCATATGATTTTTGTTAGGATTTTGGATATGAAAATTATGCGAATTTTATGAATTTTGGATATTTGAATTTAAAAAAAATTATGTGAATTTAAGATATGGTGTAGGATATGTGAATTTTGGATATGTGAGTTTTATAAATTTTTAATATGTGATTTTTATGATTTGGATATTATTATTGTATGTTTGGATTAATTTGTAAGTTTGATTTTATTCCCGAAATTTGGATTTAGAAATTTAGGTATAATGTTGTGAATTTTGAGTTTAGTACTTTTGGATTAATTAGTATTTTAGGTTTAATTTTCGTTTTTGTTGGGTTTATTTTAAAAAATTAGAATTTGGTGGTTTTAGTTTTTAGAAACCAATTTACTAATTTTTAATAACTAAAAATTTGTTTATGTATTTATTTTTATTGGAATTAAAAAATGTTGGTTAATTTTAAATATGGTTTTGTTTTTATTTTTTGAAATTAATATTTAATATTAAAAATGTTTGGCTTTTTTTAATTTAATTAAAAATATGTTGGCTATTTTTATATTAATTATTTTATATTTCTTATTGTAGATGTCGCATCGCACCTTAATCACGTCTAGGACCTGTCTCCGCCCTGATCCCGTTGATGATCATGCGTCGGAAGAGGCAGTCCCTGACTCAGTTTTCTCAACAGTGACGTCGGTTCACTCACCGATGTCGGATCATCAGCGACTCGGTGCCCGATCGGCTCGTCGACAACACAACAAGAAAAGGGGGGAACACCGTACCCCCTAGCCCCCACAGGACGACGCCGGAGCAGATGAAACGACAACTAATGTCGGAGCGCTCCCTAAGGGTAAGTTGATTATTTCTTTTATTTAAACAACCGCTTTTATTTGTTACTCATATTATGTATGAATGTTCAACGAATTTGCAGGGAAGTTGGTGAACGTGCGCGGGATAAACCGGGTTTGACATCCCAGAGGATTTGCAGGACAACGAATGCAAAGATCCTGGTGGTGTAACTGCCGAGCCTCCGGTCCGCACCGGTAAAAATCCACAGCGTGCTTGTGCATGACATTGGCGTGATTCTTCGCACCAAGTCCTTGATGATGGGGGAGACTTTTAGAACCCAACCCCCAGAGGTGATCACGCGCTGTTGGGGAGAGTTATCGGTACGTGTTTCTCCCTTTTTTTACATTAATTTATTTTTTTAATTATTTTATTAACTTTAATAATTTATTGTAGATCAATTTTGAGTTTAACTTGGACGTCGTCGACGTCAGTAGATGCCTGAGACACCACTGGCAGTTACGGTACGCCGACTGGAACGCCGACTGGAAGTACGAGCTCCACAAGTACTATAAGGGCTAGCCTTCCCCGGAGGAAGCTAGGGCAAATCCTCCGGAGGAGTTGGACGGGCCGAAACTGGCAGGGTGGTTGTGGTTGTGCGACCATTTCGTGTCCCCCACCTATGTGGTACGTACTATCCACCTAGTTAAATTATTTATTTATTTTTTATGTTATTTTCCATTTGAAAATATAATTTTTGTTTTTACTAATAAACAGCGAAAATCGGTTGCCAACACATCAAACCGGGGAGCGAAGAAATTCAACCGCCATGGAGGGTCGCTATCCTTATCGGCCCGGTAGGAGGATCGCCGCATTGCCGGGTCGATGTTCTCGGAGGTGGATGCCTGGGGGCAAGTGTACGCTGGACGGGGCGACCAAGAGGCTGACAAAATTCACATAAGTTTATTTTTTACAGATTAAACATTAATTTTGAATTTGATAATTATATTTTTAATTAATATTTATTTGAATTTGTAGTAGGCGATGGAGCAAGACGTCCAGCAGACACAGGCTGTGCTCACACAACAGCATCCCGAAGTGTCGTGGGAGCACCAGCTCCCGGATCCCGAGATGTCGATCGCCATCCTGGAGCGACAACTTGGGAGGCATACAGGGAAGATCGTTCGGGGGACGGGCGACGGGATAATGCGGGATGTCTCCAGTCACTCTTCAAGTTCATCTTGGGCAGCCAATCCCGATGAGATGTCGAAGCTCAAGAGAAAGTACGAGTTCCTCCAGGCCGAAATTGCTGAGATCAAGCCTCAATACGCGTAGATCCAGACCCAAAACGTGGAGATCAAGGCCGCCCTCGCCAAGGTGCTTGACCTCTTGGGTGAGCGTGGATTGGATGAGCTTCCGTCACAGTCTCAGACCACATCCCAACAGCCTGCCCAAGATCCCGACCACCCCGATCCGTCGCCGAGCCGTTAGAATGTAATTTGTAAAACATTGTTTTAGTTTTAATTATGTAAAAACATAATATTAATTTTTCTAAATATTTTTTTTATTTTAATTTGATTCTTTTTATTCTTTTAATTGTATTTTTTAAAAATATTTTTATTTTAATTATATATATTTATTTAATTAAATAAATTATAAAAAAAAAATTTAATATTACGATTTGGCCCTACGAACAATCATTTCGTCGGGCAAAGTAAAACAATTCGATACACCCCTGCCGAATTTCTGTAACCTTGCCCGGCGAAAAGAGTTCGTCGGGCACAAGTTGTTGACTTTTGGATTGCTCGACAAATTATAGGCGACGAATGATCCGCCGGGCAAGCTTTAAATTGCTCGACGAATTCACTGTTGTCGTCGACTAATAGCAAGCCCGACGGCGTTTGCCTGACGAACGTTGCCTGACGAATGTTAGCCGTTTTTAATTTGGCCCGAGGAATCTAAAAAGTTGCTCGACGAATCTGTTTCGCCAGGCAAACCTGCTTTTCTTGTAGTGGCTGCTGTTTGGTCAAGCTAAAAATTGAAAATCTACTTTTTGTCAACTTCCTTTTTGCACGCTTCACTTCTTTCTATCTATCTCTCTAATTTTTCCAAACAAATTGTCGTTGAGTTGGTAAAAACTAAACCAAGTTAAATGAAGGATAAAATAAAATAACTTATATTAGAATGGTCGATCTATATCCTTGACACTTAGTATTCTGGTTGAATGCTACCACTTTGCACGGGAGGTCATGGGTTTGTGACACCAACTCAAATAGTTTACGTGGATTTCGAAATCAAGGCATGATGGCCGATCCCTAGAATCTTAGTCCTAATGAGTGTGGATGCAGAAATTGTTCAAACTTGTAGAATTTCTTCTCGATCTCTATACACAGAAAAGAGACAAACAGGGTTAAACCATTGAGGTTGAAATCTAGAGTAGGGTAGTTCAACAAAGAATGCTCTAATGTCTAAGTTAGTTTTGAGAGAATAAACCGACAGAGTGTTTGTAGCGAAGTTGTAAATTACCTTAGAAGTAAAATGAGCTGCTCTATTTATAAAGAAGACTCATAACTCACAAAGCATTCTAATTGATTGATAGATTTTACAATTAATAAATAATTCTTTTAGTAAAAGATATTATGTATTAATTAGATTTTAATAAAAAATAATTCCTCAAGAGAATATTATTTATTCTTTGGAGATAGTCCGATTAAATAATATATTTAGCGGATAAATATATTATCTACTAAATATATTATCTAATGAGCGGATGTTTGTACACCGTCAATGTCATCACCGTGGGTAATCTGGACATTGTCAAAATTATGGGTCACATGGCAACTTTACAATTTTCAGGTGATTTATGGTTCCACAAATGCCCCCACATCGCTTAGGAATTCATGGAATCCCAAGGGATGTAGGTTTTCTGGTAGACCCACTAAACAATTTTTCATGAGATAGTAGCACTCCACTTTTCCATGAATACTTCTCATGTCGATATTGGAATCCCGTTGGACCTAGGATGCATGTGGCTCTAAATTTAAGTAGGCAGCCTCGAGCTTTAGGGCTTTGCTCCGAGTTCAGATAGGAGGTCCATTGGGCTTAAGGTTTCTGCTTGAGCTCAAAGTTTGCTCCATGTCAAGATGAAAATCCCGCTTGGTATATGGTTTTATCTCCTATAAAAAGGAGTCTTTTTTTTTTTCATTCACCAAAATTTCCCAAGAGATTAAAAATTTGTTGGTGTGGAAATCTTGTGAAGGTAAAAAACTAATTTTTTTTTTCTTCCCTCTTTTTCTTTCTTTCTTCTACTTTGTTTATATTGCACATGGAATGTAACGACTCTTTCAAAATTTAATAAGGAAATGACGATTTTACCCTCGAGTTTAGGAGTGGTTCGAAAGCCACTTTTAGTTTGGAAATACTTTTTGGGAATTTTCTTGTACCGTTGCAGAGGCCTCGAACTCACGAGTTTGTAGAAAGGCGGAATGCGAAAATCGGGGTCCATTTGAGTGGGCTACGTGTAACGACCCGGACCAGAAATTAAACTATTTTGAGGATTGGACAATTTTACCCTCAGTTTTGGACGGGTTCGGGAGTCACTTTTTGACTGGCAAGACTTTTGGGAAATTTTCTAAAGTCGTTGCGTAGGTCTCGAACTTACGAGTTCGTAGACAGGCGGCACGCGGAAAATGGAGACCCGGTGAGTACGTTACGGGTCTAGAAGCTTCAGGGGCAGTTTGGTAATTTTGGAGAAGTTGGAACTATATAATAGATATTTTCTCTCTCCTCGGCAGATTGGTCAGTATGGTCCCTCTCTCTCCTACCCGAAACCCCCCCCCCCCCCCGTGTGAACACAAAGCTTGATCTTCATCGGACGGATTTTGATCCGAGTTGAGTGAAACCAAGGTCGGGAGGATCATCCCCGGGACCCCACGAGCATTTTGGGGTAGATATTGGAGCGGGAGCACCGCCGTAGGCGACGGACGGAGGAGGGAGGTGAACCGAAACTTCTCGGCCGTTTTCCGGCCAAACCAGGTACGATCTCGGAACTTTGACCTCATATTTGGATTCCTGGTGAAGAGTAGATAAATTTCCATGTATAGATCGTGAAAAACGGTTAAGAAATGAAGAAGTTAGAAAACTGGTAGTTTCGGCCGGAAATGGGGGATTCCGGCGAACCAGACGGCGGCGGAGGTGGCGGTCCGGTCATCTTCTCCGGCCAGCCTCCGGCGACGGTGACGGCGTCCGGTCGTCTTCTCCGGCGAGTCACCGGTGACCGGTCGGGTCGAGTTGAACCGGTCGGGTTGAGTAAACCGGTCGGGTCGAGTTGGACCGGGTCAGGTTGAGCCGGACCGGGTTGGACCGGTCCAGGCGCGTGAACACTGTAGTAACGCGTGAACGGCGCGTGAACGCGCGTGGGTGCGTGAGCCGACCTTCCGGCGGCGCGTGGCGGCGCGTGGGGCCGAGACTGAGGTCACGGCGGCGCGTGGGAACTAGTTTTCGACGTTACGAATCTGTTGGTACAGGTTTGAGGTTGATCAGACGTCGTTTAGAGGTGGTTTTGGGCAATCCCAGCGGTAATAGTTGACCGTATTAGAGGGTTTTGAGCTCGGGAAGTCCAGGTAGTTGGGACATTATTGTGCATGTGTTGCTTGGGCTAGAGCGTCCTTGAATTAAGGGTTGGTTGATGTATATTAGTGGACTATTGTTTATAAACTGTAATGCATGCATCAATGTATCTTTGTTTACATATTGTTATGTATTGTTGCAATGATTTCCCGGAATTTAGAAATGATTACTGGATATATGTTTTCCACTATTTCGATTAAAGTGTGTTTTGGTCATATTGAGGGAGGCCAGGACTCGGGACGAGGATCCGTTATTAGCGGTGAACCGGTGAACCTCCAATAATTGATATGATATGATAGTCGAGATATGCCGACTGATATGATAGTCGAGATATGCCGACTGATATGATATGATAGTCGAGATATGCCGACTGATATGATAGTCGAGATATGCCGACTGATATGATATGATAGTCGAGGTATGCCGACTGATATGATATGATAGTCGAGATATGCCGACTGATATGATATGATAGTCGAGATATGCCGACTGATATGATATGATAGTCGAGATATGCCGACTGATATGATATGATAGTCGAGATATGCCGACTGATATGATAGTCGAGATATGCCGACTGATATGATATGATAGTCGAGGTATGCCGACTGATATGATATGCTAGTCGAGATATGCCGACTGATATGATAGTCGAGATATGCCGACTGATATGATATGATAGTCGAGATATGCCTACTGATATGATAGTCGAGATATGCCGACTGATATGATAGTCGAGATATGCCGACTGATATGATATGATAGTCGAGGTATGCCGACTAATATGATATGATAGTCGAGATATGCCGACTGATATGATATGATAGTCGAGATATGCCGACTGATATGATATGATAGTCGAGATATGCCGACTGATATGATAGTCGAGATATGCCGACTGATATGATATGATAGTCGAGGTATGCCGACTGATATGATATGATAGTCGAGATATGCCGACTGATATGATATGATAGTCGAGATATGCCGACTGATATGATATGATAGTCGAGATATGCCGACTGATATGATATGATAGTCGAGATATGCCGACTGATATGATAGTCGAGATATGCCGACTGATATGATATGATAGTCGAGATATGCCGACTGATATGATATGATAGTCGAGATATGCCGACTGATATGATATGATAGTCGAGGTATGCCGACTGATATGATATGATAGTCGAGATATGCCGACTGATATGATAGTCGAGATATGCCGACTGATATGATATGATAGTCGAGATATGCCGACTGATATGATATGATAGTCGAGATATGCCGACTGATATGATAGTCGAGATATGCCGACTGATATGATATGATAGTCGAGGTATGCCGACTGATATGATATGATAGTCGAGATATGCCGACTGATATGATAGTCGAGATACGCCGACTGATATGATATGATAGTCGAGATATGCCGACTGATATGATAGTCGAGATATGCCGACTGATATGATATGATAGTCGAGGTATGCCGACTGATATGATATGATAGTCGACATATGCCGACTGATATGATATGATAGTCGAGATATGCCGACTGATATGATATGATAGTCGAGATATGCCGACTGATATGATATGATAGTCGAGATATGCCGACTGATGGGATAGTCGAGATATGCCGACTGATATGATATGATAGTCGAGATATGCCGACTGATATGATATGATAGTCGAGATATGCTGACTGATATGATATGATAGTCGAGATATGCCGACTGATATGATATGATAGTCGAGATATGCCGACTGATATGATATGATAGTCGAGATATGCCGACTGATATGATAGTCGAGATATGCCGACTGATATGATATGATAGTCGAGATATGCCGACTGATATGATATGATAGTCGAGATATGCCGACTGATATGATATGATAGTCGAGATATGCCGACTGATATGATATGATAGTCGAGATATGCCGACTGATATGATATGATAGTCGAGATATGCCGACTGATATGATATGATAGTCGAGATATGCCGACTGATATGATATAATAGTCGAGATATGCCGACTGATATGATATGATAGTCGAGATATATGCCGACTGATATGATATGATACATGACTAGCACACCCCAAGGGATACCCTGGTGGCTAGGGACAGGATAGTCGAGAGATATGCCGACTGATATGTTATGGTAGCCGAAGGTTATACCGGCTGATGATACGATATGATAGCCGAGGATATATCCGGCTCTAATATGAAACAGACGACAATGGTCATGGGCTTAATCAACCTATGAAAATACTTCGTCAGCCGGGTCAGTGGGTAGGTGTGGGCGGTGACCCAGAGGGACGAATTATGGTTGGTTTACAAGTATTTGACTAGTCTGTTGTCTTGTGGTATTCCAGTAGAGAAGTCAGCAGTGTCTGACCTACTGACGTTTGGTGACATAGGGTATTCCTATTTGGACCACCACTACTCCGAGGTTTTGGTTTTGACCAGTATACTATCCTGCGTCTGACAGGTATAAGTGGTTAGTAAGTACAGAGGTTCTGTCGGGAACCCTGTAAGGCTTAATAAAAATTATTCCAGAACAAAGGGTATTTCTGGTGTTTAAATTTTGAAGTAAGGAGCTGTCAGATGGGATAAGGGTTCTTTCCGGGTTTCGAGGGAAAATTCGGGAAGGGTCCTTACAAGTGGTATCAGAGCTCTAGGTTAACTTCCTGCAGACTGCACACTTGTGTGCAAATTATTTATGGATTTCGGTTAACAAGATGCCTCCGAGACGTGAGTTTCGTCAACGGTCGGGGAATGGTGGAGATAACCATGAACCTTCAGTGGAGCCTGATTTGAGGCAGACACTGGAACAGCTGGGTCAGACTTTAGCTTCTGTACTCCAGGATAAAACTTATCATGAAGTCTCTGATGTCGAGAGAGCCCAGAGACTAGGGGCGACAATATTCATGGGTGACTCTAGCCCAGATGAGGCCGAGGAGTGGATTACTCGCATTAAGCGGGTGTTCTTGATTATGAGGTGTCCTCTAGAAGAGAGAGTTCTACTGGCCACATTGTTTTTACTAGGTGGTTCTGCTTACCACTGGTGGCACTCATTGGAGGTGTCAGGCTGGAATGTCCATACGCTTACTTGGCAGACTTTCCGGGAACGCTTCTTGGAGCAGTTTTACCCTCGCTCACACCGGAACGTTAAGGAGGCCGAGTTCTTGCATTTACAGCAAGGAGACATGACGGTGGCCCAGTATGAACAAAGATTCATAGCGCTGAGTCGCTTTGCACCGACGTTGGTAGCGACCGAGTCAGACAAGTGCCACATATTTGAGAGTGGACTGCGGAGTGAAATTCGGTCAGCAGTTACGTCTATGGACCCCACTTCGTTGAGGACTTTGGCTGATGCTGCAGCTCGAGTAGAGTTGAGTTTGGGTTTCCCAATGCCACAGCAGTACAGTGGGTACAGGAGACTCGAGTAGCACCGGAGGTGGTCACGGATAGAGAATTGTCTCCAATTGGTTGGGACATGGGTATTAGTACTCCTACCGGAGATATGTTAGTGGCGAACCTAGTGATTCGCAGTTGTCCGGTGATGGTTGAAGGCCATGGTTTGAAGGTAGATTTAATCCCCTTAGATATCTTTGAGTTTGATTTGATTCTGG
Source organism: Oemleria cerasiformis (assembly GCA_037349345.1). Taxonomy (NCBI): domain Eukaryota; kingdom Viridiplantae; phylum Streptophyta; class Magnoliopsida; order Rosales; family Rosaceae; genus Oemleria; species Oemleria cerasiformis. The sequence continues at coordinate 299,235 of JAZGTL010000029.1, read as the reverse complement.
GGATGGATTGGTTGTCCATGCACCATGCCTCCATAGACTGTTACGATAAGACAGCAGTTTTTCGGAGTCCAGGATTCCCTGAACTTACATTTCGGGGAGATCGTAGGGTATTACCCTATGGAGTGATATCAGCGTTAACAGCTGAGAGATTGTTGAGAAAAGGTTGTGAGGGTTACTTGGCTCATGTGTTAGATGCTCGGAATACTTCGATGAGAGTGGAGGATATTCCTGTGGTGAGTGAGTTCTCTGATGTGTTTCCAGATGATCTTCCAGGATTACCACCACACCGTGAGATTGAGTTCACAATCGAGCTTTTGCTAGGTACTCAACCTATCTCACAGGAACCGTACAGGATGGCACCGGCAGAATTGCGAGAGTTAAAGACTCAATTGCAGGACTTGGTGAATATGGGATTTATTCGCCCAAGTGTTTCACCATGGGGTGCACCGGTATTAATTGTGAGGAAAAAAAAAAAAAAAAAAAAGGATGGTGGTCTGATGTTGTGTATCGACTACCGGCAGTTAACTAAAGTGACGGTGTAAATTCTGTATTTGAAGGAAAAGGTACTTCGCAAAAAAGACTTTTCCTCTAGTTAAAGTATTGTGGAGGAATTATAACGTGGAGCAGGCCACGTGGGAAATCGCGGAACTAATGTGGGCACAATATCCTCATTGTTTCATGGTTAGGAATGAATTTCGGGGACGAAATTTCTTAAGGAGGGTAGATTGTAACGACCCGGACCAGAAATTAAACTATTTTGAGGATTGGACAATTTTACCCTCAGTTTTGGACGGGTTCGGGAGTCACTTTTTGACTGGCAAGACTTTTGGGAAATTTTCTAAAGTCGTTGCGTAGGTCTCGAACTTACGAGTTCGTAGACAGGCGGCACGCGGAAAATGGAGACCCGGTGAGTACGTTACGGGTCTAGAAGCTTCAGGGGCAGTTTGGTAATTTTGGAGAAGTTGGAACTATATAATAGATATTTTCTCTCTCCTCGGCAGATTGGTCAGTATGGTCCCTCTCTCTCCTACCCGAAACCCCCCCCCCCCCCCCGTGTGAACACAAAGCTTGATCTTCATCGGACGGATTTTGATCCGAGTTGAGTGAAACCAAGGTCGGGAGGATCATCCCCGGGACCCCACGAGCATTTTGGGGTAGATATTGGAGCGGGAGCACCGCCGTAGGCGACGGACGGAGGAGGGAGGTGAACCGAAACTTCTCGGCCGTTTTCCGGCCAAACCAGGTACGATCTCGGAACTTTGACCTCATATTTGGATTCCTGGTGAAGAGTAGATAAATTTCCATGTATAGATCGTGAAAAACGGTTAAGAAATGAAGAAGTTAGAAAACTGGTAGTTTCGGCCGGAAATGGGGGATTCCGGCGAACCAGACGGCGGCGGAGGTGGCGGTCCGGTCATCTTCTCCGGCCAGCCTCCGGCGACGGTGACGGCGTCCGGTCGTCTTCTCCGGCGAGTCACCGGTGACCGGTCGGGTCGAGTTGAACCGGTCGGGTTGAGTAAACCGGTCGGGTCGAGTTGGACCGGGTCAGGTTGAGCCGGACCGGGTTGGACCGGTCCAGGCGCGTGAACACTGTAGTAACGCGTGACCGGCGCGTGAACGCGCGTGGGTGCGTGAGCCGACCTTTCGGCGGCGCGTGGCGGCGCGTGGGGCCGAGACTGAGGTCACGGCGGCGCGTGGGAACTAGTTTTCAACGTTCCGAATCTGTTGGTACAGGTTTGAGGTTGATCAGACGTCGTTTAGAGGTGGTTTTGGGCAATCCCAGCGGTAATAGTTGACCGTATTAGCGGGTTTTGAGCTCGGGAAGTCCAGGTAGTTGGGACATTATTGTGCATGTGTTGCTTGGGCTAGAGCGTCCTTGAATTAAGGGTTGGTTGATGTATATTAGTGGACTATTGTTTATAAACTGTAATGCATGCATCAATGTATCTTTGTTTACATATTGTTATGTATTGTTGCAATGATTTCCCGGAATTTAGAAATGATTACTGGATATATGTTTTCCACTATTTCGATTAAAGTGTGTTTTGGTCATATTGAGGGAGGTCAGGACTCGGGACAAGGATCCGTTATTAGCGGTGAACCGGTGAACCTCCAATAATTGATATGATATGATAGTCGAGATATGCCGACTGATATGATAGTCGAGATATGCCGACTGATATGATAGTCGAGATATGCCGACTGATATGATATGATAGTCGAGGTATGCCGACTGATATGATATGATAGTCGAGATATGCCGACTAATATGATATGATAGTCGAGATATGCCGACTGATATGATATGATAGTCGAGATATGCCGACTGATATGATAGTCGAGATATGCCGACTGATATGATATGATAGTCGAGGTAGGCCGACTGATATGATATGATAGTCGAGATATGCCGACTGATATGATAGTCGAGATATGCCGACTGACATGATATGATAGTCGAGATATGCCGACTGATATGATAGTCAAGATATGCCGACTGATATGATATGATAGTCGAGGTATGCCGACTGATATGATATGATAGTCGAGATATGCCGACTGATATGATATGATAGTCGAGATATGCCGACTGATATGATATGATAGTCGAGATATGCCGACTGATATGATAGTCGAGATATGCCGACTGATATGATATGATAGTCGAGGTATGCCGACTGATATGATATGATAGTCGAGATATGCCGATTGATATGATATGATAGTCGAGATATGCCGACTGATATGATATGATAGTCGAGATATGCCGACTGATATGATATGATAGTCGAGATATGCCGACTGATATGATAGTCGAGATATGCCGACTGATATGATATGATAGTCGAGATATGCCGACTGATATGATATGATAGTCGAGATATGCCGACTGATATGATATGATAGTCGAGGTATGCCGACTGATATGATATGATAGTCGAGATATGCCGGCTGATATGATAGTCGAGATATGCCGACTGATATGATATGATAGTCGAGATATGCCGACTGATATGATATGATAGTCGAGGTATGCCGACTGATATGATATGATAGTCGAGATATGCCGACTGATATGATAGTCGAGATATGCCGACTGATATGATATGATAGTCGAGATATGCCGACTGATATGATAGTCGAGATATGCCGACTGATATGATATGATAGTCGAGGTATGCCGACTGATATGATATGATAGTCGAGATATGCCGACTGATATGATATGATAGTCGAGATATGCCGACTGATATGATAGTCGAGATATGCCGACTGATATGATATGATAGTCGAGGTATGCCGACTGATATGATATGATAGTCGAGATATGCCGACTGATATGATATGATAGTCGAGATATGCCGACTGATATGATATGATAGTCGAGATATGCCGACTGATATGATATGATAGTCGAGATATGCCGACTGATAGGATAGTCGAGATATGCCGACTGATATGATATGATAGTCGAGATATGCCGACTGATATGATATGATAGTCGAGATATGCCGACTGATATGATATGATAGTCGAGATATGCCGACTGATATGATATGATAGTCGAGATATGCCGACTGATATGATATGATAGTCGAGATATGCCGACTGATATGATATGATAGTCGAGATATGCCGACTGATATGATATGATAGTCGAGATATGCCGACTGATATGATATGATAGTCGAGATATGCCGACTGATTTGATAGTCGAGATATGCCGACTGATATGATATGATAGTCGAGATATGCCGACTGATATGATATGATAGTCGAGATATGCCGACTGATATGATATGATAGTCGAGATATGCCGACTGATATGATATGATAGTCGAGATATGCCGACTGATATGATATGATAGTCGAGATATGCCGACTGATATGATATGATAGTCGAGATATGCCGACTGATATGATATGATAGTCGAGATATGCCGACTGATATGATATGATAGTCGAGATATGCCGACTGATATGATATGATAGTCGAGATATGCCGACTGATATGATATGATAGTCGAGATATGCCGACTGAAATGATATGATAGTCGAGATATGCCGACTGATATGATATGATAGTCGAGATATGCCGACTGATATGATATGATAGTCGAGATATGCCGACTGATATGATATGATAGTCGAGATATGCCGACTGATATGATATGATAGTCGAGATATGCCGACTGATATGATATGATAGTCGAGATATGCCGACTGATATGATATGATAGTCGAGATATGCCGACTGATATGATATGATAGTCGAGATATGCCGACTGATATGATATGATAGTCGAGATATGCCGACTGATATGATATGATAGTCGAGATATGCCGACTGATATGATATGATAGTCGAGGTATGCCGACTGATATGATATGATAGTCGAGATATGCCGACTGATATGATAGTCGAGATATGCCGACTGATATGATATGATAGTCGAGATATGCCGACTGATATGATATGATAGTCGAGATATGCCGACTGATATGATAGTCGAGATATGCCGACTGATATGATATGATAGTCGAGGTATGCCGACTGATATGATATGATAGTCGAGATATGCCGACTGATATGATAGTCGAGATATGCCGACTGATATGATATGATAGTCGAGATATGCCGACTGATATGATAGTCGAGATATGCCGACTGATATGATATGATAGTCGAGGTATGCCGACTGATATGATATGATAGTCGACATATGCCGACTGATATGATATGATAGTCGAGATATGCCGACTGATATGATATGATAGTCGAGATATGCCGACTGATATGATATGATAGTCGAGATATGCCGACTGATAGGATAGTTGAGATATGCCGACTGATATGATATGATAGTCGAGATATGCCGACTGATATGATATGATAGTCGAGATATGCTGACTGATATGATATGATAGTCGAGATATGCCGACTGATATGATATGATAGTCGAGATATGCCGACTGATATGATATGATAGTCGAGATATGCCGACTGATATGATATGATAGTCGAGATATGCCGACTGATATGATATGATAGTCGAGATATGCCGACTGATATGATATGATAGTCGAGATATGCCGACTGATATGATATGATAGTCGAGATATGCCGACTGATATGATATGATAGTCGAGATATGCCGACTGATATGATATGATAGTCGAGATATGCCGACTGATATGATATGATAGTCGAGATATGCCGACTGATATGATATGATAGTCGAGATATGCCGACTGATATGATATGAAAGTCGAGATATATGCCGACTGATATGATATGATACATGACTAGCACACCCCAAGGGATACCCTGGTGGCTAGGGACAGGATAGTCGAGAGATATGCCGACTGATATGTTATGGTAGCCGAAGGTTATACCGGCTGATGATACGATATGATAGCCGAGGATATATCCGGCTCTAATATGAAACAGACGACAATGGTCATGGGCTTAATCAACCTATGAAAATACTTCGTTAGCCGGGTCAGTGGGTAGGTGTGGGCGGTGACCCAGAGGGACGAATTATGGTTGGTTTACAAGTATTTGACTAGTCTGTTGTCTTGTGGTATTCCAGTAGAGAAGTCAGCAGTGTCTGACCTACTGACGTTTGGTGACATAGGGTATTCCTATTTGGACCACCACTACTCCGAGGTTTTGGTTTTGACCAGTATACTATCCTGCGTCTGACAGGTATAAGTGGTTAGTAAGTACAGAGGTTCTGTCGGGAACCCTGTAAGGCTTAATAAAAATTATTCCAGAACAAAGGGTATTTCTGGTGTTTAAATTTTGAAGTAAGGAGCTGTCAGATGGGATAAGGGTTCTTTCCGGGATTCGAGGGAAAATTCGGGAAGGGTCCTTACACTACGGGTCTAGGATGGATAAGGGCATTTTGGTAATTTTGGAAGGCTGATACTTTTAAAAATATCGTCCTTTTCCTCCTATTTTCTAGAATTTTCTCCACTTTCTCTCTCCTTTCTCACGATTTCTCTCTTTCTCCCAGCGAAACTGAAACCCATCCCCCACCCTTGAATAAGATTTTGGCCGAACCAAGCAACACCAACACACTTGATCTCTTCCTCTCGAGCTCACAAACCCAACCATACCCTCCTTGAGCCGTCAGGACCGCCGCTGACAACGAACTGAAGCCCAGAAGTTTGACCGAAACTTCCCATCCAATTTTCGGCCAACCATGGTAAGGTTTCTCGGTTTTGACTGCATTTTTGGGTTCTTGGGCCTGAGTTGATAGATTTAGACTGTAAATCATAAGATTTGGTTGTGAAACAAGAAAGATACGAAGCTTTGAATTTCGGTCAACAATGGTAGTATCTGGCTGGTAAGAAGAAGGAAGCAGGCAAGTACAACCTGCAGTCGCGCCACCTAGGCATGTGAGCGCGAGTGGCCGCGCATAGGATACGCGTGAGGGTGCGTGGCGACATGTAGGTTAGTTCGCCGGCCCATGGTAACACATACTCGGTTGTTTTTTACGTTCCGGAGCTATTGGTGAAGGTTTTCAGTCAATCGAAGTTTGTTTAGGGACTATTTTGGACGTTCTAAGTTACTTGTAATGCGTTTAGGGTGTGTGTGTGTAATTTTTAATAGGCGATACTGCTCCTGAGACTTCAGAGGACCGTACAGCTCGGAGTTAAATTTTGCTTGAGCTCTCGCTGAGTGGACTTTGTTTCTAAACAGTAATGCACGCCCACTTATATGTTTTGAATGAACTTTTACAAATTATGCGTTTAAGAAATTAAGAGAATTATTATAAAATGTTTTAAATTCTCTTATTAGGTTTGGGAACTAAGAAAAATCATTTTAATGGATTTATTATTGATGGTGGATTTTGATAACCATTTTGTAAAGGGTTTGGGGCTTGTCCTAGATATGGATGTTGGGCATCGACCCGGGGTTATGGATTTTGGGCTTAGGCCCGGGTATTTTGTGGTTTTGGCTTCGGCCAGTCTTATGGATTTTAACGATATGTCAGTGTGGTATTTTCGGGCATGTGAGTCGAGGGACTTCTCCAATGCATGATTCTGAGGTATTTTCTATCATGTGCTCGTGGAGTTATCGGCTTCGGCTAGGATATTGGGCGACATCTCGGGATTTCTCCAACCGCATGACTTTGAGGTATCTTTGGTCATGTGTGTTCGTTACGATGTTCTACGCTCATAATACGGTATTTCAGCTACATATCTTTGAGGTATTTTCAGATATGCGTGTCTGGTGAGTAGGTCTATGGGTTGGACTTCTCGGTTCTCTAGCCATTGCTTTGAGGTAATTTCAGCAATAGTTACGAGGGCATGTCCTTGTGTTGGACTGCCATGGATATTGGGAGACAGCCTGGGATATCAAGTTACGGCTCGGGGTTACGGCTACGACCAAGAGATCGAGCTACGACTCGGGATGAAGGTTATGGCCGGGAGATCGAGATACGGCTTGGGATGACAGCCACGGCCGGAATATTGGGCTATGGCATGGGGTTACGGTAATGGCCAAAAAATTGAGCTACGGCTCTTAATGATGGCTATGGTCGGGATATCGAGCTACAACTCGGGATGACGGCTACGACCAGGATATTGAGCTACGACTCTGGATTACGGCTACGACAGGGATATTGGGCTACGGCGGGATTATTGAGATGGCAGGTACAATCGGATGTAGCGTGGGTTCTCCGAGGTACATTATTGGTATTCCAATAAGTTGTATGTATGCGTGTATATGTGGATCTTGCATGCACTCTTGAGGTTTATACAGGGTGGAGTTAATATTATTTTTGGTGCTTGTAAGTACGTTTACTTTCTGCCTTATTCTCCACTCATGTTTGTATTGGTTTTGTGCCTTCCAGGAGGTAGCGGGACAAGATGACAATACTAGGAGAAGGAATCACCCTTTTGCTGAGCTACTATTATGTAGGACTTTCGTTGGCTTTGTAATCTTAAATTTAAGCCCTCAGACCTTAACGATATGGCAGAGAAAGATCCCTCGAATGCCAACATTGGAGAACCCCTTGACGATCTAGCGGAGTCGTACCCTCTAACGCCAGTCGGAGAACCCTCAACAATGTAGCAGAGAAAGAAACCCTCCACGCCAATCATCGGAGGAGCTCGTGGTATAACAAAATACCTAGACGTATGAATGCCCCGCGATCCCGAAATCCCAGTCCAAAGTACCGACTCAAGCAAACCCCAGCCCAAGGAACCCTTTGAAATAAACATATCCCGGCTCCTCTAACTTCGCGAGTCAAAACCCGCATCCGTTGGTCAACCATTACCGCTGGGATTACCTAAACAGGGCTCTAAACGAACTCCTATGGCCTCAAAACCATCAAAATCCGATATGGAATGTCCCAAAACCCTAACCACGCGTCACAGTGGGCCAGAAAACATCCACACGCGCCACTAGAAGGCCAGACCATGTGCCACACACCGTCCACGCGCCCTCACCCGCCGCCCCACGCTGGTTCACGGTAGAATATTTCGTAACCCTGACGGAATATTCCGTAAAACCTGATGAAATATTCTGACGGAATCAGAATACTCCGTCCAGACTAATGGAGTTAAGGTCCGTCATAACCCCGTTAATGTTTGACGGCGTCAGCTGACCGTTAGGTAACTGACGTGATGACGTTAGCCCCCCTCTGACCGACTATGTCACCGGAGCCTCGCTATAGAAGACGGCGGCCTCACCAGAGAAGACAGCGCCACCGCCGTGCACCGTTGTCCGCCGTCGCCGAAGCCTCGTCGGAGAAGACGGCCGAATCGCCGCCGTCGCAGCCGTACCCGGTGGCAGAAATTTGGGAATTCTCGTCGGAAATCATCATTTTTGGTGAGCTTCCTACTTCTTCAAATCTTGATCGATTTTCACGATCTACACATGTAATTTCATTGACTTTTCACTAGGAATATGAAACTGAGGTCAGAGTTTCAAGATTGTACCTAGTTTGGCCAAAAAAACAGCCGAGAAATTTTTGATCCACCTCCCTTTTCCATCCGCCGTCTACCACGATGCTCCCACCTCGATAGTGACATCAAACCGCACGTGGAGTCGAGGGGAAGACATCCACGACCTTGGTTTTGGTTGACTCAGTCCGAGAATGGGCCGATAAAGGGAGGGGGTTTTCGATGTTCGCTCGGGGAGAGGGAGTTGGGCAGGGGAGAGGGGGTTCTAGCTAGTACAGGCAGAGTACAAAAAGGGAGAAGAAATATCCCCCAAATTTTGGACTTTTCCAAAATTACCAAATTGCCCCTGAAGCTTCTAGACCCGTAACGATCTCACCGAGTCTCCATTTTCCGCGTGCTGCCTGTCTACGAACTCGTGAGTTCGAGACCTACGCAACGACCTATGAAATATTCCCAAAAGAACTGGCAGGCAAAAAGTGACTCCCGAACCCTTCAAACACCGAGGGTAAAATAGTCCTTTCCTTAATTATTTTAATTCATGGTCCGAGTCGTTACAATTATTATATAGATTGTTGAGCTAGATTACCTTACACAATTTTTCTCATGGTGTGAGTATTATTATATTATATTTAGTATGCTTACAAGTTTTCTTACAAAACAAAGGGTTAATTGTTTTTAGATTTTTATTATATTGTTTTACACTAAAATAACTTGTAAGATCCACTCACCCATCTGTTTTGCGCCCCTTGGGTCTTAGTAGTATAGCAGGAGCAGCAAGGAAGGGGTTCACAGTTGCTGCTCTGCCATTCACACAGGCTATACAGGTGTGATCGTTCGAAAATCGTGATAACTTAGGTAGTTGTTTAAACTTTATGATCATTAAAGTTGTGTATTATGCTCTGCGTTTCTGCTGCCACGGTGAATTTGGTAATTAGTTTCTACTAATTATTTTTCACACAACTACCTAAATTGCACCACTAATTGGCTTTCGTCACTAGAACCTAGCATCCAGGTGTCAGACAACATACCTCGATTACGATGTCCACGTGGACTTTCTGGAGTGGGGTTTATCAATTTGGTATTAGAGCAGCGTTTTAGGAAGTGTCGTTAGTTTGCGTACACTTGATGATCATAAATCCCGATTTTGGGTGTAAGAGTATCTCCTCGAATACTTTGTATCGTTAGTTGGTTTTCCACCTTACCTACTAGCGACGTGACCTAAGTAGTTGACGGGTGGATGAGAGGTTTTGAGTTTAGCCCAAGTTTTTCTACGATTGCAACTTAGCCAAATCTTCCATCGAATTCTGCGTTCAGTTGGTGTAAAAGAGCATAAGACTTGTCTGTGTGGTTTGAATGAGTTATACTACGACAAGTGTGACGTTTTGGCTTAGTAAGTGTTCGGCGTAGATGAAGGTTTTGCCTTGGGAAGTGTGACTTCAGAAACTATTAGGGTAAATAGAGTGAAACCAACATAAACGAAAGACTCAGAAAATTACTTTGTTGCGTTTCCACGAACTACTTAGAATTTGCTTACCATAAAACTTAGGATTTTCGGAAGAAGTTTCAACGAAGCCGCTACAATCTGGCTTTGTATCGTGTTGCATTCTCGGTAGAATCCAAATCTTAGGTGTTACTCTGAAAGGAAGTTTTTAGTTAGAGTAAGTTTGGAACCACTTTTATTGTACATATCGTGGGTTTCTATGCCGCTTTACCGAGTGAACTTTACAGAAACTTAGGATGCAGATTGGGGAGCTTTTCACTTAGTCGGCAAAGTAGGGCGTCTGGTAGGTTGTTTCCATGAGTGAAGAAGCTCGCGTAGTTCTGGATTGCAAGCTCGTGAAACCGGGGCTCTTATTCTAAGAAGTTTCTTGCAAGTGTTCTTTCTTCGCTCGTCTGTTGGAAGAGAGTACTTGAGGATGAAGCGAAGTTGTTAAAAATATAGAATGTGTTAGTTAAGATCGACGAGAACTGCTTGACAAATCATGTGGTCAAGTTAACTATGTATTGGTTGTTGAGTTGTGGTATTTTACCTTGGACAGTTTTACTCTAGGAGTAAAAGTTTAGAGAAGTGGTACTCGGACTGTGGCCAATTCCTATTGATACTAGGATGGTTGGACAATAGTTTTCAAATAGACGAAGTATAAGGTGAGTTGTCTCAGAGGAAAAGTTCTTTCCAGGATTACACCGACGTCAATCGTTGTAAGAGTGTGGTGAAGTAAGCAGCAGCTTACCGGAAGTCGAACCTAACTATAGTTTAACCAGACGTCTTCTTTCTAACAACAGTAGGTTGTTCCGATCGACTCACTGGGGACTAAGTAATGATTAGCATTTACCCTGTTTTACGTTAACCGTTAAGTGCAAGATCAAAACGCAGCTTATTTAAGATCAAACATTACACCCGATTTAAATTTCCAGTTGCCACCTTACCCTAAATTGGTTTGTTGATAATTTCTTAGATTCGTTGAACCAAACCTATAGCCTTACCTATTCAAAACCTAGCAGAAGTGTTAGTATGACTTATTGGGACTATGTGTTGATGAAGGTTCGGTGAGAAACCGTTTTTGCTTCTCGATGGCTGACGAAGTATGAGACGAATTCTCCTAATTAATCCAGAGTAGAAGTTGGGTTGTTAGCATCGAAGATCTGGTGACTTTGCATTTATAGATTGACGTGTCGAACCTACGCCGAGCTTAAGAGCCTAAAGCGCTTATTGAGTTAGAGAGAGAGATCCCAACCTAAGACTTAGTTGGTGAGAGGACTTGTTAACGACTCGAACTGTACAATCGATTTTGAATCATAGTTGTGCTATATCCGTGACGGAAGCGCTTAGTTGGTAATCACACGGATGCGTGAACTCTCTCCGAGCTACTATACAGTCCTTGTCCTTTAGACTGAAGGAGAGTGGAGCCTTGGTGATAACTTACTCCGAAGAATGTCAGTGTGCGGTTTTCCCGAATCTATCTGTCTAGTTGAACGAGTACTGGATGCTTAGAGAAAGATGTTTTGTGCTGGAAACTAATCCAAGAAGTTAGAATTGGTGAGCTACAAAGCTAGAGAGTCACTAGAGTTGAAACTTTACAATAGAGAAACCATATGTCTTTGCTGAGCGACTAGAAGTTGAAGTAGGCTACTTTTGGACTAAGCTCACATCTTGGTGTGTGTTATACACTTCAGAAGTAGGTAATTTCTGAAAATAGATCTCATGAAGGAATTTAACTTTAAGAACGTAGAAACATACCTTAACTCTAAGAAAGACTTCCCATAAGATCAGCTAGGTCTTCATTCAAAGGTTGTAATGGGGCTAGGCTTAAGGGGTTGAGAAGCAACAGATTGGATTTCAAAAGCCTTAGATGTGACAAGGCAGGAAGTAGCATGACTTGGAAACTTGATCTTTCATCTTTTTGAACTTCTTCTTGGCCCACAGCATAACAAGGTATCTTCAATGGCTTCATGAATTGAAGCTTGACGTCTTTGAATGATGATAATATTTGACTTTTGTTCTCCTTGGCTCATTCGGCTTAATTCATTGTTTTTTTTTCCTTTTTTTTTCTTTTTACATTTTTTTTTTCAAACTAAGCTAAGATCATGCAATGAGTTACAACATTGTGTTTTCTATCCAAGGTAGGACTTTGGTCACTTGGGATGTCTAAGACATTCCCCTTTACATCAAATTCACATTTTGGCCTCTTTTGGCCGTTGGCTGGCCTTAAAGAGCTTCACGACTTGACTTTGATTTTGAACACTTGAACTTCGTCTTTCTAGTCCATGTCATGAACTCCATTTGATGCTACCTTCTCACAACCTAGAGTATAGGGTATACCAAAAGTTGAGGGCTTCTTATCTAGGGCTTAGGTTATGCTTTGGGTGATGAAAGAAAGGAATAAAGTGTTTGGATTCAAAGTGGGTTAAGGGGACATGCAAAGGGACATATTGGGTTTTTAGAGGGCTCAAACATACATAGCCTACATCACTTCTTATGGTTTATCAAAATCAGGATCAAGAGCCTCTACATTAGATGTTAGTTCTTTAAAATTCAATGCAAAGTAGAGTAATGAGATCAATCAATATGGAACGAATTGAATAGTGTTTAAGAGTAGAACAAAGGAAATCCCTCAAAAAGAAAGCCACTAGGCTCAACTCTCACATAGGGTAGTGGTAGTCTCCACTAATTTCCTAGGGATCACTTAAACAAAGTCATCTTTTAGCTCAATTTCTTGAAGTTAGGCATTAAGTGTAATGATAAGGCACAAACTTAAGCATGGCATCTAGTAACACCCAAATGATTAATTCACAATGTAACTTATTAACATGTAAAGTATTAAGTTCCAAGCCGTGTACCCCCAAACCTAGTTGTTGCAAAATTTTCGTCTACACCCCCAAACCCAATCTAAACATTGTCCTCAATGTTAACAAGTTAAAACACTAAGAGCAACTAAGTACATAGTTAAAGGAGGCATGCAAAACAGAAAACATAAAGAAGAGGGAATGAAACACAAACCAGGGCTAGGAGTGCTCGATTTAATGTCTAGGCAAGATGGTATATCAGCTTAGGTTCTGCTTGAAATGCATCAAGCTAAGGCTTTAAACAGTGGCCATTGACCTTCAATTCCAGGCTTGATTTGGCATGCTTGATCTCCACGACACCTTGGGGTAGGACCTTTAGAACAATGTAGGGCCCTGCCCAATGAGATCTAAGTTTCCCAAGGAAGAGTCTCAACCTTGAGTTGAATAATAGGACCTTCTGTCCTACTTGGAAGGTCTTGTGGACCAAGTGCTAGTCATGATAAGTCTTGGACTTTTCCTTGTATATCCGTGTGTTGTCATAGGCTTCATTCCGTAATTCTTCATGATAAGTCTTGATAAATCTTACATTGAGAAATAACAATGAAAAGGACAGGGAAGACGGAGAATTAGGTTCGTCGGGCAACAGTCTAAACACGCTAAATACCCGAGACTCTTTTTTCTTCTTCTTCTTCTTCTTCTTCCTCCTCTCTGCTTCTCATCCGTTCTCTCTGCTCTCTCTCTCTCCCTCTCACTCACTCACTCTCTTTCTCTACCTATTATTATCATCTCATCACCATTTTCACTACCAATCAAATCATTTTTCTCTATCAATCACCAAATATCAAATATTAAGGTATGAAAATTTTATTTTTTTTAATTTTGATTTTTGATTAGGAATTAATTATGGTTTGTGTTGTAGGAATTTTGTGGTTGATTTGAAGGAATACTTATAAAAAGGTATGTGTGTTTACCTCTCAATTTAATTTTGTTAAGAATGTTGGATATAATTATGTTAGGAAATTTTGTATTTATTGTGGAAAATGTGTAGAAATTGTTTAGAATTTGTGGAAGTTAGAAAATTTGTTAGGAAAATATGAAAATAGAAAATATGTTATGAAATTAGGAAAATAGAAAATATGTTGTGAAATTAGGAAAATAGAAAATATGTTATGAAATTAGGAAAATAGAAAATATGTTATGAAATTAGGAAAATAGAAAATATGTTCCGAAATTAGGAAAATAGAAAATATGTTAGGAAATTAGGAAATTTTGTTGTAAAATAGGAAAATTAAAAATATGTAATGAAATGATTGAAATTAGAAAATATGTTTGGAAATTATGAAAAATGTTAGGAAATTAGGGAAATATACAATATGTTAGGAAATTAAAAAATTTTGTTAGAAAATAGGAAAATATAAAAAAATGTAATGAAATTATTGAAATTAGAAAATATGTTAGGAAAATAAGGAAATAGAAAATATGTTAGGAAATTATGAAATTAGAAAACATTTTAGGAAAATAGGAAAATAAAAAATATGTAATGAAATTATTAAAATTCTAAATTATGTTTGGAAATAAGAAAATATGTTAGGAAAATAGGGAAATAGAAAATATGTACGGAAATTATAAAATTTAAAACTTTGTTTTATGCATAATTTATAAATGTTTGTATTTGTGAATTTGTTGTGATATTTTTTTTAAAACGCTTTATTTAGTTCCGACGGAGTGAAATACATTCATATTTCATAACCGTTTATGTGAAGTTAATCGAGTTGATTAACTTCGTATAATGAAATTCAATGAAAAACCTTAGACCCGTTTGAGAGTCAGTGAATTGGATTGATTGACTAACTCTTGAATTGTCCATATATTCGGACAGTTTGAGGGTGCGCAACTATGTGTTGTGTAGTTGGCGGTCTACGAGGTTAGGTTTCGATTGTGGGAAATTCGGTTTGTATCCCCTCAATGTTCTCCGAATTCATACTAGATATTTGTTTATAATATCTACGTCGTGCATTTGGGGAACTGTAGGGAGATGCTGCCGAAATTTCCCTCGATTGGAACTTAGCCTCGTTAGTCGCAAACTACACAGCACAGAACGTGCACTCTCGAATGGGAAATGGCCAAATCATCGGAGGCATAAGGAGAAGAGATGCTTTTGATTTTAACTTGTTCTATTTACGGGACAATATTAACTCAATTACTTACGTTGACTCTATGTTATGAAGGCAGGCACAACGGACAGAGGGTGGATGCAAATGTTTGATAGATGTTCTAATCAGTATTTGGATGGGATCGATAGTTTGCACGTAGTCATTGCAGTGATACAAGACGTATCAAGTGTCCATGCCGTAAATGTAACAACTGCATTTGGATGACGTTGAATGAGGTCCAAACTCATTTGGAACGGAATGGGATTGTACCCAACTACACTAATTGGATCTATCACGGTGAAGAAATATTTTTCGCATCGACATCTTCGGTTCCCGGGACCCGTCGGGACGAAAGTGGTTTGGATCGGCGAGGAGATAATGATCAAGTCATTGAGTTATTAACCGATACTTTTCCTCCCGCATAAGATGATATAGAACATGATGTGCCAAGGTTGCAACCCGAAGACTCTGAGCTCCATTACGAGAGAATGTTGAAAGAAGCTCAGCGCGAATTGTACCCCGGTTGTAAATCAATTTCGGTTCTAGGGGTAGTTGTGGAGTTGATGCACATGAAAGTTCAGTATAATCAAACGAACAAGCATTTTGATCACATGATGGACATCATCATCCGAATGCTCCCTGAAGACAACTGTCTGCCAAAAGATCATTATAGCTCGAAGAAGTTGTTGAAGGGCCTTGGGTTAGGGTATATCAAGATCCATGCATGCAAGAACAAATGTGCATTGTTTTACGTTGAATTCGAGCAGCTTGACAAATGTCCCGTGTGCAATGAGCCTAGGTTTCAAAAGAACAATATTCCTAACAAGTTGTTGCGTTATTTTCCACTGAAGCCAAGGTTACAAAGATTCTACATGTTGTCCTACACAGCCCGTGATATGAGGTGGCATAAGGATGAACGCATTGATGATGATGTACTGAGGCATCCGGCCGATGGAGAGGCTTGGAAGGAATTTGATAAAATGTATCCCGAGTTTGCTGCGAAGCCAAGAAATGTCAAATTAGGGCTTGCTACTGACGGGTTTAATCCGTTTGGGAGTTTTGCAAAGCCCTATAGCACTTGGCCGGTGGTTGTGGTTCCGTATAATTTGCCTCTTGGAGATGCATGAAGAAAGAATTCACAATCCTCAGTACTTTGATACCGGGGCCCAAATAGCCGAGTAATTCCAACGATGTGTATTTGCGGCCGTTGATTGACGAGCTAGTGGATCTGTGGAAGAATGGTGTCCGAACATACGACAAGTGCAGTGGAGAAATGTTCACCATACGAGCGGCTGTAATGTGGACAATTAATGATTTTCCTGCTTTTGGTATGTTGCCGGGATAGAGCACCAAGGGCTATCTTGCTTGCCCGACATGCGGACCAGACACAACGTCCTTTTGGCACGCATCTAAGGTTTTCTACTTGGGTGCAAGAAGGTTTCTGCCCTGGGATCATCGATGGTGAATGCAATCTAACTCATTTGATGGTAAATCAGAGTTAAGAGGTCGACCAAGGGAGAGGTCCGGTGATGAGATATTATCCAAACTGAACAGTATACATGACTTCGTCACCCGAGGATCGAAACCAACTGAATAGGAAAATTGGACGAAAAAAAACATATTCTTTCGGTTGCCATATTGGTCGAAGTTGAAAATCAGACACATCGCCGATCCTATGCACATCGAGAAGAATGTTGCTGAGAGTGTTGTGGGAACGACTTTACCCATTGAAGGCAAGTCAAAGGACTCAAAAAAGACTCATCTGAGCATGAAAGAAATGGGGATTCGGCCTAATTTGAGGCCAAAAATCGTCAATGGAAAATACATCATGGCTCATCCAAGTTATACATTTACGCAGGACAATAAGAAAAAATTCATGAAGTGGTTGTAGAGTGTGAAATTTCCAGACGGGTACGCCGGCAACATATCCCGGAATGTTAGCACGGACGGTGGGACCATTTCTGGTATGAAGAGCCATGACTATCATGTTTTTCTACAACGACATATTCCGATTGGTATTCGATCCTTCTTGGAGGCTGGTGTTGTTGAGACAAAAGTTTATTTGTCTCAATTCTTCCAGATACTATGTGCCAGGTTGTTGGTTAAGGCGGACCTTCAAGCAATTAACGAGGATATTGTGTACATCATGTGCCGGCTTGAGCAAATATATCCACCTGCATTCTTTGATGTAATGGTGTACCTACTAATACATCTGCAGGATAAGGCAAAACTAGCTGGCCCGATGCATTATCGTTGGATATACCCAATCGAAAGGTATAACTTATCCCTGCTATTTGATAATATTTCCTTACTATCATGTATATATGTGAATCTTAATGTAAATTTCCTTGCAGAATGTTAGGTACGTACAAGTGGTACGTTCGGAACAAGACACGTCCCGAAGGCTCTATAGCCGAGGCATACATTGGAAAGGAGGCACTGACATTTTGTGGAATGTACCTTCGAAATGTTGAAACTGCCTTTAATAGGGCATCTCGGAACGACGATGATGGTCAACGTCTAGAGACCCTATCTGTATTTGCCCGACCCTCATGACCATTCGGCACTGGTCCAATCTCGGAGCCGTTCATCAATAGCGACATGGAGGTGGCTCATTCGTTCATACTAAACAACTGTGACAAAGTCTGGCCCTTCCACGAGCAGCACAAGGCGTTGATGAAGGCCCAATTTCCTTCTAATTGGGAAGAAATGGACAAACAACTGTTTCCACGTCGGTTTTTCGAGCATGTAAGTCAAATATTTTATTTCAAAATTTCTTAAATTTGTTTTAAGCTTACCTATTTCGTTTCTTGTGTGTATCTTACCAGATGGCACAGCTGAAAGATGTCAACTCGCCAAATTTCAATAAAGAATTAATGCAACTGGCCATTGGCCCATTCCGTGGAGAAACGTACGCAGGTTGTCACGTTAACGGGGTTAAGTTCGTGTGCACAGAACGAGACGACAAGTTGTCTACGCAAAACAGCGGGGTCTTCGGGCCTGGGGAGGGGGAAAATTGTTAACTGTGGTTAAGGTGTTATACGCCGATCGGAAGGAAGTAGTCTTGTTCAAGTGTCATTGGTTTGATATGAACCCAAGTATCCCAGGCAGTGTCATCAAAGATCAGTTATGTACCTCTATAAACACAAACACCCGGTGATTTGAGAGTGATCCCTACATCCTCGCTAGCACGGCGAAATAAGTATTCTATGTGGATGATCCAAAAGCTGGTGGTGGTTGGAAGTAGCTGAGATGGTGAATCATAGAAACATTTGGGACTTGGATGACCGATACCATGAAGAAGATGGGGAAATAGACGATGACCAAATCGTTTACCAGGTGGATTCATCGGTATCCACCCAAAACATGGATGGAGTACGAACCAATGACATCATCCCACCAATTGCGATTAATGACATTTTTATTGATCTAGGGGAATTAGAACAAATTGAAAGTGATTCGGATGAATCAAGTATTGTACTCATATCGGATGACGAGCGTGATTGGGAGGGGAAAAGCGAATCCGAATGAAAGTTGTAAATTTGAAATTTCATTCATATATGTAATATCCATCTTCAAATCAATAAATTTGATTTATATGTATGTTGTATGATTTAATTCAAAAAAATAGTTTTTTTACTTTCTTAAAGTGAGGAGACCATACATGCACTCCACATTCATATTGACCAAATAAGAGACAACAATTTTTGATAAAAACAAATTGTCTATAAAATGTGCTTTGATAATAATTTTATAAAATATTATTTACAAGATTAAATTTACATTAATTTATAAACAATTATTTGCTTTTTATTATGTTGCCCGACGGGTATTAAAAATATTGCCCGACGGATCGACACAATTGGTGTAACCCGACGGATACGTAACTATTACCCGACGGCTATATGCAACACTTGACCCGACGAAAATGGTAAGGTTTGCCCGATGGATCACAACAATTAGTGTTACCCGACGGATAGTTAACGGTTTACCCGACGACTGGCCTACGCTTGTAAATACCCGACGAATGTACATGAAAATTCGTCGGGTATGATTGAGCATAATTAATTTACATGTTTTTATTTAACAACTTTTAAAATAACCTGCAAATTGAAACTGACCGATCTAACCGTCCACATTTATGTTAGGTATCCATAGATCGCCTAAGCAAAAAATAACCCAATTTGGAAATCCCGGGATTAGGTAACGGTGTGCGATGATTCATCAGTTACACAACGTTTCTTCGCGATCGGACGGCTTCAAATCCTCAAAACATCAAGATTTTCTACGGACGAGATTAAGGCACGTAAAACCACAAGGTGAACGGTTAGATCGGTCAAATTCAATCGTTTGAGTATCAATAGAACCAAAAATTCGCAACATGTATTGAAGTTTCCATCAAGAGTGTAAACTCGTTGGTCAATATGCTTGTTTTTCCTATTTTCAAAAACTTAAAAATTGAAATAGACCGATCTAACCGTCCACATTTATGGTAGGTATCCATAGATCGCCTACACGAAAATTACCCAATTTGGAAATCCCGGGATTAAGTAACGGTGTGCGACGATTCAACGGTTACACAACGTTTCTTCACGATCGGACGGCTTCAAATCCTCAAAACAACAAGATTTTCTACAGGCGAGATCTAGGCACGTAAAACCAGAAGTGAACGGTTAGATCGGTCAAATTCAATCGTTTGAGTATCAATAGAACCAAAAATTCGCAACATGTATTGAAGTTTCAATCAAGAGTGTAAACTCATTGGTCAATATGCTTGTTTTCCTATTTTCAAAAACTTAAAAATTGAAATTGACAGATTTAACGGTCCACATTTATGGTAGGTATCCATAGATCGCCTACGCGAAAATTACCCAATTTGGAAATCCCGGGATTAGGTAACGGTGCGCGACGATTCAACGGTTACACAACGTTTCTTCACGATCGGACGGTTTCAAATCCTCAAAACAACAAGATTTTCTACGGGCGAGATCTAGGCACGTAAAACCACAAAGTGAACGGTTAGATCGGTCAAATTCAATCGTTTGAGTATCAATAGAACCAAAAATTCGCAACATGTATTGAAGTTTCCCTCAAGAGTGTAAACTCCTTGGTCAATATGCTTGTTTTCCTATTTTCAAAAAGTTAAAAATTGAAATTGACCAATCTAACCGTCCACATTTATGGTAGGCATCCATAGATCGCCTACGCGAAAATTATCCAATTTGGAAATCCCGGGATTAGGTAACGGTACGCGACGATTCAACGGTTACACAACGTTTCTTCACGATCGGAAGGCTTCAAATCCTCAAAACAGCAAGATTTTCTATGGGCGAGATACAGGCACGTAAAACAACAAAGTGAACGGTTAGATCGATCAAATTCAATCGTTTGAGTATCAATAGAACCAAAAAATTCGCACCATGTATTGAAGTTTCCATCAAGAGTGTAAAATCCTTGGTCAATATGCTTGTTTTCTTATTCTCAAAAATTTTAAAATTGAAATTGACTGATCTAACCGTCCACATTTATGGTAGGTACCCATAGATCGCCTATGCGAAAAATTACCCAATTTGGAAATCCCGGGATTAGGTAACTGTGTGCGAAGATTCAACGGTTACACAATGTTTCTTCACGATCGGACGGCTTCAAATCCTCAAAACATCACGAAAATTATAGATGGGGCTTTAGGCATGTAAAACCAAAATTTGAACGGTCCCGATGTGGATTATTCTTTCGCCGGACCTGGTTTTCAGATTAATGCTAAAAACGGATTGAGAAAAGTCATGCCCGACGCATACAGATATTCTTCGTGCCACGAACCGTCGGGTAACATTACCAACGTCGTCGGGTAACGGTAATAAAACATGGAGTTTTGAAAAATTTAGCGAAATCTCAAAATTCCCGCGTAGTTTTTCGCGAAATCTCAAAATTCCCGCGTAGTTTTTCGCTAAATCTCAAAATTCCCGCGTAGTGTAACCCGACGAATATTGGAGATGTTACCCGATGGGCTACTGACAGGTGCAGTTACTCGACGATGGTTTTGAATTATGCCCGACGTACACTGCACCAAAATTTTCGCATATTCTCAAAATTCTCGCATATATTACCCCGACGAATATTGGAGATATTACCCGACGGGCTACCGACAGGTGATGTTACCCGACGACGGTTTTGAATTATGACTGACGAACACTGCACCTAAATTTACGCGTATTCTCAAAAGTCCCGCTGACGTGGTTGCACGATGGAGGTTGAAATTATTACCCGACGGATTCCAAATGTTGGGCTTACCCGACGCATGTTGAAAATGTTACTCGACGGACACTGACAATTACAATGCACCTAAAATATTCGTGAAATCTAAATTTCACCGCCTAAATATTGCTCGACGGATATGTTTAAATTAGCCCGACGGATATGAAATATTTGGCTCGACGGATACCAAACATGTGACCCGACGGAGATAGTGAAGAGTTACCCGACGGATATGTAACGAGATACCCGTCGAAGGTCCACCGTTTGTTCATACACGACGATTCATTAAATTGAAGCGCGATGTACGAGTTCGTCGGGCAATGTGTCAATCAAAGATATATCAGACGAGTCTTCTTCTTCTTTCTTCTTCATTTTCCGCAGATAACTCCGTTGCTCTCTGTTTCTCTTCCGAATTTCCTCTCTGTTTCGTTCAAATTTAAGAACCACACCACTATTTCTCGTTCTCCCTCCATCCGCCGCCCCATCAGTCAAAGACGCCGCCTCTCTCTCAGTGAGCTTTGCAGGAGCCGCCGCTCCCCTCGCCGGATCAATCTCTCACCGAGTTCCTTGAAGGTCGAACTCATTGTCTTTCTCTCTCTAATGTTAATGTATATGTATTGGTTTATTGTTAAATTTGATTTGAAAAAATAATTTATGAAATTGGATATTGTTATTGTTAATTTTAATGTATATATATTTGTTATTGGTTTATTTTTATTGTTATTGTTAATGTTAATGTATATATATTGGTTTATTGAACATTTTGATTACAAAAAAGAAATTATGAAATTCGATATTGTTATTGTTAATGTTAATATATATATATATATTTGGATATATATTTGTTATTGGTTTATTGTTAATGTTAATATATATATATATATATATTGGTTTATTGTTAATTTTGATTTGAAAAAAGAATTTTCGAAATTGGATATTGTTATTATTAATTGTTATTGTTAATGTTTATGTATATATATTTGGATATATATTTGTTATTGGTTAATTGTTATTGTTAATGTTAATGTATATATATTGGTTTATTGTTAATTTTTATTTGAAAAAATATAATTTATGAAATTGGATATTGTTATTGTTAATGTTTATGTATACATATTTGTTCATGGTTAATTGTTATTGGTTTATTGTTATTGTTAATGTATATATACTAGTTGAAATTTTGATGTTTGGTATAATGTTGAAATTGATATAATTTTTGTTATGATTTTGGATATGAAATTTATGTGAATTTTGGATATGTGAATTTTCTGCATTTTGGGTATTTGAATTTTCAAAACAATTTTGTGAAATTTTGATATGGTGTATAGTATAAGTGAATTTTGAAAATGTGAGTTTTATAAATTTTTAATTTGTGAATTTTAAAATTTGGATTTTATTATTATATGTTTGGATTAATTTGTAAGTTTGATTTTTGTCCCGAAATTGGGATTTAGAAATTTAGGCATAATGTTGTGAATTTTGAGTTTAGTACGTTTGGATTAATTAGTTTTTTAAGTTTAATTTTCGTTTGTGTTGGATTTATTTAAAAAAATTTGATGGTGTTAGTTTTTAGATACCAATTTACTAATTATTACTAAAAATAATTATTCCTTTATTTATTTACGTTTATTGGTATTATAAAATGTTGGCTAATTTTAAATTTGATTTTGTTTTTATTTTTTTAATTTAATATTTAATATTAAAAATGTTTGGTTTTTTTAATTAATTAAATATATGTTGGTTCATATTTTATTAATTCATTTATATTTGTTATTGTAGATGTCGCATCGCATCTTAATAACATCTAGGATCCCCCCTGCCCTAATCCTGTTGATGAACATGCCCCGGAGGAGGCAGCCCCTCACTCGGTTGCCTCAACAGCGGCGTCGGTTCTTACACCATTGTCGGGCCATCAGTGACCCGGTGCCCGATCGGCACGTCGACAGCATAGCAACAAACGGAGGGAACCCCGTACTAACCCCCAGCCCCCACAGGACGACGTCCCAACAGACGAAACATGGCTTAATGTCGACGCACTCCCTAAGGGTAAGTTAATTATTTTGTTTATTTAACTAATCGTTTTTATTTGTTACTAATTTTATTTACCAATTTTCATTGAATTTGCAGGTAGGTCGGTGAACGTGCGCGGGATAAACCGCGGTTTGACATCCCAGCGGATTTGAAGGACGACAAATGCAAATATACTAGTGGTGTACGTGCATCGCCTCCAGTCCGCGCCGGTCAAAATTCACAGCCTCCTGGTGCATGACATTGGTGCGATTCTTCGCACCAAGTCCCTGATGATGGGGGAGACTTTCTAAACCCAAACCCCCGAGGAGATCACGCGTTGTTGGGGAGAGTTATCGGTATGTGTTTTTCCCATTTTTAACATTAATTTCATATTTTTTTAATTATTTTACTAACTTTAATAATTGATTGCAGATCAATTTTGAGTTCGACTTCGACAACGTTGAGCTCAGTAGATACCTGAGCCACCACTAGCAGTTACGGTACACAGACTGGAAGTATGAGCTCCACAAGTACTTCTTGACTTGGCCTTCCCCGGAGGAAGCTCGGGCAAATCCTCCGGAGGAGTTGGACGAGCATAAACTGCCAGGGTGGTTGTGGTTGTGCGACCATTTCGTGTCACCCACCTATATGGTACGTATTTTCTATCTAATTAATTTAATTCTTTAATTTCTATGTTATTTTCCATTTTTAAATCTAATTTTTGGTTTTACGAATGAATAGCGGAAATCGATTGCCAACACATCGAATCGGGGAGCAAAGAAATTCAACCACCACGGGGGGTTGCGATCTTTATCGGCCCGGCAGGAAGATTGGGGCAACGTTGGGTCGATGTTCCCAGAGGTGGATGCCTGGGGGCAAGTGTACGTTGGACGGGGTGATCAAGAGGTTGATCGAATTCACGTAAGTTTATTTTTTGAATATTAAACATTATTTTTTAAATTGATAATTATATTTCTAATTAATAATTATTCGAATTTATAGGACGCAATGCAGCAAGACGTCCAGCAGACACAAGCTGAGCTCACCCAACAACATCCGGATGTGCCGTTGGTGCAGCATCTCCTTAATCCCTACATGTCAATCGCTATTCTAGAGCGACAACTTGGGAGGCGCCCAGGGAGGATCGTTCTGGGGGCGGGCGACGGGATTTTGCGGGATGTCTCGACTCAGTCGTCCAATTCATCTCGGATAGGCAATCCCCAAGAGACGCCGGACCGTTTGAGACACCTCGAGGCTGAAAATGTTATGATCAAAGCCCAATGCGCGGAGATTCAAGCCCAAAACCAACAAATCAAGTCCGCCCTTGACAAGGTCCTTCAACGTTTGGGTGACCGTGGATTGGATGACATTTTCTCATCGCCCACCCAACAGCCCCCTCAGGATCCCGCCTACTTTGACCCCTCGACGAGTAGTTAGAGTGTATTATATATAAAATATTTTGTTAGTTTTAATGATGTAAAAATATTACATTAAGTTTTATAAATATTATTTTTAATTTATTTTGATTCTTTTAATTGAATTTTTTAATTAAATTTTTTATTATTTAATTAAATATTTTATTACAAATATATTTTAAATATGCATCGTTTGCCCGACGAATGTGATAAATGTTACCCGACGGACACGTAACCCGTTACCCGATGGGTACGTGACACTTTACCCGACGAATATATAACACATTCCCGACGGATTTATATAACATTGCCCGACGGATTTTTAAAAATATCACCAGACGGATATTAAAAAAGGCCCCGACAGGTATTTAAATAGTTACCCGACGGATATGAAAATAATTACACCAATATGTAAAACGTTACCCGACGGTTATTTATCGAGTTACCCGACGACTATTTAAATGCGTACCCGACGGATATTGTAAGTTTACCCGACGGATGGTGTACGTCGGTAATATGTTGTTGACTTTAGGTTGCTCGACGAAGACTTCAGTGACGAACTAGTCTGCCGGCAAGATAACGATGCTCGACAAATATACTGTTGTCGTCGACTAATATAAATGCCCGACCGAAATAGCCCGACGGAGATTGCCCGACGGCGATTTGCCGTTTTCAGAGTTGCTCGACGAATCCCTACGGTTGCTCGACGACGTCCTTTCGCCAGGCAACTTCGATTTTGCTATGGTGGTACCTGTTCATCCTTTATCTGCCATGTGTCCAATAATGTTTTTGTAATAAATGCTTCTAATTAATTTTGAAAACCAATTGAAAAAAATTAAACTAAATTAAAATAAGTCAAAAAAACCAATAACCATCACAGCGTTACCAAGCCACCCACCGACCCACCCAATCCCAACAAATCCCTATCCCTAGCCAGACTGGAAAAGCGGCATTGCCACAAGAGTTTTCTTCTTTGGCATTGAACAAAAAATCACCCATCACCAACAACTCTGTAAACTTTAACAAGTTTGAATTAATTAATTTTTTTATGTTTATTTTAATTTTTTTTATTAAACAAGAATTTCATTGATAATGGGAAGAGTACATAAACGTTAGGGCTAAACAAACGTTTTAGGGCCTCATTAAAATCTCACCTTAAAAACCCAGCCAATCCAAAAAAAATCCAGTGAGGAAAAAGAGTGCCCCTCCCCAAAATAAAACCTCAAAGCTTAAGTTTCTAAATCTTTCTCCAACAAAATTTCAAGCCAAGGGGGAACCTCAGCCATTCACTCTTTCCAAGAATGAGAATGCAGCCCTTCCTTAGCCATTCCATGTGCCACTCAGTTCGCCAGCCATGGAGAAAACAGCAAGTTAGAAAGGGGAACACTTCTTTCCTTCATGAGCTCTTCAATTTCCAAAGCTAAAAGGCCTATAGGATTCCATAGCAAACCAGCATTTTTTATTTCTACAATGGCCTCATGAGAATTATTTTCAATAATAAGATGACGCAAACCCCTCCTCTGGGAAAGGAGCATCCTGGCTTTGATCGCCTCAAGTTCAACCGCAACCACCGTGCACCCTGTAAGACCTAGCCCTGCCAAGCCTCCCACCAGAGTTCCATTATGGTCATGCAGAACCGCTCCCACCCCTCCGGAAAGTCCCTCTGGGTCAGCAGTGCCATCGACATTCAGCTTCAAAAACTGGGCCATTGCTTTCCTCCACCGAGAAGTGGAACCTGACTTCTGCTTAGGCACTTTTCGATTCACTGCAGAGGACTCAGCGTGGCAGCAAGGGTGCTCTCCACGACCTCACGGGCATGTGGGATTGGAGCATGGTAGAGAGACTTATTTTTGTAGTTCCAAATCTGCCAACACAAGAAGAGAAAACAATCCAAATCTGGAGAGTTTAGGACACTTACCGCATCATCAAGAAGATCCATAAACTGGCCTTCAATTGGGAACTTTTCCCGCGGGAAGGTACTTTCCTTCCAAACTTTCTGGCTGTGCTTGCAACTCCAGAACGCATGGAAGACATCCTCTAGTTTTTTACCACAATGTTTTATTTTTTAAATATGTTTAAAAACCCCCCAACGTGTTTTGTTTTTATTTTCTGTTTTTTATTTTTATTAAGTTTATGAGTTAATTAATCATTCTAAGTAATTAAGAGGAACATGTTTAAAACAAGTCCTTATGGGATTCGACCCTTGCTTATGTGCTATACTATATACATGATTTGTGCACTTGCAAGGTTAAACTAAATAGAATAGGCATCATATTTATGTGTTGCTTATTTTATCCACACACAACGAACACATATCCCCAAGGGAATTATATGCTTCTTAAACAGATTGTAGGACTTAAGAAGGATTTAGAGACCTGTCTTTCCCCCGAAAATTTTCAACCTACTTGGGACCTACAAATTCCATAGAACTTTCCAGTACCTCTCCACCTTGACCATGGATGAACCCTCCCTGCCATCACCGGAGCTAGACTCAACCTGTTTCAAAGCAATATGATCGCTCGACTTCACAGAGTACTTGCCATCTTTCGTATAGTACCAAAATCTCCCATCCATGCACTGCACCATAGAGCTTAGAGGGATACTACATATGGCGCTTACATCATCGGTACAGAACACTTGTGTTAGCAAACTCAGATTCCACCTCCTATCAACACCAATTAGGTCGGACACTTTAACCTCCAATGGCATACCCATATTGAGTTTGGGTTTAAAGGTACACGGATTTGGTAGCTATTTGTCATGGAAAACTGCAATTGAATCACCTATACCAACCCATTTAATCATCCCATCGTTAATCACCTCTCGGCCCCAGATAATAGCGCACCAAATCAAAGTAACTTGAAAAGCCTAATTCAGCGGTCATGAAGTCACCGTTGGGGAAGTACCGTGCCCTAAGCATTCGTGAAACTAGCAAATGTGGTTGTTCAAGGATTCACCAAGCTTGCTTCGCTATCATGGCTGTGTTAAAAGCTTCAGAATTCCTGAACCCCAAACCACCTCTAGATTTTGGGCTGCACAACTTCCTCCAATTCTGCCAATGAATACTTCTCTTACCTGACTTTCCCCGCCAAAGGCAGAAAGTTCTTAACACAAAGATCGGGGCAACTGAAACACACTCATGGAATAGGTTGGCAAGGCTTGAGCAACAGCCTTAACAAGCACTTCTTTCGTAGCTGCATATAGGAGCTTGGCATTCCAAGAGTTCAATCTACTCCGGAGTGCATCTCTTGAAAGTCCACCACATGGATGCCAAGCATGTTGGAGATCAGCCTTACCATTACTGGGTCAGAGTGCGAACGAAAACAGGCCACCGACTACTCAAAGTTGATAAGTTGACCTGAAGCTTTCTCATAATCTTTTAAAACTGATAGTAGTTGTTGACATTCCGGAAGATGAGCATTGTAGAAGAGAAGGCTATTATCTGCCAAAAAAAAAAATAGGTGAGAGATAGAAAGTGCCCCTGAACCCATTGAAACTCCATGGATTGACTTTCTTTGTTGAGCCTGTGACATCAAAGCAGAAAAACCTTCAACGCAGATTAGAAAGAGGTAAGGTGAGAAAGGATCTCCCTGCCCAAGACCACGAGTTGGAATGATATGAACTGAATTATGTCCTCAAACTTCTGAATTATGTCCTCAAACTTGGATCGAATAGCTTGCAGTAGTCACACAATCCATGATTAGGTGTATAACGTGATCAGGAAAGCCCAACTTTCGTAACACTCCTTCCAAATTGTCCCACTCAACCCTATCATAGGCTTTTGACATGTCTAGTTTGAGAATCATTTTCTTCAGATCACCATTCCCTCTCCTTCGAATAGCATGAATTCTTTCAAAGGCTACGATGATATTATCAGTAATAATCCGGGACAGGACAAAGGCACTTTGATATTCAGAAATCACCGAGTGCATCATAGGATTCATTCGGTTCATCCGAATCCTATCAGAATTGCATAGCAGCATTTCATCAAATAGTTGGTGTGCAACACACAAACAACCATCCAATCTCTACAGAAATTAAACCTAGTGTTCATCACCCGAAGGATTCATTCCTACATCTAAGAACAATCAATCCAAATCCGTAACAAAAAACCATACGCAATTGAGGTTGAGTTTAGAGATCTTACCCGATAGCAAGGAGAAACGCTTTCCGATTGTGTTGAAGCTGCTGAAATCAACATGGTATCAGAGCTGTCTGATCCGTGAGCATTGGCACAAGGGACGATCATCTGTGAAGAAGAAGCAGCTACGTCGAACATGACAGGAGCTGGTGGATCAGAGCTACGAGCTCCGATCTTTGATGGAACCAACTATGAATTCTGGAGCATCAAAATACGGACCATCCTCAGAGCACATGATCTCTGGGAGTATGTTGATGTTGGACTGCATGAAGAAGCAGGAGATGCTGCCAGTGATGTGGTTAACCAACCAACCCGAGCAGATTACATCAAGGATGCAAGAGCCTTGGGGATGCTTCAAACATCAGTTGCTGATACTATCTTCTAAAAAATCTCAAACGAGGAGACTGCCAAATCAACTTGGGATCTGCTGAAAAGAGAGTGTAGAGGTGATCAGAAGGTAAGAGCAGTCAAGTTACAATCCTTAAGACGTGATTTTGAGTATACAAGGATGAAAGAAACTGAATCCCTATCCAACTATTTGTCTAGACTATATTAAATAGTGAATCAAATGAGAACCTATGGTGAAGATGTTACTGAAAAACGGTTAGCACAGAAAGTATTGATCAGCCTAACTAAATCCTATGATTCTATAGTATCTATTATAGAAGAAACTAGAGATATGGACACTGTGAATGTTGAGAATGTAGTGGCTTCCATTAGAGCTTTTGATCAAAGACTAGAAATGCATGAGAGTACTGTGGATAAAGCATTTTCTAGTTTATCTATGCATGATAAGGGACAGCAAGGTACTGGTCAAAGCAAGTTCAAGAAACAGTTTAAGGGAAACAAAAACTGGAATCAAAAGTTCAATTCTGGAAAGTCTAACTACAATCAAAGTGTGAATCCCAATAAAACTGAGAGCAGTGGTACTAAGTGCAGGATCTGTGACAAACTACACTATGGGGAATGCTGGTTCAAAGGAAAAACCAAGTGTTATCAATGCAACAAGTTTGGTCACATGGCCAAGGACTGCAACGGGAAGCAGAATGCAAATGTTGCAAGACAAGCAGATGAGGAAGGTGCAATGTTCTATGCCTGTCACTCTGCTACATCTAAACCTGACACAGATATTTGGTACCTTGACAGTGGCTGCAGTAATCACATGACATCAAATGAAGCCTCATTGATTAACCTAGATAAGTCTCTAAAGTCCAAGGTGAAAATGGGGACTGGTGAACTTGTGGATGCAAGTGGTAAAGGCACACTGGTGATCAAGACACATAATGGAGATAGATTAATCAAGGAAGTGATGCTAGTGCCAGGTCTGGATGAGAATCTGCTCAGTGTTGGACATATGGTGGAGCATGGATACAATCTTGTGTTTGAGGACAAGATTGCTAAGATCTATAATCAGGGAAATGAGGTTGCAACTGTTCCAATGACAAGGAATAGGTGTTTCCCACTATCGTTCAACCAAGTCATTCTAGTAGCAAGGATTGCCACTGAAGAAGGATGTTCCTGGCTATGGCATAGGAGGTTTGGTCATTTGAACTACTCTAGCCTAGATGTTCTGTACACAGAAGATATGGTTGTGGGAATGCCTAAGCTATCCAAGAAGAGTGAAGTGTGTGAAGGCTGCATTGTTGGCAAGCAGCATGTTGAAAGTTTTGACAAGGATAAACCTTGGAGAGCATCAAAACTACTAGAGTTGATCCACTCTGATGTTTGTGGTCCAATGCAGACTGAGAAAATGGGAGGAAACAAGTTTTTCCTAACATTCATTGATGACTACTCTAGGATGTATTGGGTCTATTTTCTTAAACACAAGTCTAGGGTGTTTAATGCATTCAAAAAGTTTAAGGCAATGGTTGAACTGCAGACAAAAAACAAGATCAAACGGTTGAGAAGTGACAGAGGAGGTGAGTTCACATCACAAGAGTTTCTGACCTACTGTGAACAAAGGGGAATAGAAAGGCAGCTCACTGTGGCATACTCACCACAGCAGAATGGGGTTGCAGAAAGGAAGAACATAACTATTGTGGAAATGGCTAAATCTATGATGCATGACAAGAAGATGCCATATCAGTTTTGGGCTGCAGCTGTTAATACAGCAGTCTATCTGCTCAACAGGTGTCCTACATAAGCAGTTCTAAGGATGACACCATTTGAGGTGTACAGTGGGAGGAAACCAGGAGTAAAACACTTAAGAGTGTTTGGTTATGTGTGCTACACTCATGTACCTTCACAGCTTAGACAAAAGCTAGATGAAACTGCTTCAAAAGGTGTGTTTGTAGGCTATGGGAGTTGTGAGAAAGGGTATAGGATTCACAATCTGGAAACCAAGAAAATTGTGATTTCCATAACTGTGACCTTCAATGAGAAAGCAATGTGGAATTGGGAAACAAATGAAGAACTCAGAGTCCAAGTTCCTGAGATGGAGGCTGAAGTTCCTATGGTTCAAGAACCAGACCTACAAACACACCTTTTGAAGCAGTTTCATCTAGCTTATGTTAGAAAGGCAGCTCACTGTGGCATACTCACCACAGCAGAATGGGGTTGCAGAAAGGAAGAACAGAACTATTGTGGAAATGGCTAAATCTATGATGCATGATAAGAAGATGCCTACCAGTTTTGGGCTGAAGCTGTTAACACAGCAGTCTATCTGCTCAATAGGTGTCCTACAAAAGCAGTTCTAAGGATGACACCATTTGAGGTGTACAGTGGGAGGAAACCAGGAGTAAAACACTTAAGAGTGTTTGGTTATGTGTGCTACACTCATGTACCTTCACAGCTTAAACAGAAGCTAGATGAAACTGCTTCAAAAAGTGTGTTTGCAGGCTATGGGAGTTTTGAGAAAGGGTATAGGATTCACAATCTGGAAACCAAGAAAATTGTGATTTCCAGAACTGTGACCTTAAATGAGAAAGCAATGTGGAATTGGGAAACAAATAAAGAACTCAGAGTCCAAGTTCCTGAGATGGAGGCTGAAGTTCCTATGGTTCAAGAACCAGACCTACAAGCTTAGGACTCACAACCAAGTTCAAGCATCAGCTCATCCTCAGAAACATCATCTGAGTCAGGAAACATTCCAGCAAAGATGAGAAGTATTGGAGATATCTATGCTAGATGTAACCTAACTATTGTTGAGCCTGAGAACTTTGAAGAAGCAGTAAAGGACAATGCCTGGAAGAAACCAATGGAGAGTGAAATTGAGGTGATTGAGAAGAACTCAACCTGGGAGTTGGTTAACAGACCAGCTGGTAAACCAGTGATTGGAGTTAAATGGGTATATAAGACCAAGCTGAACCTAGACGGCTCAATCCTGAAGCATAAGGCAAGGCTAGTAGCTAAAGGCTATGCACAGAAGCCTGGAATTGACTTCAATGAAACATTTGCTCCTGTTGAAAGACTAGATACAATCAGAACTTTGATTGCACTAGCTGCACAGAAGGAATGGAGTCTATATCAACTAGATGTCAAATCAGCCTTCCTAAATGGTGTCTTAGAAGAGGAGGTCTATGTGGATCAGCCCACTGGTTTTGAAGTACAAAGAGAAGAAGGGAAGGTCTATAAGCTCATAAAGGCCTTGTATGGATTGAAACAAGCCCCTAGAGCTTGGTATGGTGAGATAGATTCTCACTTACTCAGCTGTGGTTACCTAAGGAGTTACATTGTACATGAAAGCAACTAAGGGTGGGAAGACTTTAATAGTTTCCATATATGTGGATGACATTGTCTATACTGGCAATTATGACAGATTGATGAAGGAATTCAAAGAAGACATGATGACCAAGTATGAGATGACTAATTTGGGACTTCTACATCATTTTCTAGGGATGGGAGTTATTCAAACAGAGAAATTCATCTTCATTCATCAGCAGAAATATGCACAGGCTTTACTTCACAAGTTTGGAATGAAAGATTGCAAACCTGTGAGCACACCACTTGCTACTGATGACAAGCTCAGCAGAAGTGATGGTTCAGAAGCTGCAGATGAAGGTACCTATAGACAGATTGTTGGTAATCTGTTATACTTAACGGCCACTAGACCAGACATCATGTTTTCATCTAGTTTGCTATCTAGGTACATGCATAATCCATCAAAGAAACACTATGGTACAGCTAAGAGAGTGTTGAGATACATTCAAGGAACTATCTCTTATGGGATTGAATATCAAAAGGGAAAACAAGCTACTCTAGTAGGGTATTGTGATAGTGATTGGAGTGGTAGTTTGGATGATATGAGAAGCACCTATGGTTATGCCTTCTCATTTGGCAGTGGGGTATTTTCTTGGGCCTCTGTGAAACAACATAGTGTTGCCTTATCTACTGCTGAGGCAGAATATGTTAGTGCATCTAAGGCTACTGCTCAAGCCAAATGGCTGAGATTCATGTTGGAGGACTTTGGGGAAGAACTAGTTGGAGCTACACCTATCCTATGTGATAATACTTCAGCTATAGCCATGTGAAAGAACCCAGTCTTTCACCAAAAGACTAAGCACATCAACAGGAGGTTTCACTTCATAAGAGAAGCTATGCAAGCCGGTGAGATTGACCTAATCTACTGCAGGTCTGAGGAGCAGCTTGCAGATGTGTTGACTAAAGCACTACCTAAAGGCAGATTCTACTACTTAAGGAGTATGCTAGGGGTAATACCTGTGAACAGCTTAGGAAGGGATGTTGGTGCTTAAGCTGTCACAAGGCATCTAGGTGGCTGAGACAAGTCAGCAAAGTATGCAATCAATGCTATGAAGATTCTGTTACAACAGAAAGGAGTGAGGGAGTGTGTGACCCTAACTTGGCGCCCAAGCTAGAAGAGCCGTGTGGGATGTGTGTGTGTGTGACATCATAGTGTCATCACACTAACAGAATGTAAGAGTGAATGTAATATGTGTGTGAGTGTGTAATCATTCTAATTCAATAACAATTGAACACTCTCTCTGTCACAGCAGAGAGATCATCCGAATCCTATCATAATTGCATAGCAGCATTTCATCAAACAGTTGGTGTGCAACACACAAAAAACCATCCAATCTCTACAGAAATTAGACCTAGTGTTCATAACCTAAGGATTCATTCCTACATCTAAGAACAATCAATCCAAATCCGTAATAAAAAACCATACGCAATTGAGGTTGAGTTTAGAGATCTTACCCGATCGCAAGGAGAAACGCTTTCCGATTGTGTTGAAGCTGCTGAAATCAACAGATTCCACGTCTTCTCGAGTATATGGTTGACAAAATGCAACTTTTTGAGCTGCTGTCACCACCGGCCTAATTGGTGCCAAAACCTTGCCAATGACCCTCCCACCCGAGCTGCTAGAAATAGTATGTGCAAACTAACCCACTCCCACATTAGTCGTTTGGCAATTATTAGAGCGATCAATTATTCGTGTTTCGGTCCCCCTCCCGAAGCCAAGAGATTCGCGACCTTTGTCGCCATAGTAATTATTCCTTAGCCCTCAAGGAATCAAGCTCAAGGTCTGATTAATGCTGCATGTTTAGGACACGGTCAGAGGGGAGAGAGGCATTAAAATCAACAAGTTGTGCCTAAAGTCGCTTGATCCTAGCTGGGATGTTACAAGGGTGTCCGTACTCCAATGTGTGAGGGACTGTTTGCAGCCTTCCAATTTTCCCGCTACAGAAGTGTGAGAATCCTCGCATGCTGTCATGATAACTTCCTTACATCCCTCAGAGCGAGTCCACAACTCCTTAAACAAGAAACGCTGACACCTCCTCATAGGACGGACATAAGCGTTTAACACAACCAAAGTAGGAAGATGATCTGACGCCCAAGTATTGAGATGGAATGTCATGATCGATAGGAAGGCAGCAAGAAAGGCCTTATTAACCACAACACGATCCAAACAAACTCTGACCAAACCATCACCACTCCACCTATTTGACCAAGTGAACTTGAGATCTCTTAACGGTACTGACATCAACCCACAGTCATCTTAAAGCTATCAAAAATTATGAATTTGAGCTAGTGGATGAAACATGCGACCCATCTGTTCATCAGCAGATTCAACCTCATTAAAGTCACCCCCAACCATCTAAGGGCTCTCCACCTTATATTCAAGTCACTGGAGAAAATCCCAAGATCAGTGTCGAAGACGGACCTAAGGGTGGCTGTAGAAACTAGTGAACCGAAAGGAGTTGTCCCCATATGTTCTTCTCCTAATCCTAATGACTACTCACACATAACTGAAATAAACACAAGTATAATTGAATTCATAAGTAAATTGCAATAATGAAAATAAGGGTACAGAAGAGATTGTTAAGAACAGTTGGAGGACTTCATATGGGATGAGCCGTACCTATGGAAGCATTGTCCAGA
This sequence comes from Oemleria cerasiformis, assembly GCA_037349345.1. Taxonomy (NCBI): domain Eukaryota; kingdom Viridiplantae; phylum Streptophyta; class Magnoliopsida; order Rosales; family Rosaceae; genus Oemleria; species Oemleria cerasiformis. The sequence continues at coordinate 263,719 of JAZGTL010000029.1, read as the reverse complement.
CCAAATCATTCGGCGCTGCATCCCAGAAGACGAGATGAAATCCGTCTTGACATTTTGCCATAGTTTGGCATGTGGGGGCCATTTTGGAGCTAAGAAGACAGCCCTCAAGGTACTACAAAGTGGACTCTACTGGCCCACACTTTTCAAGGATGCACACGAATTTGTACTCACCTATGACCGCTGCCAACGCCTAGGTAACATCGGCCCTCGCAATCAAATGCCATTGCACCCTATTCTTGTGGTCGAAATCTTCGACGTATGGGGCATTGATTTTATGGGGCCTTTTCCAAATTCCTTTGCCAATCTTTATATTCTGCTTGCAGTTGATTTAGTCTCCAAATGGGTGGAAGCAATTCCCACCAAAACTAACGACGCCAAAGTAGTGGTGCGTTTTTTACAGAGACACATCTTAGCCAGATTCGGCGCACCTAGGGCAATCATCAGTGATGGGGGGGCACACTTCTGCAATCATTCGTTTGCAGCCCTAATGAAGAAGTATGGCGTCACCCACAAGGTCTCAACACCGTATCACCCTCAAACGAGTGGCCAAGCGGAAGTGTCCAATCGGGAAGTAAAGGCCATACTGGAAAAAATGGTAAATCCTAACCGCAAAGATTGGTCCAGCAAATCGAATGATGCGCTGTGGGCCTATCGGACCGCATACAAGACCCCGATTGGCATGTCTCCCTTCCGGCTTGTTTTTGGAAAAGGCTGCCACCTACCAGTGGAATTGGAGCATAAAGCATTCTGGGCTATTAAGAAGATGAACCTGAACTTTGATGATGCTGGAATACATAGGAAGCTTCAGCTAAGTGAATTAGAGGAGTTGCGAAACGAGGACTTTGACAGTGCTCGTATCTACAAGGAAAAGACCAAAGCTTTCCACGACAAGCGCAGTCAGCCCAAGGACATTCACATCGGACATGAAGTCCTCCTCTTTGACTCCCGACTCAGACTAATGCCAGGTAAGTTGCGTTCAAGATGGACTGGACCATTTATTATTAATAACGTTTTTCCTCATGGTGCAGTTGAAATCCAGCACCCGGAACGGCAGGATCCGTTCAAGGTAAATGGCCACCGCCTCAAACACTACTTCAAGGACCTCTCTAATCCAAGCGCAATCAACCCTGCAACTCTGCATGCGCCCAGCTCCTAGAATGACAACCCCGTCTTGCCTAGACGTTAAATAAAGCGCTCCTAGGAGGCAGCCTAGCTCTGGTTTGTATTTCTCACTTCCTTTTCTGTTTCTGCCCGTTATATCTCTCAAAACGTTCTACTATTGTCATGCTTACTGCTTATCACATTGAGGACAATGTTCAGTTTAGGTTTGGGGGTGTGGATTTAAAATTTTGCATATAGAAACAAGTAGGTTTGGGGGTGATACACGGCCAGGACATTTAAATTTCTGCTTGTGATTAGTATGATAACTTGTTAATAGGAATGTATATGCTAAGTTAACTATATTTGCTTTACTAAGAGTCATGCCATGGTCAAGTAGTTCATAATCTGCACTTCACAATGCCATGTTTTTAAGTGATTAAGTGAACGAAATAACTGAATTTGAGTGAGCCTTAGAAAATTAGTGGAGACTACCTGTGAGATCTTTGAGCCTAATTGCCATTCTTTCTGAGGGATATACTTGTTTCTACTCTTAAATACTCATCACTTTTGTTCTTAATTGTTGATCTCATTACATCATATTTGCATTGAATTTTAAAGAACTAACATCATTTAGATACTCTTGATTTAATGTGTGGTTTGCCATAAGAAGTGATGTAGGCTATGTATGCTTTAACCTCCAAAGGCTTGATCCTACCCTATTGCATGCTCCCTAAGCCAATTTTGAACCCAAACACTCAACCTTTTCTTTCATCACCCAAAGTATAACCTAACCCAAAATACTTAGCCATTCATTACAGCCATACCCTATAACCTCAGTTTGTGCTAAGGGTGCCGTAAATGAGATTCATAGTAAGAATGAGAGGTGAAAGAAGATGTTGCTCAATTCAAAGTTCAAAAGTAAAGAAAAGCTTTACAAGTTGCAAACTGCACGAAAATTTGAGGAAATCATTGCATGATCTTGGTTCAACTCAATTCAAAGAACAGAAAAAAAAAACGTTCAAATCAAAAGAAAGAAACGTTGAGAAAAAGAAGGAAAAAAATAAGTGAAAAACAAAGTGAATTGAGCCAAATGAGCCAAGAGCCTCAAAATAAGTCATCAAGAAAGCACAATGCCATGGGCCTTAAGAAAGGATTCAGTTCAGAAATTCCAAGTTCAAGTCATGACTTCTCATGCCTTGGCACAGCTCATGTCAGGACCCGTCCCGAATTTCCCCTCGAAACCCGGGAAGAACCCTGATCCCGTCTGACAACCTAAGAAAAGGTTCCCAAAATACCCTTCAATCCTTAGAAAATATAATAACAATAATAAATACTTCCTCTTGTCAGACAAGGGACTTAAGCACTCAATAATTCCCGTAATTAATGACCAATCAAATACCATATAATATCAGAGAGTCTAAGTAGGATCAAGAGTAAAATTTAGATATCCTACTCAAATATAATTACACAGCGCAGTCGAAGTACTAATGCCTCAGCCTCGAGATCAATGTTCGCGTCAACTCTACTCAACTGCCTGAAGGGGGTTTAAACACAAAAGTTGTGAGTGGACAAAAATAATTATTTATAAATTCCTTTTCGAAGAAATACCTTTCTTCCCCTCCATTTATAAAATCATGCATGCATAACATAAAACAATTTATCAATAACAACATCATATATAAATCACCAAAAATTCTCATTTCTCTTTAAAACCATTTAGTTGGACTCACATAAAATCTGTATGATAAAAATACCTCGTGATCCACAATTTGGTTTGAAAACTCTCTTCAAAGGAGTTTTAAATCATTTAATTTAATCTGGACACAAAGTATCTCAAATTCAAATCATTTTGTTCCATCTGCCACATAATATCTCAAATTTCATTGTTCCCGACATATCCATAACACACCAGGGTATCCCTTGAGATGTGTTCAAATCTGTACAACTCTGTGCACCATCTGTACTATCTGTACAATCTGTACTATGCATAGACAGCTTCGCGACCCGGCGGAGCAAGGCCCCTCAACACCTAAGGTCCGAACCCTCAACAACTGGTAGAGCAAGGCCCCTCAACACCAGTCAGAGCAACAATAACCATCGGGACGGGAATCAGTGAATCAAATCCATACTTCGAAATCTTTGTTTCGCGGCCTAAGCCAAATTCTTTGCAATATCATTTGATGGCCAAAATCAATAAATCATAATTATGGGTCTCAACCCAAATCACATACTCAAATAGTTACCACGTCAAAACGATATCAAAATCAAGTACAAAAATCAGGCCATTTCTCAAAACATACTTTCACTGAAATATTGTAAAACATGTGTCCAGCATCATTTCTAAAATTCAGAAATTCATTGCACCCATACATAACAGTATTTAAATCAAAGATACATTTATGCATGCATTATAGTTTATAAATCAAAGTCCACTCACAAACCTGTTCAAGCAAGCTCAATCCCGAACTGTACGCTCCCCTGAAGTTCCTGGAGCAGTATCGCATGTCCAAATTAATAATCGGGATTACCAGCTAATAATAAGAACCTTAAATATAAACCCCCTAAACCACGGGAGTCTAACTATGCTGGCCTAGAAAATGCAGCAACTTTAAAACGTCCGAAACAACCCCTAAACGACATCCGATCGACTCGAAACCTTCGCCAACAGGTCCGAAACGTCAAAAACTACTTGTCACGCGCCACCGTGACCTCAGACTCGGCCCCACGCGCCGCTATGCACCGACGGAAGGTCGGTACACGCGTCCACGCGCCGCCACGCGCCTTCACGCGCCGGTCACGCCCTGCTATAGTACCCACGCGCCTGGACCGATCCAACCCGATTCGGCTCAACCTGACCCGGTCCAACTCGACCCGACCAGTTCAACTCGACCCGACTGGTTCAACTCGACCCGACCGATTCACGCAACCCGACCGGTTCCACTCGACCCGACCGATTTACTCGACCCGACCGGTCACCGGCGACTCGCCGGAGAAGACGACCGGCTGCCGTCGCCGTCACCGGAAGCTGGTCGGAGAAGATGACCGGCAGTCGCCGTCGCCACCGTCTGGTTTCGCCGGAATCCTCCATTTCCGGCCGAAACTCCAAGCTTTCCAACTTCCTCAAAACTCAACCATTTTTCACAAATTTTACGTCTAAATCTATCTACTCGAACCCAGGAATCCAAATATGACCTCAAAACCACAAACACGTACCTGTGCTAGCCGGAAAATCGATCGGAAGGTCCTAAACTTCCTATCCTCGGTTCGGCTTCCACCGTGGTCCTCTCCTTCGATGGTTGGTACGGTTGTGATCGTGGGAAGGAGTAGAATATGATTAGTTGATCAAAACTGGAAGTTGGAGCCTTGAAATCAAAGTTGACTTTGTGGGTTTTTGGATGATTTTCGCACGGGTTGGTTGTTTGTGTATATTTGTCACAGAGAGAAAGAAGGAGATGAAGATGAAATGAAGATGAGGATGAGGTGGATCAGATAATATCTGATTTGGGGGTTAAAAATATCTACCCCCAAGTCAAAAATTACCAAAATGCCCTTGCACATCTAGACCCATAACTTCCGTCCACGAACTCCGTTTTCCGCGTGCCGCCTGTCTACGAACTCGTGAGTTCGAGACCTACGCAACGGTATCCAAAACACCACTAAAAGTGTCTCAAAACAAAATTTGACTTCCATGCCCTTTACCGACCAAGGGTAAAATCGTCATTTTACATAAATAATTTACTTAATTCCAATCATTGAAATTCCGGGTTGTTACAGCTCAGGTTCTTTGAATTCCATCCTTCCTTGCTAAACCCCAAAGCTTAGCCCCATTACAACCTAAAAAGGAAGACCTAACTGATCTTATGGACAATCATGCTGAGGATTAAGGTACGTATCTATGTGCTTAAAGTTCAATTCCTTTCATGAGATCTTTATTTCCATAAATTGCTATTCTTCATTGTTACTCATATGTGATTAAATTTGAATTTCATAACATAAACTCATCACATATGCTTGAAAAGAGTGAAAGCCTAGGATTCTTGTGCGAATTGAGAGTTGCCTAGTGAGGATTAGAGTCGAGGCGAAATCTTTCTAGGGCACTTAGATGAAGTTGTTTTCAAACTTGATCACCTGAAAATATTGGCATTTATACACGTACACCTTCACATGACACTCACGGCTATGGCATTCCTTTTAGTTCTGCAAAGCATGTCTACTTACTTTGATTCTTATTAGCTTGTTAAAAGTACTATCTCTAGCATCTTTTTTTTGTTTAAGTAAAACGTTTGTGGGTATCGTGTTGTTATAACCCTCAGGAGACAAAACTCCTCCTACTAGGTGAACCTAGGGGTATAAATGTTCTATCTTAACTAAAATCGAGTCTTTTCATTTTGTTAGCATTTGTTTTGCTCAGGGACTAGCAAAAGATAGGTTTGGGGGTATTTGATCAGTCGTTATTTATGCATCATTTTGAGGTCTTTATATGCCTCTCTTACATGTCTTTTGAATGATTTCGTGCCATCAAAAGTAGAAAATGATCAATCTTGTGAGACTTGTGCAGATTTAGAAAGACAGGTAAAATCTGGAAAGAACGCAAAAAGAATGACTCAAATCGGAGTCCAGATGAAAGAGATGTCCTCATTTCAATATCAGGTCCTCAACGGGGTCCTGAGTGCGCCAGTGCGCCTATTTTGGGCCACTGGCCAAGTACCTCATATCAGGCCCTCCGGGTCTCAAACTTGTGTTTCATGACATCAGGGTCAAGTCCTAGAAGTGCCAAGGTCACGCCGAGGCAGGTCGAGGACATGTCCCAAGAGCTCTTATCCGAGCCCAGATGTGCGCCTAAGCCCGGGGTCCCTGTTCCGCCAGCGGTGGATCAGAGGTTCTCCCTCTGCGCTAAGCCTGACAACATTTGCGCTAAGCCTGAACGACGATGCGCTTCTATTATACTCCTAACGTACTTCAAAAGCGCGGTCCCAGATCCAGATTACGAAGACAGTCAAAAATCCAAGTTTGGCCAGCTTGTGTTCCCACTTGCCAGCCTGCATTCACACTCCCGGCCGTGCTCTGATTGGTTCGAATAGATTTTAAAGACTTGGTAATTAATTAAAAGTAAAATAACTTTCCCTATTCCTATAGGACATGGTTTTACCAATCTGTATAGAACAAGGTTATACCAATCCTTATAGAACAAGGTTATACCAATCCTTATAGAACAAGGTTATACCAATCCTTATAGAACAAGGTTTTCCCTTGTCTATAAAAAGGAGAATCAGATAGAGGATTGGAGGCGTTTTTGTTTCTGGGAAAACAGAGACCTGAGCCACAGAGAGTTCCGTTTTGGTGTTCTAGAGAATTAGGGACCATATTTTGGGAGATAATCTTTCACATAGATTATTGGACGTGGAGCTTGGAGAAGAAGGCTCTGCCGTGTCTTCTGCTGCACCTGTTCTTAACAATCTTTTCTGTACCCTTATTTTCATTATTGCAATTTACTTATGAATTCAATTATACTTGTGTTTATTTCAGTCATGTGTGAGTAGTCATTAGGATTAGGGGTGCTTGAAGCCCTAGCCATGTTAGCTTGTTGATTGGATTTCTAGCTCTTGATTATGATTGCTATGCATGCTGAATAAGTTGGATTACTATGCTTAATGAACTTAATTTATGCCTATAAGATTAGCTACCTTGTTTGCATATAATTATAGATGTAATTGCTTGAGTGACCGTCATATCATCTTGTGATTTGGAGCATCGAAAGTATTCGTACTTGTAATCTTAACTCATGACGACCTAGGATTGCATGCCACTTTGCTAGGCTAATGTGGTGTCATTAAATTCTCTTTAAACTTCATGCATCATCTTAAAAGGTAGGTGATAGACGTTCTAGGCATATGCCCTGTTTAGAACATGCTAAGTAAGAGGGAATAAGATGTGTCTAGTGAACCAACGCCAGGTCCTAGGCACGGGCACCTAATTCAGAAAATGCATAGTAATTTGATCAAGGAAATCTGGTTAAGAGCTATAATTGGTTAGAGTGGATAGTAAGCCTTAATTCGCCTTAGTTAATAATCAATCAACCGTTAATTCTTGCATTGTTATTTTCTGCATTTTATTTTACTTGTTTTTAAATTTCAGTTCTCACATCATAAACCCCCCTGCGTGTGTGTCTGTGTGTGTGTGTGTTTTCACTAAGTTAATAAATCTGAACTAAAGTGGTCATAACGTTGATACAAGTCCTCGAGGGATCGACTCTTGCTGTGCTACTATACTATTCTTATCGATTTGTGCACTTGCAAGGATTTTATAACTGTTAGAATTGAATTGCATATTTCTTGCTCTTTAAATCTACCAACAAACTGTTTCTAGACATTGCACCAACCTTGGCTGAAGATGCAGAGTGAAGCCCGCAAGATTTCTTCTTTTGCGGACTTAGTTTTAATTGGGATATCCCCACAATAAAACCCTGGTGTCTCCTATTTCCTGACTTCATCTTGTGAGAGTTAGATGCCCCATCCTTCTATCAACTACAGTAGGAACCTTGCAACACACGGTAACCTCCCTAGGTGGTTCAAGTTCAACCATTGAAGAGGTTCCTTGAGAGGGCTGCAGTTCCCCCAAGTCCAAACCAATAGCCCCTTGATCAACATCGGCCACTAAAAGGTCACCTTGCAACTAAGAAGAAGCGGCCAGTCGCCTTTTTTTCCTTACTCGCTCAGTTGGCAAACTCTCATTGGTACTCTCCATCCTCATTTCATTCTCTCAGTCCTCATGACCAAAAGCACTATGGAAAAGTCTAACCGCACCAAACACCGCCATGCAATCAGGTTGCTCTCCATATAGGGCATGGGCATGAGAGTCTAAGCAGATAACTCGACCTTTCAGGGTATTCGTCGGGCTAATGCAATACACCTCTTTCACCAACGTTTTCCAACGATCAAACTGCTCACCCTCAGAGTTTACAGGTGGTGACATCTCGCAAGCAGTAATAATGTGATCCCAACGTATGCAGTGGAGACAGAAAAATGGAAGTCGTCCATATTCGATCTCATACCTTTTTGCCGGTTCATCTTTAAACAATTTATGAGTGATGAAACGATGAAGAGGTTCAGATACCAGTAGCGCCACTCTAATGCGAAGAAACCTATCCAGGCAGTCCCCATTCTGACCTTTGTCCACTCCCACAAACTGCCCTAAATGATTACCAACCTTTGATGCTAGCCTAGGGTTGAGATAAAAGGGAGGGATTTTACGAACCCTAACCCAAAATTCTTGGGAATCAAGATTCACGTTCCCCGGGTGTAGACGTCCATCTATGTAAGCAAGGGCAAGTAAAGCATGAACAAAGGACCACGGTACTCCCTTCATTACCTTCTTTCGATCTAAGTCGTTCTTGAACAAAAAAAGAATTCTCTTGAATCCCTCAAGTGAACCGCAGAGAAGCCGTCTCGTAGATGCCACATAGCTTAGAGTGTGCAGACAAGAGCATCCTTATGGTAGCTCTTGGCCATCAATAACTGCCCCACCAGCAGACAACGCGATGGCACGGTTGCCGTCAGTTCTTCATCAAGAAAAATCTCCTCCGACTCAACCTCGGAGATCGTCAACTTAGAGCCCAAATTCCCAGTGATAGTGTCCATGAAAGCAGCGTAGAACAACACTATGGCAGAGAGACACAACTATAGGAAGTCTCCCAAACAACGACACATGTCGTACATAAGGAACACAAGGACGGCGGAACACAAGGACGGCGGAACACAAACCCTAGCAAAACCCTCTCTAAAAGTTCTGAAGGGACTCAATGTTTTCTAGTTAGGTATCCATTTCTTCTGCTTTCATAAGTTTATTTGAGCTCTTTTTTTTTCGAAGAGAACATGAATTTATTCCTACACCATTCAATTAGTAGGTAAATGGTCAAACTTAATAGAGAAGGATCATTTTTGGCATAATTGGTAGAGTTCAAGGACTATAAAATGTAATTAATTACTTAATTTATGGACCATAATGACACTTGGGGTATAATTCAAGGACCATAGGAGGCACTAACCCTCTTAAACAATGTAGATTATACAAGACTACATTAGGGACCTAATGCATGATTTCATATAAGGTATTAACCCTAAAAAATAATGAAGATTGTACAGGAGGTGAGGTGGTTGAGTTGAGGAGAAAGAGGGGTAAGGGTACTCGTAGAACAATAGAACTACTTTAGGGACCTAATGCAAATAGGTTTATAAATTTAAGAATTTTATTGGTAAGAGATTAATTTGAAGTAGTTATGACAAGTATACTTACTAATAATAAGATTGATAACAAAGATAATGATTTTCATTATTTACTACTCTTCGGTTTACTTAAGAAGACATAATTATTTAATGTGTGGGTCCCACCTAAAATCCTTAATCCCATTAGGGTTTGGAGTAATGGGATTAACTAGGGGAGGTGTTCATGACTCTCATGCGTTACTTTTCTTGATTTCTTGATCTACCAAAATTACCCTATAGTTTTTACGATAATTACAAAGTACCTACCATGATGTTGATGGAGAAATTGTATGGATTGAAATTGACTGTTCAATCCCTACACACAGAAAAGAGACAACTGAGGTTAAGGTTGAACCCTGAGATTGGAGGGTTTCAACCAAGAACGCTCCGATGGCTAAGTCAGTTCAATCTAGAGAGAAAACTGAAAAGCCAATTATGAATAATTGTGAGACACTTGAGAGGTGAGGGGAGGCCCTATATTTATAGCGGAGACCTGGGGGTCTTTAGAGCTTTTGATTGGTTGAAAGAGTTTCAATGAATGAGTACTTAGTATTGGATTTTAATAATAAATAATTCGCTGGGAAGTTATTTATTATTGGTAGGAAAGAATTCTAATTAATAAAAAAATTATTTTAGAAAAGGAAGAATATTTATTAATTGATTCCTAACTGAATAATAACTCTCATGGAGATCTCATTTATTATTGCAATATAACTCCCATTAATTAATATATTTAGATGGTAAATATATTTAATTAATGCGTGGTAATTATATGCTGATAATGACTTTACTAGGGGTAGAGTATTCATTATGTGAATTATGGGTCACATGGCAGTTCCACAATTTTTGGTCAAATTATGGTCCCAGAAATGCCCCCACATCGTTTAGAAATTCAGGTGATGCTAAGGGTTGTAGTTTTTGCGGTTCCAATAATCCATCGCCTTTTGATGCTTCTATGGAATAATGCTTTTGATGCTTCCTTGAAGAAGGCTTGGTTGCTTCTATGGAAGAAGGTTTGGTTACTTCTATGAAAGAAGGCTTGAGTGCTTCGTAGGGCGAAGGCTTTGATGCTTCTGCAGAGGAAGGCTTGGATACTTTGCAATGTGAAGGCTTTGATGCTTCTGCGAAGGAAGGCTTGAATGCTTCGTGGGGCGAAGGCTTTGATGCTTCGGCATGCGAAGGCTTTGATGCTTTGGCGGAGGAATACTTCGATGCTTCTGCGGAGGAAGGCTTTGATACTTCTGCGAATGAAGGCATTGATGCTTCCACGGAGCCTTGCCTCTGCTAAGGAAGGCTTTGATGCCTCTGCTAAGGAAGGCTTTGAGGCTTCTGCGGAGGAAGGCTTTGATGCTTCTGCGAAGGAAGGCTTTGATGCTTCTGCGAAGGAAGGCTTTGGTGCTTCTGCGATGGAAGGCTTTGATGCGTCCACGAAGGAAGGCTTTGATGCTTCAGCGGAGGAAGGCTTGAATGCTTCGAGGGGAGAAGGCTTTGATGCTTTGGCAGGCAAAGGCTTTGATGCTTCCGCGGTGGGAGGTTTTGATGCTTCGGCGGATGAAGAATTTGATGCTTCCGTGGAGGAAGGTTTGCATGCTTTGCGGGGCGAAGGCTTTGATGCTTCGGCGGGCGAAGACTTTAATGCTTCCACATAGGAAGGCTTGAATGCTTCGAGGGGTGAAGGCTTTGATGCTTCAGCGGGCGAAGGTTTTGATGCTTCGGCGGGCGAAGGCTTTGATGCTTTGGCGGGCGAAGGCTTTGATGCTTCCGCGGGGGAAGGCTTTGATGCTTCCAGGGGTGAAGGCTTTGATACATCTGTAGAGGAAGGCTTGAGTGCTTCATAATGCAAAGGCTTAGACGCTTCCGCGGAGGAAGGATTTGATGATGACCTCCACGTACTAAAACGCTTGCACAGGATTCGTTACAACTCATTATTAGATTTTCTTGGTAGGGTTAGAAAACTGACTTCCGTTTCTTTCTAATTCCGTTGTCTTTTTTCGATCAGGTTGAGAATTGAATTTTTGGCCAATTTTTGAAGGTGGCTCATATGCACTGATTTGTAGACTTGACCTCTTCTCTGTAATTTGTCAATTAATAACACTTCGGTTATCAGAATTAGTTCATTTTTGTGGGGTGAGGAAGATAAAATCCGTAGCTTTCTAATGCCACTGAGGTTTTGGAAAAAGGTTAAGAACTGAAGTTTTGACAAATTTCAGAAGTTGGGTCACGAGCGCTGATGCGCAATTTTGACCTATCGTCGCTAATAGATAATTCATTTCTTATCGCAATTAGCTCTTCTTAATGGCGTTAGAAAGATAACATCCACACCTTTCCAATGCTGATGAGCTTTCTCAAAAAGGTTGACAATTGAAATTTTAAACAATTTGCAAGTTGTGCCTATGCGTAGGATTGTGCATTCAACCGTTTGTGATTCAAATGGACATTCCGGATTCGTTATAACTCATATTGTGGTGCTTCGGATGGCGTTGGAAAGCTATGATTTGCAGCTTTCGAAAGATACCCTATTCATTCCATGGCTATATGTGATAAATACAGGGTGAACCCCGCAAGTGACGTCTTTGGCGCAGAAATTTCTGGCTAGGATGCTCCTTTGAACTTAGACATCACTGAGATTTTCTCTAAGTTGCCCTGAGCGTTGACCTTGCTTTCTCGCATGGAGAGAAGGCTTTACTTTGCCTTGGAGAAAGGGCTTTTCAGTTTACTCAAATGCCCCCGTTATATTTCCATGGGCACCCAATGATGACGATTTGAATGGACTTGCCCCTCGGAGGTGGACTTTAGTTTGCCCTGGAGAAAGGGCTTTTTGCTTCTTGGGGGAAGACTTTGTAGTTTCCCTAGTTATGCAAAGTTTCTCTAAGTAAAACTTTTAAGTAAATAGATAATTTTTTGTTGAAGATTCGAATGTAAAGTGCATTAATCTACAAAACCAAAAAGGAAACTAAGTTTGACTCGAGGTTCTACTAGGCGATTATTGTATTGATGCAAATAGCCTTTGAAGCATGCTCTTTGGGGACTTGCCCCTCAGAGCAGGACTTTACTTTGCCTTGTAGGAAGGGTTTTTTGCTTCTCGGGGGAAGACTTTGTAATTTCCCGAGTTATGCAAAGTTTGCCTAAGTAAAACTTTTAAGTAACTAGATAATATTTTGTTGAAGATTCGAATGTAAAGTACATGAATCTACGAAACCAAAAAGGAAACTAAGTTTGACTCGAGATTCTACTCAGCGATTATTGTATTGATGTGAATAGCCTTTGAAGCAGGTTCTTTGGGGCCTTCATCATTAGGATGTTCCATCGCTTTATCGGTAAGATACTTGGCGCAACAGCCTTCCTTCACAAGATCCTACAAATACCTATTGAAGGTGTTGAACGTACTGGTGATGTGTCCATAGCAGTCGTGATAGGTGCACCACCTAGTCTTGTCAGCCTTTTCTTGATCGCCTTTTTCAGGTGCCGGTTTCTTGAACCAAGGCTCGTCTTGATCGCCTTTTTTTGCTTGTGGAGGGAAGACTTTGTAGTTTCCCTTGTTATGCAAAGTTTGTCTAAGTAAAAATTTTAGACAATGAGATAATGTTTTGTGGAAGATTCGAATGTAAAGTACATGAATCTACAAATACAAAAAGGAAACTAAGTTTGAGTCAAGGTTCTACTCGGGGAGTATTGTATTGCTGCGAATAGCCATTGAAGAAGGTTCTTTGGGGCCTTTGTCATTGAGATGTTCCGTCACTTTATCTGTAAGATATTTGGCGCAACGGCCTTCCTTGACAAGATCCTGCAGATACCTATTGAAGGTGTTGCACGTGCTGGTGTTGTGCCCATAGCAGTCGTGATAGACGCACCACCTAGTCATGTCAGCCTTTTCTTGATCGCCTTTTACGTATGCCAGTTTCTTGAACCAAGGCTCATCTTTAATTTCAATGTAGATTCGATTGATTAGCACTGCAAATTGCGGGTTTGGCCTTCCTATGGAAGGGGCATCAGAAAGTCTATTCGCTTTATGGTTATTGGATTTTCCACACTTAGATTCGCAACTGGTGTCATCCTCCGGCGATGCCGAATCCTTGGTGGGCTTTCGCCTGCTTTGGCGTTCTCCATGGTTCGCGCCGTGATCTTCTCGTCTTCCTAGCAGACATGTCGCTCGGCTAGGGAGAGCATTTTTGTGAGGCTGCGAGCATTGTTCATCACAATGTCGTCGTATAGCTGGCTATCCAGGGGTAGCTTTTCTTTGAAGGCCATTGCAGTGACAACGTCGCCACAACCCACAATGTGGAATTTCTCCTTGCAAAACCTCCAAGAATACTAGTAGAGGGATTCCGTGGTCCTCTTCCTCACAAAGAAGAGATGTTCATCTTTTACTTCGACAGTGCAAAGTTTCGAATACAAATGCAAGGGCCAGTTCCTCGAAGGAGGAAATGGATCTCCATGGGAGATGGTTAAACCAAGTCATTGCTTGTCCTTGGAGAGAAGCTTGGAAAACTTTGCACATGAGTGCATTATTATGCCAATGTGGCACCATGACGCCGCAGTAATAGTCGATATGTTTCACAGGATACGTCACGTTGGACCCCTTGGAGTAGTTGGTCCAACCTTCTTCTCACCTCGTCAGCGTGAAGATGGTTACGACGGAGAGAGGGGTGCGGCAGCCATGTTGGCGTCGGGTTGTCTGTGTCGTAGCATCCAAGCTTGAATGTGATCGCTTGTATGTCTAGTCCTCCTCGTTGAGGTACATCGATCTGTCAGAGTTAGCATTGACCCGCCCGTTTGAATGGGTTTGAGTGTTCCGAGAGGTTGCTCGTCGATAGGAATTTCAGTGGGGGATCCTTACATGTAACTGATCTTCAACTTGTCCTCCCAATCGATCGTGAACTGAGGGCCTCTTACGTGGGCAATTTTCCTTGCTGGGAGTATAACTTTCGTCAGTGAAATCTTCCAAGGAAACGTCCCGCGACACATTTTGGCATCGAACGGGTACTTTGTCGTGTCTACGACGTGCATTTCCCTCGACGTTCCCAGTGTTGGCATGTCTCCCAGTTGCCTGAAAGGTGCTTCTTTCGCCAAAGTATTCATGCAGAAGTTTTGCTTGAATTTGAACTTGGTTGCTGAGGCGTGCAACTTACCGAGATAAACGAGAGCGAGAAGGTCATTGATCAGTCGTTATTTATGCATCATTTTGATGTCTTTATATGCCTCTCTTACATGTCTTTTGAATGATTTCGTGCCATCACTAGTAGAAAATAATCAATCTTGTGAGACTTGTGCAGAGTTAGAAATTTAGGTAAAATCTGGAAAGAACGCAAAAAGAATGACTCAAATCGGAGTCCAGATGAAGGAGATATCCTCATTTCAATATCAGGTCCTCAACGAGGTCCTGAGTGCGCCAGTGCTTGACATCAGGGTCAGGTCCTAGAAGTGCCAAGGTCGCGCCGAGGCAGGTCGACGACATGTCCCAAGAACTCCCATCCGAGCCCAGATGTGCGCCTAAGCCCGGGGTCCCTGTTCCGCCAGCGGTAGATCAGAGGTTCTCCCTCTGCGCTAAGCCTGACAACATTTACGCCAAGCCTGAAAGAAGTTACGCTTCTAATGTACTCATGATTAGCTTCAAAAGCGCAGTCCCAGATCCTGATTACGAAGACAGTCCAAAATCCAAGTTTGGCCAGCTTGCGTTCCCACTTGCCAGCTTGCATTCACACTCCCAGCCGTGCTCTGATTGGTTCTAATAGATTTTAAGGACTTTGTAATTAATTAAAAGTAAAATAACTTTCCCTATTCTTATAGGACATGGTTTTACCAATCTTTATAGGACAAGGTTATACCAATCCTTATAGAACAAGGTTTTCCCTTGTCTATAAAAAGGAGAATCAGATAGAGGATTGGAGGCGTTTTTTGTTTCTGGGAAAACAGATGCCTGAGCCACAAAGAGTTCCGTTTTGGTTTTCTAGTGAATTAGGGACCATATTTTGGGAGATAATCTTTCACATAGATTATTGAACGTGGAGCTTGGAGAAGAAGGCTCTGCCGTGTCTTCTGCTGCACCTGTTCTTAACAATCTCTTATGTACCCTTATTTTCATTATTGCAATTTACTTATGAATTCAATTATACTTGTGTTTATTTCAGTTATGTGTGAGTAGTCATTAGGATTAGGGCTGCTTGAAGCCCTAGCCATGTTAGCTTGTTGATTGGATTTCTAGCTCTTGATTATGATTGCTATGCATGCTGAATAAATTGGATTACTATGCTTAATGAACTTAATTTATGCCTATAAGATTAGCTACCTTGTTTGCATATAATTATAGATGTAATTGCTTGAGTGACCGTCATATCATCTTGTGATTTGGAGCATCGAAAGTATTCTTACTTGTAATCTTAACTCATAACGACCTAGGATTGCATGTCACTTTGCTAGGCTAATGTGGTGTCATTAAATTCTCTTTAAACTTCATGCATCATCTTAAAAGGTAGGTGATAGATGTTCTAGGCATATGCCCTGTTTAGAACATGCTAAGTAAGAGGGAATAAGATGTGTCTAGTGAACCAACGCCAGGTCCTAGGCACGGGCACCTAATTCAGAAAATGCATAGTAATTTGATCAAGGAAATCTGGTTAAGAGCTATAATTGGTTAGAGTGGATAGTAAGCCTTAATTCGCCTTAGTTAATAATCAATCAACCGTTAATTCTTGCATTGTTATTTTCTGCATTTTATTTTGCTTGTCTTTAAATTTCAGTTCTCACATCATAAACCCCCCTGTGTGTGTGTGTGTGTGTGTGTGTGTTTTCACTAAGTTAATAAATCTGAACTAAAGTGGTCATAACGTTGATACAAGTCCTCGAGGGATCAACTCTTGCTGTGCTACTATACTATTCTTATCGATTTGTGCACTTGCAAGGATTTTATAACTGTTAGAATTGAATTGCATATTTCTTGCTCTTTAATTTTACCAACAAGTTTTTGACGCCGTTGCCGGGGACTTGTCCCTCAACGGTGCCCATTCAGGTTTAGATTTGTAACTTTGTTTTTCTTTTTGTTAGGTACCCACGTATGTCATTCCAAGGTTCAGTGCACGGGTCATCAAGTGGACCATCATCGCAAGCATCTTCAGTCCACGGCTCCCCGCCACCAAGCCCAAGGAGGATGGCGGACCACAGAGAAGAGCAGGGCCTGGAACGTGGCCTAGTACCGCAAGCCCCACGGCGCCTTAAGGATTTTGCCATGCCCCATGTCTCGGATGATCAATTTCCAATTGTTTTTCCCGAGTCAACAGTGGCAAACTTCGAATTAAAGTCGGGGACAATTCACATGCTGCCTACATTCCACGGCCTTGCTGGCGAGGACCCGCACTTTCATATCAAGGAATTTGTTGAGGTTTATTCAACACTGCGCATCGATGGTATGACAGAATCTGAAATCCGCCTGCGGCTCTTTCACTTCAGTCTCAAGGATCGCTCCAAGACATGGTTTCATTCACTGGCGTTGGCTTCCATTCACTCTTGGAGGGACTTGACGTCCAAATTCTTAACACAGTACTTTCCCGTGGAAAAGACAAATGAGTTAAAGTCCAAGATCATGAACCCACGGCAAGACATGGAGGAGTCTTTCT
Organism: Oemleria cerasiformis; assembly: GCA_037349345.1. Classification (NCBI taxonomy): domain Eukaryota; kingdom Viridiplantae; phylum Streptophyta; class Magnoliopsida; order Rosales; family Rosaceae; genus Oemleria; species Oemleria cerasiformis. The sequence goes on along the minus strand of JAZGTL010000029.1, from coordinate 246,747 downwards.
ACGAGTTTTGGGAGCGGTTCAATCAGATGCTACGGGCGTGCCCCCACCACCATATTGATGCCCATAATCTTATGCTATACTTCTATGGAGGCTTGAAGACTAGCGATCGGACAATGGTGGACTCTCAATCCCAAGGGATTCTAGAAGGCACAGCAAGCAAGGACCGCCTTTGAGAACATTGCTCAAAGGGAAAAACTGTTCAGCTACAGGGGTCCCTCCTCTAGAGCTACGGGTGATGCATCCGCCGAATACAAAGATGACGCCATTGCTCAGCTCACGGCAATGGGGAAGCAGTTGTGTAGCGAGAAAGCCAAAGAAGTTCACATCTGCGAGGTATGTTCAATTCAGGGCCACAAATCTCAGGACTGCCCGGTTGTGGAAGATGCCAACTTTGCTGGAGGGTTCAACAGCAATTCTCGACCCCGGAATGACCCATATTCCAACACTTACAATCCGGGGTGGAAAAATCATCCAAATCTCCGTTGGAGCAACAATCAAGCAGCCGCAAATCCCTTGCCACCTCCTGGATTTGAGCAGCAAGCCGCAGGCCTTCAGGGGAACTATCACGGTCCTTCCTCAAATCAGAATGGTGGAAGCAAGTCTCTTGAGGACTCCCTTCATATCCTGACTCAACAGCATGCTCAATTCATAAACTTCATGCAAGATAGCCAGAGTCAGACGGGAGACATAAAAAATGCAATTGCAAACTTGGGCGTCAAATGGGACAGGTGGCGAACCAACTAAATCAGCGAGAGCAGGGCAAGCTACCGAGTCAAGTCCTGGTAAATCCGAAAGGATTTCACAATCCTACGGCTAATGCCATCACGCTGGAGAGGGAAACACCACTTCAATACCCCACATATGCCACCCTCACAGGACCTGAAATCGAGCCTCAACCTACTCTGCCAAGGATCACCGACCAGGGCGCGCCGCAAAACATGCCACGGCCAACACCTCTGGCGCAGAACCAGTCCAATGAGTCACCAAGTGCCCTACCGCAAGGAGGACCTGACACTGCGCCTACTTCGGCCACGGCTGGCATGCAACCTGCTCCTAAGCCCAAGTCGCAGCACTCGAATACTTCTAACTCTAAACCTCAGAATTCAAATTCTAAAAAAGTCACTTTTGAGTTAGCTAATAATGTTGATTATCCATTTCCTCGCAGGTTCCAAAACAGGAATAAGCAAAGGGAGGACTTTGAGGAAGAGATCATCAGCATGTTGCAGAAGCTTCAGATCACACTGCCTTTCCATAAAATTGTCAAGCACATGCCTATCTTTGCAAAGCTGATCAAGGACTTAGTTGCAGGAAAGCGTGGTTTTAGCTCCACGGACACCATTGACATCCCTAAGGCCTGCTCGGCTGCCCTTTTACGCATGCCCCTTAAGGCCAATGATCCTGGGCCGCCATCCCTTCCATGTGTCATTCAGTCAAAAAGATTCGAACATTGCCTTTGCGACACGGGAGCATCAGTGAACATCATGCCATTCCACATTTACAGGTCACTCAACCTATGCGCACTCAAACCCATGCACCTATGTGTCAGGTTGGCTAACGCTTCTGTAACCAACCTAATGGGGGTTCTTAAGGACGTACTGGTACAAATCGGAGATACATGCATCCCTGAAAACTTCTACGTACTAAGAATGGACAGAATTGACAAAAGTGAGGAACCTCCCCTCATCTTCGGAAGGCCCTTACTAGCCACAGCCGAGTGCCTCATCGACGTCAGAAAGGGCCAGGTCTCCATCAAGGTCCTGGACCAGCTTCGGACATTCTCCATCCATGACACCATCCAGTACCCTGCCGAGCCTATTGTAGATTTTCCGTTAAACACAATGGACTTACTGCTACGGGAGACAATTGCTCATTCTTGCATGATGGATGACCTTGAGAAGGCCGTTACTAGTAACCCACACACTGTGGATTCACTTACAGATAGTGTGATCGAAGAGGTACAAGCCTTTACATCAAGCCAGCCCTCCCATTGCACAGGCCTCCCCTCGAAGCGTTACCATTCACAAGTCAGAAAACCCTGACGTCCATCATAAAGGCTCCTGAACTCGAGCTGAAGCCCTTGCCCGAGCACTTAAAGTATGCATATTTGGGCAACAATCAAACCCTTCCAGTCATCATTGAATCTACCCTAAGTACGAAAGAGGAAAAGGCATTGGTTCACATCCTTAAGGTCAATCAAACGGCAATTGGATGGACAATAGCTGACATCAAAGGCATAAGTCCCGCAAAATGCATGCATCGGATACTGCTGGAGGAAGACTCCAAACCATCACGGGAGGCACAGAGGCGATTGTATCCACCTATGAAGGAGGTCGTGAAGAAAGAAGTCCTAAAGCTTCTGGACGTTGGAATCATCTATCCAATTAGTGACTCCAAGTGGGTGAGCCCAGTCCAGGTCGTGCCAAAGAAAAGTGGGATCACAGTGGTTAAAAACGAGCAGGATGAGCTTGTACCTCAACGGATTCAAATAGGATGGAGAGTGTGCATCGACTATCGGAAGCTAAATATAACCACACGCAAGGACCACTTTCCTTTGCCCTTCACTGATCAAATGCTCGAGCGCCTGGCTGGACACTCCCACTATTGCTTCTTGGACGGCTACTCAGGATACAATCAGATTGCTATTGCACCCGAAGATCAAGAAAAAACAACATTCACATGCCCATATGGCACCTTTGCATACAGAAGAATGCCGTTTGGATTGTGCAATGCCCCAGCTACCTTTCAGCGTTGCATGATGAGCATCTTCTCCGATATGGTGGAGGATATAATTGAAGTATTCATGGACGACTTCTCAGTGTTTGGACATTCATTCGAACTGTGCTTAGTTAACCTAACCCGAGTACTGGAACGGTGCAGAGAAAGCAACTTAGTGCTGAACTGGGAAAAGTGCCATTACATGGTACAACAGGGAATTGTCTTGGGTCATGTGATCTCTAGCCGAGGCATTGAAGTGGACAAAGCAAAATTAGACATAGTAGAGAGGCTGCCGTACCCCACTACAGTCAAAGAGGTTCGATCGTTCTTAGGGCATGCTGGCTTTTACCGAAGATTCATCAAAGATTTCTCGAAAATCACAAGACCTTTGTGTGATCTTCTAGCCAAGGACGCCACATTTGAGTTCACTAAGGGATGCCGTGAGGCATTCAACACACTCAAGGAAATGCTCACGGCATCACCCATCATCATGCCACCGAATTGGGACTTACCATTCGAACTAATGTGTGATGCCTCAGACTTCGCCATAGGAGCGGTTTTGGGACAGCGTGTTGACAAGCTCCCTCATGTCATTTACTACGCAAGCCGAACCCTGAATGATGCCCAGCTGAACTACTCCACCACCGAGAAGGAGCTCCTTGCTATTATCTTTGCCCTGGAGAAGTTCCGTTCATATCTAATTCAAACCAAGGTCATAGTATACACGGATCATGCTGCCTTGAAGTATCTGCTCACTAAAAATTACGCCAAGCCAAGGTTGCTACGTTGGATGCTACTGCTCCAGGAATTCGACCTTGAAATCAGAGACAAGAAGGGCAGCGAAAACGTGGTCGCTGACCATATGAGCCGATTGCTTCACAGTTCCAATGAAGAGGCCGATCAGTAGCCCCTCCTCGAGACCTTTCCTGACGAACAGCTCTTCGCAATCCAAGCTATTGATCCATGGTATGCCGATCTCATTAATTACCTTGTCACTAAGCAAATTCCTTCATCTTTAAACAGGTACCAAAAGGACAAGCTGGCTAAACAAGCTAAGTACTTCATATGGGATGAGCCATACCTATGGAAGCATTGTCCAGACCAAATCATTTGGCGCTGCATCCCAGAAGACGAGATGAAATCCGTCTTGACTTTTTGCCATAGTTTGGTATGTGGGGGCCATTTTGGAGCTAAGAAGACAGCCCTCAAGGTACTCCAAAGTGGACTCTACTGGCCCATACTTTTCAAGGATGCACACGAATTTGTACTCACCTGTGACCGCTGCCAACGCCTAGGTAACATCGACCCTCGAAATCAAATGCCATTACACCCTATTCTTGTGGTTGAAATCTTCGACGTATGGGGCATTGATTTTATGGGGCATTTTCCGAATTCCTTTGGCAATCTTTATATTCTGCTTGCAGTTGATTATGTCTCCAAATGGGTGGAAGCAATTCCCACCAAAACTAACGAGGCCAAAGTAGTGGTGCGTTTTTTATAGAGTCACATCTTAGCCAGATTCGGCGCACCTAGGGCAATCATCAGTGATGGGAGGGCACACTTCTGCAATCATTCATTTGCAGCCCTAATGAAGAAGTATGGCGTCACCCACAAGGTCTCAACACCGTATCACCCTCAAACGAGTGGCCAAGCGGAAGTGTCCAATCGGGAAGTAAAGGCCATATTGGAAAAAACGGTAAATCCTAACCGCAAAGATTGGTCAAGCAAATTGAATGATGCGCTTTGGGCCTATCGGACCGCATACAAGACCCCGATTGGCATGTCTCCCTTCCGGCTTGTTTTTGGAAAAGGCTGCCACCTACCAGTGGAATTGGAGCATAAAGCATTCTAGGCTATTAAGCAGATGAACCTGAACTTCGATGATGCTGGAATACATAGGAAGCTTCAGCTAAGTGAATTAGAGGAGTTGCGAAACGAGGCCTTTGACAGTGCTCGTATCTACAAGGAAAGGACCAAAGCTTTCCACGACAAGCGCATTCAGCCCAAGGACTTTCACATCGGACAGGAAGTCCTCCTCTTTGATTCCCGGCTCAGACTAATGCCAGGTAAGTTGCGTTCAAGATGGACTGGACCATTTATTATTACTAACGTTTTTCCTCATGGTGCAGTTGAAATCCAGCACCCGGAACGGCAGGATCCGTTCAAGGTAAATGGCCACCGCCTCAAACACTACTTCAAGGACCTTTCTAATCCAAGCGAAGTCAACCCTGCAACTCCGCATGCGCCCAGCTCCTAGCATGTCAGCCCCGTCTTGCCTAGACGTTAAATAAAGCGCTCCTAGGAGGCAGCCTAGCCCTGGTTTGTATTTCACACTTCCTTTTCTGTTGCTGCCCGTTATATCTCTCAAACCTTTCTACTGTTGTCAAGCTTACTGCTTATCACATTGAGGACAATGTTCAGTTTAGGTTTGGGGGTGTGGATTTAAAATTTTGCATATAGAAACAAGTAGGTTTGGGGGTGATACACTGCCAGGACATTTAAATTTCTGCTTGTGATTAGTATGATAACTTGTTAATAGGAATGTATATGCTAAGTTAACTATCTTTGCTTTACTAAGAGTCAAGCCATGGTCAAGTAGTTCATAATTTGCACTTCATAATGCCATGTTTTAAGTGATTAAGTGAACGAAATAACTGAATTTGAGTGAACCTTAGAAAACTAGTGGAGACTACCCTGTGAGATCTTTGAGCCTAATTGCCATTCTTTCTGAGGGATATACTTGTTTCTACTCTTAAATACTCATCACTTTTGTTCTTAATTGTTGATCTCATTACACATATTTGCATTGAATTTTAAAGAACTAACATCATTTAGATACTCTTGATTTAATGTGTGGTTTGCCATAAGAAGTGATGTAGGCTATGTATGCTTTAACCTCTAAAGGCTTGATCCTACCCTATTGCATGCTCCCTAAGCCAATTTTGAAGCCAAACACTCAGCCTTTTCTTTCATCACCCAAAGTATAACCTAACCCAAAATACTTAGCCATTCATCACAGCCATACCCTATAACCTCAGTTTGTGCTAAGGTTGCCACAAATGAGATTCATGGTGAGAATGAGAGGTGAAAGAAGATGATGCCCAATTCAAAGGACATTGGCGTCAATTGAAAGTTCAAAAGTAAAGAAAAGATTTACAAGTTGCAAGCTGCATGAAAATTTGAGGAAATCATTGCATGATCTTGGTTCAATTCAATTCAAAGACGAACAGAAACAAAAAACGTTCAAATCAAAAGAAAGAAAGAAACGTTGAGAAAAAGAAGGAAAAAAATAAGTGAAAAACAAAGTGAATTGAGCCAAGTGAGCCAAGAGCCTCAAAATAAGCCACAAGAGCCTCAAAATAAGCCACAAGAGCCACAAAATAAGTCATCAGGAAAGCACAATGTCGTGGGCCTTAAGAAAGGATTCAGTTCAGAAATTCCAAGTTCAATTCATGACTTCTCATGCCTTGGCACAACTCAGGTTCTTTGAATCCCATCCTTCCTTGCTAAACCCCAAAGCTTAGCCCCAATACAACCTAAAAAGGAAGACCTAACCGATCTTATGGACAATCATGCTGAGGATTAAGGTACGTATCTATGTTCTTAAAGTTCAATTCCTTTCATGAGATCTTTATTTCCATAAAGTGCTATTCTTCATTGTTACTCATATGTGATTAAATTTGAATTTCATAACATAAACTCATCACATATGCTTGAAAAGAGTGTAAGCCTAGGATTCTTGTGTGAATTGAGAGTTGCCTAGTGAGGATTAGAGTCGAGGCGAAATCTTTCTAGGGCACTTAGATGAAGTTGTTTTCAAACTTGATCACCTGAAAATATTGGCATTTATACACGTACACCTTCACATGACACTCACGGCTATGGCATTCCTTTTAAGTTCTGCAAAGCATGTCTACTTACTTTGATTCTTATTAGCTTGTTAAGAGTACTATATCTAGCATCTTTTTGTTTATGTAAAACGTTTGTGGGTATCGTGCTGTTATAACCCTCAGGAGACAAAACTCCTCCTACTAGGTGAACCTAGGGGTTTAAATGTTCTATCTTAACCAAAATCGATTCTTTTCATTTTGTTAGCATTTGTTTTGCTCAGGGACTAGCAAAAGATAGGTTTGGGGGTATTTGATCAGTCGTTATTTATGCATCATTTTGAGGTCTTTATATGCCTCTCTTACATGTCTTTTGAATGATTTCGTGCCATCAATAGTAGAAAATAATCAATCTTGTGAGACTTGTGTAGAGTTAGAAAGATGGGTAAAATCTGGAAAGAACGCAAAAAGAATGACTCAAATCGGAGTCCAAATGAAGGAGATGTCCTCATTTCAATATCAGGTCCTCAACGGGGTCCTGAGTGCGCCAGTGCGCCAGTGCGCCTATTTTGGGCCACTGGCCAAGTACCTCATATCAGGCCCTCCGGGTCCCGAACTTGTGTTTCATGTCCCAAGAACTCCCATCCGAGCCCAGATGTGCGCCTAAGCCCAGGGTCCCTGTTCCGCCAGCGGTGGATCAGAGGTTCTCCCTCTGCGCCAAGCCTGACAACATTTGCGCCAAGCCTGACAACATTTGCGCCAAGCCTGAACGACGATGCACTTCTATTATACTACTAACGTACTTCAAAAGCGCGGTCCCAGATCCTGATTATGAAGACAGTCAAAAATCCAAGTTTGGCCAGCTTGCGTTCCCACTTGCCAGCCTGCATTCACACTTCCGGCCATGCTCTGATTGGTTCGAATAGATTTTAAAGACTTTATAATTAATTAAAAGTAAAATAACTTTCCCTATTCCTATAGGACATGGTTTTACCAATCTGTATAGAACAAGGTTATACCAATCCTTAAAGAACAAGGTTATACCAATCCTTAAAGAACAAGGTTATACCAATCCTTATAGAACAAGGTTTTCCCTTGTCTATAAAAAGGAGAATCAGATAAAGGATTGGGGGCGTTTTTTGTTTCTGGAAAAACATAGACCTGAGCCACAGAGTTCCGTTTTGGTTTTCTAGAGAATTAGGGACCATATTTTCGGAGATAATCTTTCACATAGATTATTGGACGTGGAGCTTGGAGAAGAAGGCCCTGCCGTGTCTTCTGCTGCATCTGTTCTTAACAATCTCTTCTGTACCCTTATTTTCATTATTGCAATTTACTTATGGATTCAATTATACTTGTGTTTATTTCAGTTAAGTGTGAGTAGTCATTAGGATTAGGGCTGCTTGAAGCCCTAACCATGTTAGCTTGTTAATTGGATTTCTGGCTCTTGATTATGATTGCTATGCATGCTGAATAAGTTGGATTACTATGCTTAATGAACTTAATTTGGAGCATCGAAAGTATTCGTACTTGTAATCTTAACTCATGACGACCTAGGATTGCATGCCACTTTGCTAGGCTAATGTGGTGGCATTAAATTCTCTTTAAACTTCATGCATCATCTTAAAAGGTAGGTGATAGACGTTCTAGGCATATGCCCTGTTTAGAACATGCTAAATAAGAGGGAATAAGATGTGTCTAGTGAACCAACGCCAGGTCCTAGGCACGGGCACCTAATTCAGAAAATGCATAGTAATTTGATCAAGGAAATCTGGTTAAGAGCTATAATTGGTTAGAGTCGATAGTAAGCCTTAATTCGCCTTAGTTAACAACCTTTCATTCTTGCATTGTTATTTTCTGCACTTTGATTACCTTGTCTTTAAATTTCAGTTATCACATCATAAACAACCCCCCCCCCCCCCCCCCCCCCCCCTGTGTGTGTGTGTTTTTATTTAAGTTAACAAATCTGAACTAAATTGGTCATAACGTTGATACAAGTCCTCGAGGGATCGACTCTTGCTGTGCTACTATACTATACTTATCGATTTGTGCACTTGCAAGGATTTTATAACTGTTAGAATTGAATTGCAAATTTCTTGCTCTTTAAATCTACCAACACTAAGCCCGGGGTCCCTGTTCCGCCAGCTGTAGATCAGAGGTTCTCCCTCTGTGCTAAGCCTGACAACATTTATGCCAAGCCTGAAAGAAGTTGCGCTTCTAATGTACTCATGATTTGATTCAAAAGCGCAGTCCCAGATCCTGATTACGAAGACAGTCCAAAATCCAAGTTTGGCCAGCTTGCGTTCCCACTTGCCAGCTTGCATTCACACTCCCAGCCGTGCTCTGATTGGTTCTAATAGATTTTAAGGACTTTGTAATTAATTAAAAGTAAAATAACTTTCCCTATTCTTATAGGACATGGTTTTACCAATCCTTATAGGACAAGGTTATACCAATCCTTATAGAACAAGGTTTTCCCTTGTCTATAAAAAGGAGAATCAGATAGAGGATTGGAGGCGTTTTTTGTTTCTGGGAAAACAGAGACCTGAGCCACAGAGAGTTCCGTTTTGGTTTTCTAGAGAATTAGGGACCATATTTTGGGAGATAATCTTTCACATTGATTATTGGACGTGGAGCTTGGAGAAGAAGGTTCTGCCGTGTCTTCTGCTGCACCTGTTCTTAAAAATCTCTTCTGTACCCTTATTTTCATTATTGCAATTGACTTATGAATTCAATTATACTTGTATTTATTTCAATTATTTGTGAGTAGTCATTAGGATTAGGGGTGCTTGAAGCCCTAGCCATGTTAGCTTGTTGATTGGATTTCTAGCTCTTGATTATGATTGCTATGCATGCTGAATAAGTTGGATTACTATGCTTAATGAACTTAATTTATGCCTATAAGATTAGCTACCTTGTTTGCATATAATTATAGATGTAATTGCTTGAGTGACCGTCATATCATCTTGTGATTTGGAGCATCGAAAGTATTCTTACTTGTAATCTTAACTCATAACGACCTAGGATTGCATGTCACTTTGCTAGGCTAATGTGGTGTCATTAAATTCTCTTTAAACTTCATGCATCATCTTAAAAGGTAGGTGATAGACGTTCTAGGCATATGCCCTGTTTAGAACATGCTAAGTAAGAGGGAATAAGATGTGTCTAGTGAACCAACGCCAGGTCCTAGGCACAGGCACCTAATTCAGAAAATGCATAGTAATTTGATCAAGGAAATCTGGTTAAGAGCTATAATTGGTTAGAGTGGATAGTAAGCCTTTATTCGCCTTAGTTAATAATCAATCAACCGTTAATTCTTGCATTGTTATTTTCTGCATTTTATTTTACTTGTCTTTAAATTTCAGTTCTCACATCATAAACCCCCGTGCGTGTGTGTGTGTCTGTGTTTTCACTAAGTTAATAAATCTGAACTAAAGTGGTCATAACGTTGATACAAGTCCTCGAGGGATCGACTCTTGCTGTGCTACTATACTATTCTTATCGATTTGTGCACTTGCAAGGATTTTATAACTGTTAGAATTGAATTGCATATTTCTTGCTCTTTAATTTTACCAACAGTCATCCTCATGAGGTGTGACGTGCGATGTGTCGGGATTCCCGTGTCGAACTGTGAGTGGGCCCCATTCCTTCAGGGTTATTTCGATCACTGGTAGTGCGGAGCTTGTCCAAGATCAGTCGTAAGTCTTCGTTTGTCGGTTTCCAGCTTGTGGCATTCCGAGATGCTTAGCCCACGAACCTTCCGTCCGTACGCTGAAATTCAGCGTGGACTTCAGGTTCCAGAGTTGGTACGCTGAAGCCAGACATTTCCAAAAGTGGCGTCTAAGTGCGTTAGGCTACGTCCAGGGCGTGTCCTAGACTGGCAGCAACTGGGCCGAGATGTAAGCCTTGCGTGGAAGAATCGTGTGGATGTCTAGCTGACAAGGAGCTTGGACGTCGAACGGCTAAGGCGCGCGAGCTGCTGGTCCAGCGACGAGGGCGTGCGTCTATCCGGTTGGAGGTGCGGCGGCATGCCTGGTAGCGAGTGACGGCGCAGCGGTAGGACCTGTGCGGCTGGCGTTGTGCATTAGCTGTGCCTCTATACCCATGACGGTGGCCTGGCTGTTAGGCCGCGGGGTTTTCGGGCGTGTGGGTCCCTAGGTGCGGCGGCCGTGCTAACCTCCATCGTGAAATGCTCTTGTCTCTCTGGATCTTGTTGATTGTCGTGTTCTTGCCATTATTCGAAGTTTTCGTAGAATGAAGAACAAAAAAAAATTTATGAAAAAGGTGAAAACTTTTGGATCGACAATCACACGGTGAGAATTTCTCAACTCAACTCTCAATGAAAGCACCAACTGTTGATGCAGAAATTGTCCAGATTGAAATTGACCGTTCAATCCCTACACACAGAAAAGTGACAATTGTGGTTAAGGTTGAAACCCGAGATGGAGGGGGGGGGGGGGGGGGGGGGGGGGGTGGGGTTCAACTAAGAACGCTCTGATGCCTAAGTCAGTTCAATCTAGAGAGAAAAATGAAAAGCCAATTATGAGAATAATTGTGAGATAGTTGAAAGGTGAGGGGAGACCCTCTATTTATAGCGGAGACTTGGGGGTCTTTGGAGCTTATGATTGGTTGAACGAGTTTGCAATGAATAAGTAATCCTAGTTAGGAAATACTTAGTATTGACTTTTAATAATAAATAATTCGCTGGGAAGTTATTTCTTATTGTTAGGAAAGGAGTTATAATTAATAAACAAATCATTTGAGGAAAGGAAGTTTATTTATTAATTGATTCCTAGCTGAATAATAACTCTCACGAAGATGTCTTTTATTATTGCAATATAACTCACATTAATTAATATATTTAGATGGTAAATATATTTAATTAATGCGTGGTAATTATATGCTGATAATAACTCTACTAATGGCAGAGTAGTCATTATGTAAATTATGGGTCACGTGGTAGTTCCAATTTTTGGTCAAATTATGGTTCCACACATGATATAAAACCTAAATCTACGCGTGCACTTATTTTCAATTGACTAGTGGTTCAGTGCTTTCATGTTTTTTTTACTTAAATTAAACGGCATGTGTGTCTAAAATGAGTTTGAAATCATACGGTTTTTAATTTCATAGTCATTTTAATTTATTATGGATTGTGAGAAATGTGAGATGAAAAGGTTATTCATTGTTATTGGAAGGGAATTTTCTTTTTATCTATTGTTAGAAGAATATTGAATGCTTATTCTATTTTCGTGAAAGTGCTTAGTAATTAAATTAGTTTTTATTCTCATTCATAAGGGTTAGTGATACCCACCTCCCCGATTTCATGCTTAGCACTTATTTTCGTGAAAGTGTCTGATAATAAAAAATAAAAAATATGACTAATATATTTTGTGTTACACCCCGCCCCGAATATCCACTTAGATACCAACAACTCCGGGTGCTGGCCGACACCTAGAAGCTTAGTCCCAGTGACGAAAGCCAATTATTAAACTCTCACGCAGAGGAGCTTAGGATTATCTTGATGATCATAAGTGAAGCACTACAGATTAAGGTCGATTTTGACCTTTCCTTCTCAACAAGTAAAACATCAGTGACTAGCACGCTGATGTCATGGAATCCCTTCCAGGGATGGTAATCATGCCCAACCAAAACATAACTCGTCTGCTCGGGTCACTGCCCACACCAAACCCACTGACCACGATAACGAGTATTTTTATAGGCTGACTAAGCCCGTGACAATCGTCGTCAAATCATATCAGAGCCAACAGTATCCTCGGCTATCACAACACCCAAGCTAGTATGGCCCTCGGCTAGCATGACACATAAGCCGAAATATCCCTCGGCTAGCGTATCTCATCAGCCTGAACAACCCTCAGCTAGCGGCATAACCCTCGGTTATCATATCACATCAACAACTAGTATGACCCTCGACTGGCACACACATAAGCCGGCATAACCCTCAGCTATCATATCACATAAGCCGGCATGTATCCTCGACTATTATATCATATCATTAGTAGGCATAACCCTCAGCTGGCATAACACATAAGCTGACATGTATCCTTGGCTATCATATCACATAAGTCGGCATGTATCCTCGGCTATCATATCATATCATCAGCCGGCATAACCCTCGGCTAGCATCATGACTCAATCATCATAATAGGTATCCCAATGGCACTGTAGTCGCACGAGTCATGCGCACGTGATAGGTGTCTTCGCTCGTACCACGACCACATGAACAACTGGGTGCAAACACCATCACCACGAGTCCACCTAGGAGCTCGTAGACCATAAACACATAAGAGGTTAGGGATAGGACTGCCACTGTTTAATTAGTATAGAGCGAGCGCAGATGGACAATCACGGGGAAGACTGGTCTTTGGCCAACAGACAGGTACGACACCAACGACCACCATATGGGTATATCGTGACTTGACATAAACATACGACTCAACATGACATGACATGACTCACAACTAAAACACGACCATGTACTATGCCAGCATGACTCCTCGGTCGTAGTACTACAATACTGACACATGTGCTAAGCCGGTAAGACCCCTCGGTGATAGCGTCAAAAAAAAAATATGCTCTTCCTCGGTTACCGTAACTATTGTATTCTTCGTTTCGCTTCGATACTCACCATAACTCGTGGTTAATGTATCATAATTCGTATCTCAGAATCAACCCTCGAGATATCCCTTGTAGCATTAGTTTATACTTATTTCGGAGTATTTTACTATTCATGGGGTTTCCACCCCTAACATGTTGTGTTCCATAACACCGGGCCCTCAGGGTAACCCATGGCATAGTCGAAGGTCACTATTGCATAATTAATTCTTTTCAAGCCTCCCTAAGCATCACATTCATCAAGCAATTGATGATATAATAAATGCATAATCATAAGTTTAGGGAAAGGGAACCACTCACCTCGTTAATTTACTTGCTTCCGCACTTTCCCTCGATTTGCGTCTTGAGTGGTGTGACTCTCCATCATCACCTGTCCATGATGCCAATAAAAAGGGAGCATCACTATTCCGTCAAGTCTGACAAAATATTTCGTCAAGCAATCGATGATATAATAAATGCATAATCATAAGTTTAGGGAAAGGGAACCACTCACCTCGTTAATTTACTTGCTTTCGCACTTTCCCTCGATTTCCGTCTTGAGTGGTGTGACTCTCCATCATCACCCGTCCATGATGCCAATAAAAAGGGAGCATCACTATTCCGTCAAGTCTGACAGAATATTTCGTCAAGTCTAACAGAATTTTCTGTCGATTTTGACGAAATATTCTGACGAAATCAGAATATTCCATCCATATTAACGGCATTCAAAAACTGTTATGATGCCGTTAGCTTTTGACAGAAATGCTAACGTCGTTAGCATATTCCGTCAACTGTTGACGGCATAAATTGACATAACGATTGACTAACTGCTGACTGGGCTACTGACTGTGCTGCCACGTGGCTCCATGTGTTTGCCAAGTGGCACTACGTGGCTCCATGTGGCTGCCTGGTGGCCGCCATGTCATCCAATCGTGTCGCACCAGTCCGCCGAAACTTGCCGGAAAAGATGACCGGACCGCCGCCGACAATAGCCAGATATTGGGAAATTCTCACTGGAATCCACGATTTCCGACGAGCTCCTAACTCAACCATTCCTTCACCATTTTTCAAGATCCACACAAGTAAATTCATTTATTCCCTCCAAGGATTCCAAATCCGAACTCAAAAGAGGAAGAATGTACCTCGGTTGGCTAGAATCCACTGAATAAAATTCGACCCATTTCAGCCCTTCGATCGGTCGTCTATGGTGGTGTTCATGCCTTGAAACTAGCACCATACGGCTAATGAGGCCGTGGGAATTCCATCCCTGGCCAAAAAAGGGAGGAGATGATGGTGGTGGGGTATGGTGATCGCCCAGGGAGGAGAGAGAAAGACTGAGTGAAGAGAGACATAGAGCAGGTGGATCAATAGTGTGAGGAGAGAGAAAGTCCTCTATTTATACTTTGGACTTTTCAAAAACTACCATTACGTCCTTATCGTTTTAGACCTGTAACTTCCTTGTACGAACTCTGATCCTCGAGTGCCACCTGTCTACTCACTTAGGAGTTCGAGACGTATGTAATGGCACGAGAAAAGTACCCAAAAGTGTTCCCAATCGAAAAGTGACTGTCGAGCCCATCGATAAAACAGTGGTAAAATGGTCATTTTTCGATCCAAGTTTTCAATTACAGTCCACATAACATTGGGCCTTCACGAACGGTCCAGCACTCTTTTAGTTCAACCCAACACTTACCGGATTCCAAGGTTAAATTCTAAATTCCATTTCATATTCCGGAACGGGTTGTAACAATCTTCCCCCTTATAAGAATTTTGTCCCTGAAATTCGCTTAGTGCTCAGGGATGTAATACTTTCCCTCAATCTGAATTGGCTGGCCACCTGGTCCGTCTACACCATACTTCTGATGTGCTACTTCTTATCTGACACCCTCGGTATTACCGTACCTTATGTAGTTTGTAGTAGAAGAGATTGGATTGTATTTGGTACCTTGAAGAGTACATCAACAGGAGGAAAGATGAATTCCTACACTTGAAACATGAAGAATGATGTAATATGATAGCCGAGGGTTATGTCGGCTTATGTGTGTGCTAGTTGAGGGTCATATTTGCTGATGATGTGATATGATAGCTGAGGGTTATGTCGGCTTATGTGTTACACCAGCCAAGGGTCGTTCAGGCTAACGAGATACGCTAGCCGACGGATATGCCAGCTTACATGTCATGCTAGTCGAGGGCCATACCGGCTTGGGTATTGTGATAGACGAGGATATTGCCGGCTCTGATATGTTTTGACGATGATTGTCACAGGCTTAGTCAGCCTATGAAAATACTAGTTGTCGTGGTCATTGGGTTTGGTGTGGGCGGCGACCCGAGCAGACGATTTATTTTTTGATTGGGCATGATTGCCATCGCTAGAAGGGATTCCATGACATCAACTTGCTAGTCACTGATGTTTTACTTGCTAAGATGGAAAGGTCAAAATCGACCTTAGTCTTTAGTACTTCACTTATGATCATCAACATAATCTAAAGCTCCTTTGCATGAGAGTTTAATAATTGGCTTTCGTCACAGGGACTTAGCGTCCAGGTGTCGGCCAGCACACGAGATTGCTGGTATCTAAGTCGATATTAGGGGTGGGATGCAACATTCTGTGAGGCCTTATTGGACTTAGAAATTAGAATTGTTGTCTTTGGTGTAGAAATCCCAAAAATTGAAAAGAAATCACGCACCTGAAAATTGAGGAAGAGGAAGAGTTGAGAAAGAGACCAAATTAAAATGAGAGATCATATACCAAAACTTAGAGGAGAACTGAGGAAGAATAAAATGGGAATTTTATTTTTCTTTCTTTTGCAAGTGAGAACTAAGAACTAATTGTAAAAACCATTGAAAAACAATGTAAAAGGGGAAAATGAGGAATGTTTTGGTAAAAATAGGAAAACAATGAATTTTCTAGCAAAATGAGGAAATTGATGGATTTTCTAGCAAAATTATGGATTTTGTTGCAAAAAAAGGAAAAGAAGAAAATAGATTAAAGTAGAAAAACATGCAAACATAACGGAAGAAAAAAAAAACAAACAAAATAGAAAAAAGAAAGCAGAGAAAGGCTAAAACACACATCAAGGGGGCGAATAGCAATTTTTTCTTTCGTTCTTTTGCAAGTGAGACTAAGAACTAATTGTAAAACCCAACGTAAAAACGAGAAAATGAGGGATTTTTGTAATGAACCATACTTAAAAAGGAATTAAATTTGTAAAATTAAATGAGAAAATGACAATTTTACCCTTGCGTTTAGTAGGGGATTAGAAGTCTTTTGTTTGGAGGAACTTTTGGAAGTTGTTTTTGGATCATTGTGTAAGTCTCGAACTCACGAGTTCGTAGATAGGCCGGACGCGACTAACGGAGTCTGTATGAAAGAGTTGTGGGTCTAGAACCATGAATGGTAGTTCAGTAATTTTGGGTTTCCTGAAATTTTTTAAGTTTACATTTATTTTTTTTATGGCAGAGAAATATCTCCATTCTGCTTATCTCTCGACCTTTCTCTCACTCGCAGCAAGGACCGAAAAAACCATCACCATCATCATCTTTGATTTTGACCCAATCGGCCTTTGCCATGACCACCATCGTCTTCCCCACCTGACCACAACCCTAACCGTACAAATCCCCAAGAGATACAGTCACCATGGACTGAGAACCAAGGAGGAGAAGGTTTTGAACTTTTCGGCCAATTTTCGGCCACCACAAGTAATGATTCTCAATTTTGACCTTAGATTTGAGCTCCTGGGCTCGAGTAGATAAATTTAGACTATTAGAACGTTAGATTTGGTTGAGAAATGAAGCTTTTAGAAAAGCTTCAAAACAGCCAACAATGGCGATATCCAGTCGGCACCCGGCGGTACGCCGGCGAGGGAGTTTAAAGGTGACTGAAACACGCAGTTGCGCGTAGGGGGAAGCCACTGCCAAGCCGCGGCGCATGGGCCTCTTACCTGGGCTCCGGTGACTCATATTCTTATGTTTTCAACGTTCCAGATCTGTTGGCAAAGGTTTCGAGTCCATCGGAGTTTGTTTAGGGGTTGTTTTGGATGTTTTTAGGCTACTTTAAAGTAGTTTGGGGCGCATGAGTACTTTCGGGGCTTAGGGGATCGAATAGCTTGGATTTGGACTCGTTTGGACGTTACAGTGAGTGGATGTTATTTTCTAAATGGAAAGGCCTACATATTCTTATGTTTTTATCGATTTCTTATCAATTATGAATTGTGGAAGTTATGGGTAATTATCATAGAATAACTTGTTATCTTTTAGGACTCGAGAACTAAGTATGATCGCTTTGATGGATATTTTACGGATTTTGATAATTAAAGTTTAAGGTTTTATTATTGATAATGGATGTCGATAACAATTTTGGGAGTGGTCTTGGGGCTTGTCCAGGATATGGATGTTGGGTTTTGGCCCGGGGTTATGGATTTTGGACTTAGGCCCGGGTATTCGATGGTTTTGGCTTCGGCCAGGTTTGATGGATTTCCACCACATGTCTTCGAGGTATTGTTGGACATATGACGTTGAGGGATTTTCCATCATGTGATCGTTGAGGATACGACTTGGGCCGGGATTACGGCTTCGGCCGAGGATTACGGATTCGACCGGGATATTGGATGACAGCCCGGGATTTCTCCGACTGCATGAGTTCGAAGTATTTCTGATCATGCGTGTTCGTTGAGGTTATCTACGTCGATAACAATTTTGGGAGGGGTCCTGTCAATTTTCTATTGAAAAAAGGAAAAGGATGGATGTTCTAACTTTATTTTTTTTCCAAAGGATGGATGTTCTAACAAAAATATGAAAATGATGGATTTTTTCTCCTAAACAAATAAAAGGAAAAAAAAAAGAAATAAATAAAAAAAGCAAAGCAGAGAAAAACCAAAGCACGCCTCCAAGGGCGCTCAAACTTAAGTCCGGTGCTTGTCCAAGATACAAAGCAGCCGATCCCACTATTGGAAACATATGAATGTTATTGAACATGATTATCTATTTAATAAGTACGTACTATACGCATAAAAAAACAATTTGGGGTCGTATGCATCTGGGGGAACCGCTAAAAAAAGATTGAACATGTGGAAGGATCCGAAGGAAATGGAAAACTGATTTACTTACATTAAGGTCTTTAACAGGCAACTCTTGACGGCGACTAGGAGGGATCGCTAGACTAGAAGCCAGACCAACAATGGTAGCACCCCACCTGCACCACCCCCGGGCCGGATGGGCCTTTAATATTTTATAAAATTATAAACGGGAAAAGAATGAGCATTATATGATCATCGATTCATGATATACTGAAGAAGTTGGAGTAATCAATAAAATGATTGGACCACGTACCACCCACATTTGGTCCTGAACGGGTTCAAATGAGGAAGTGGAATCTAAGTTCTAACTATTACCTGTTGCATGCTGTGGATACATCAGAGCCGTCCATTAACAGTTTCTGGATAAATATGCAATATATCTGCCTTTATTGGGGTACTAGGGGGTATGAGTGAGCATGTTCTCTTCTCTGTAAGTCTGGATTTTGGTTTTTAGAGCATCATCAATGTTGGATGTAAAGTCCTCGGAATGATGAAAGTTTTATAATTTCAAAAATTTAATTTAGTTTAGAATCAAGGATTGAGATCAAACTAATGGTCATAATTAAATTTATATAAAAATGATTATATGCATTTTGAGAATTCACTCATCTAATGGGAGAATGTAAATTTCACATTATATAATTTTGCAATTCCCCATTGGATCAAAAATAATTTTATATTTTAAAAGATTCTTATAAGATGTCCACTACAAGAAATAAGGGGTTGCCCGACCAGATTTTACCCGACGATGTCCATTTAGCCGCCTTATGTCATTTTGCTCGGCAAAATTTAAGGATGGTCGGGCAAAATTATGTCCACTCTTGCCCGAGGAAAGAATTGGTAGGTCAAGGACCATTCGAGGGGCAAAGTTTTGACGTGAAGAAAAAGAATTTGGCGCGTTAAAATTGGAGGCTTTGCCCGGCGAAGTTTAATAGCCTCCGAGCAAAATCAGCTTTAACGACGAATAATGTTCGTCGGACAAAACTTCGCGTTGACTATATTTTGCTCGACGATTCATTAAACTTTGCCTTGCAAAACTTTTTCGTCGGGAAAAAGTCTAAACACATTAACTACCCAGACACTCCTTTCTTCTTCTTCCTCTATGGCTTTTGCTCACCTCACAGCTCTCTCTCTCTCTCTCTAGCTATATAACATCAACAATCATCATCTCATCATCACCATTTTCACTACCAATCAAATCCCGTTCTCTCTCAATCACCAATACTAATTTTGAAGGCTTGAGAAATTTAATTTTTTTACTTTTGAAATTTTGATTTTTGATCGAAAACTAATTATTTTTTGTATTTTAGAAAATTTGTGATTGATTTGATGGAATACTTATAAAAAGGTATGGGTGTTTGCCTCTCAATTATATTTGGTAAGAATTTTGGTTATAATTATGTTAGGAAATTGTGTATTTATTTTGGAAAATGTGTAGAAATTGACTATAATTTGTGGAAATTTATATAGAAATTGTGTACGAAATTAGAAAATTTGGTTGGAAAATAGAAAATATGTTATGAAATTAGGGAAATAGAAAATATGTTAGGTAATTAGAAAATATGTTAGGAAAATAGGAAAATAAAAAATATGTTATGAAATTATTCAAATAGAAAATATGTTAGGAAATTAGAAAATATGCTAGGAAAATAGAAAAAATTATTAAATTAGGAAAGTAGAAAATATGTACAGAAATTAGAAAATTATAAACTCTGTGATATGCATAATTAATATATATTTGTATTTGTGAATTTGCCACTACAAGAAAAATGGTCATTTTCGACAAATTTTTTTCGAGAGCCTAAAATACCGTCGAAAAAGGCACCTTTACCGACGTACAACAAAACACCATCCGTCGAACGTGTGACACCAGACGGCCTTTGGTTTCCGATACACAAACTTGCCCTCCAAAAAAGTGATGTGACCGTTGAAAATTAGGGGTTTTTGGAGGGAAGAGTTAGCGCCAAAAGTATTAACAAAACACATCATCGTCGAAAATAGAATGTCAACTTCCGAGAGTGTATCCATTCCGTTGTATGTGATTAAGTACTTTCGACGGGGGGCTAGTCCTTGTCGGTAATAAATTACTAATTGTGACGACGCTTAGCGTTAGTCGAAAATGTTTACGTATTTCCAAGGAGAAATAGTCCATGTCGGTAATAAATGTATATTTTTTACCGCTTTTAATTATTATCGAAATTGGAAAAGGTATTTTCGATGTGGTATTTTGATTGTCGGAAGATATTCTTTATTTACGGTTATAATTAATCATGGTCCGAAATAACTATCCATTTGCAGAGTATATACTTTTTATTATATATATTGGCTATCGAAAGAGTTTACGTGTGACATCGTAAACGTCATTGAAAAAAATTAAGATACAAAGTTAAATATTTTTTGGGCCACCACAAGTAACAAATTTGAAGCGATATTCGAGCCACGAAATCATCCCATTTGTCCTCAATCAAACACAAACTCAGGATCAACCTTAGACCTATCTTGAAATCCACCCTTTCTTGTAATGAATAGTTACTAGTGAGTTTTCCGTATCTGAACAAGATAATCTATCACAACCCTATCAAATTCATTCAACTTTAATCAGAAAATATTGATTCCAAAAGTAAGCTTCAAATGTTAATATGTTATCCTTCCTCAAATATATAATGAAAAGAATCTTTATTGAACCACACAACCCAACAATGAAAAAAGGTGAGAAATATAATAAACAAGATATTATGACGTGCAGTAATTGATAATAAGGGTAAAGTCTTCAAATTCTACTAGGTTTTGTTTGTCTACTTCCTCTTTTCTTGAGAACTATGTAATTTTTATTTGAGAAAGAGGTTGATTTATTCAGTTGTCTAATTCAGACCAAAGTACACCCACCCGGATAAATTAGATTTCTAAAGTACTTAGCCAATTCCCGCACAGAAATCTCAGCACTGCACACCAGTCACTAAATTTGCCATATCTTCCTCGTCCGACCTCGTAATCATGAACCATAAATATCTGTAGCAACTAGACATTTAGGGATTTCCATCCATATATGGTGAAATTTCTGGTTCAACCTAAGGAATTACAGAATATTCTGTAAACATGGCTGATCTGCACATAAATCCCAACACTGCACAGCTGTCACTAAATTTGCAATATCTGCCTCGTCCGACCTTGTAATCATGAATCATAAATTTCTGTAGAAACTAGACATTCAGGGCTTTCCATCCATATATGGGACAGTTTCTGGTTCAAGCTGAGCAAGTACAGAATACTCTGTAAACATGGCTTATCTGCACAGAAATCCCAGCATTGCGCAGGAGTCACTAAATTTACAATATCTTCCTCGTCCGACTGTATAATCATGAATCGTAAATTTTTGTAGAAACTAGACATTCAGGGCTTTCCGTCCATATATGGATTATTTTCTTGTTCAACCTGAGCAAGTACAGAATATTCCGTAAACATGGCTGATCTGCACAATTGCATCCAATTTCGTCTTGACCCAATCTCCAGCTACTTTGTTAACGGTCATGAAAAGAAAATATTGTGCGGTCTCTCCCTCTCCAGAATAAAAAGGTCAAATTCTCGGGTAAGTTTTAGATGTATACGAGATAACACACGAGAATATTACAAAATTAATATATGAAAGAAGAAGCTATTTTACTTCACCATAAATTTCAGGAAAAAAAATAATATAATACTAGATAGACATTGTGGTTTGAAACCATATATTAATTGAAAATCCCTTTCCTTATCTCTTTTTCCTCTAGTTTCCCTATGAAATAAAAAACCAAGTAATTGACTCCAACATGCCAAAAAAAAAGCGTTTCCTATTGGCTCTAGAAAAGCAATCCCCTATCTGCTATGACAAAAAAACATTCCTAATTCCTATGATAAAAATACTACCTGTTTGTATTTCTTTTTTTGGTGAATATAATCTTCCTTGTTAATGCATAGATATCAGAATCAACAATAACAAGGCTAAGGTGTAACAAGGCTAAGGTGGTTGAATCGTTTTCAGGTACTATTTTCCTTTTTAACACTGAACCTATCATCTTGCAGCACCGAAATCAGCACATTGCATTATATATATATATATATATATATATATATATTGAGGGCAAACGAAACCCTAATTATACCTTCAGCAATTAGCACAGAAACCTAAAAGTGCCAGAGGGTTCACGAGAAATATGGAGAGCAAAACCTGTTTATTGATGGAGCTAGGTTTGGGACACAGCAAGGCAAGAAAAATTTCATAGTCTTGGAGTTGCATTTTATCGAGGAGCAGACTGTTGTGTTATTGGGTATGATATGAACATTAATAAGCTTCAAAACTAGCATGAAGAGTTTCTCAAATAGGTTTCTAGCTACCTAGCATAAAGAATTTCTCAAAATTGATATAATTGCTCCATACATTGCAGTGAAGATGCCGGTTGATAAATCTTGGATGCAATCTAGTAGATCATCTTAGGAGTATTTTTGACGGAGTTATAGGTTTTCTTGATTATGCTTATAAGCATCTCAAGTATCAAGATTTGAAAATCTATTGTCCTTGTGTTAAATGTACTAATAGGGAAAGACTAGATAGGAATGAAGTCCACAAACATCTTTTGTGGAATGGTATTAAGTCTACCTATAAGACATGGTATTTACATGGGGAGGATGAGGATAATGACAGTGATGAAAGCGAAGAAAGTGATAATGATGTAGATGCAATGGATGAGGAGTACGATGATATGCAAGGTTTAATTGAAAATGTTTTTCCGCAAGACCCAAATGGGGATGCAGAAAACTTGTACAAATTGTTAGGACATGCCGAAAAACCATTGTACGAAGGTTGTGAGGCATATTCTGACTTGTCATTTGTTGTCACTTTGAGGCACATCAAGTCAAGCAGTGGATGGAGCAACAAGTCATTCGACATGTTGCTACAAGTGTTGAAAAAAGCATTTCCATTTTGCAAAAAATTGCCTACATCTTATTTAGGAGCAAAGAAGATTGTTCGAGATCTCAGCCTTCATTACAAGAGTTTTGAAGCATGTGATAATGATTGTGTCATTTATTATAAAGAACTTGCAAATGCATCCGAATGTCCGACATGTAAGCTATCAAGATGGAAATCACAAGACAATGGTGTCAAAAAGAACAGTAAAAAGGTTCCGTGGAAGGTCTTGCGATTTTTCCCACTCACACCAAGACTCCAAAGGTTATTTATGTCGTCCAATGTTGATTAATTTTTTTTCTATCAGTAACAAGTTTAATATGGGAATATATATAATTTATATATATATGCCGAGTGACTTGGAATTAAAGAGTCCCACTATTGATTTATGTTTTTATCAAAACGGTGAGGTTTGTCTTAATAATAGAAGAAGACCACGTCTTCTTTTTCTAATTCCTCATATCCACCTTCCTCATCCCCTGCACCACCAAGCCTTCTCCCTTCCCAACCCTCCACCTCCCCACCGCCATCAAGCCTTCTCCCTTCTGCAACCCTCCTTTCTAATGTTATTTTTCCAAGTAATTGATGAAAGGAAAATAAATAAAGAAACCCAGCTCCTCTTCGCTCGTCCCAAACCCCAAGCCATGGAGCCAAAGCTCGTTCTAGACAAAATTAGAGCATTGGGAGGTACAAATGTCAACGGCAGGCTTTGGAGGATATAAAGGCACCCCGACTGGATGTCAGTCCCGTGATTTAGATAAAAGTTTGAATGGGGAAGCTTCAAACCAGGTACACAATACAGTTCTCAATTTCTAAAAATTGAAGATGGAAGCAAAACTTGTTTATGAGATATTGTATTAATGGAAAATATTTTCTTTCACCGTATAGCAAATCATAATTGGAAAGTCTGAAATTTTAATTTCCCCCTTTCAGGAAAAAGAAAAGGAAAACAAGGGGGAACGCCAAAATTACTTCCCGCCATCTAACTCTCCCTATTCCATATTTATTAAGCTCTCCCCATTTGATCTTCACATACTCAAATCAGTTCACAAGCCGTAACCAGGAAAAGAGCCCACATGTATACACTACTTCTTCTTTTCTACTTTTTAATCTCTTATCTATCATATACGATGTAACAGTAACAATTTGGTGTTTTAATTTTGTTTTGTCATTGTGTTGTGCAGCAAAGAACAAAAACTTGGGAAAGTTTTCACTTCCCTTATTGATTTCATTACGTTTCAGTGTCTCACTGAAAGTTTTGCATCTGATTTTATATTTGTTGGTTTAGGGTCATTTGCTGCCTTCTTTATTATGTACTGCCAATGTGAATATTTTAAAGAATTTTTGTTAGATCTGATAACCTATATTTCATTTTTAAGGGTAGATTAACCTATCAGAAGGTAGCCATGTTTTTCATTAGATGTAAGCAAGCTTCAAGAATAGAGTCAAAACTAATCCATTTTTAGTTTGTTGCCTCTGTTTGAACTGTAATGGTGTCTTGTGTATTATGCTTGAATCCGATGCCTAAATCCAATTTTGAAATCTTCTTTGATGCAAAACTTTAAGATGATAAATTTGATGCCTTCTGATTGTCTAGGGATCTACTTAAAGTTATGAAATAATTTAAGTTACTATGGATTATATGATATGTATTTTGTTTAATTTAATTTAAGTTATTATGCTTACAAGGTAGACATGGCAAGAAGAATTTTCAAGAACTGCAATATTGCATTAAGTAATCAACAACCACGGTCATCTAGACCCTCATCAAACCAACATGAACCATCTCATGAAAATGAACCACAAGAAACCCGTGAGACATTTTCAGAGCCTCAAACGTCAAATGCACAAGGTACGTAATTTTATAAATCGTAAATGGTACCCATCATCAGTATTTAGTTTTAGTTTTGGGCCTTTGCCCTTTTTTTATAAACTAATGAGCATGCGTATGGTAGGCATGTCAAGAAGAATTAGCCAGCATCGCAATAGAGCATCAAGCAATGGACAACGACGGTCATCAAGACCCTCTCCAAACCAACCTGAACTCATTCAACCATCTCCTGACAATGAAACAGAACAAACGCAAGAGACATTTTCTGAGTCTCAAATGTAAGTTGTACAAAGTAACTTTATAAGAATAAATTATCTTTAAATGTCAGGACCCGTCCCGAATTTCCCCTCGAAACCCGGGAAGAACCCTGATCCCGTCTGACAACCTAAGAAAAGGTTCCCAAATACCCTTCAATCCTTACAAATTATAATAATAATAAATATTTTCTCTTGTCAGACAAGGGATTTAAGCACTTCAAATTCCCGTAAGTAATTACCAACCATATACAATATAATATCAGAGCGTCTAAGTAGGATCAAGGTACAAATTAGATATCCTACTCAAGTACAACTACACAGCGCAGCCGAGAGTGCTAATGCCTCTGCCTCGAGATAATGTCCGCGTCAACTCTACTGCCTGAAGGGGGTTTAAACACAAAAGTTGTGAGTGGACAAAAATAATCGTTTATAAATCATTTGCCAAGGAATATTACTTTTTCCCCCTCCATTTATAAAACCATGCATGCATCACATAAACAGTTCATGTTATAAAAACATCATCTTTAAATCACCGGCATTTGCATTTCTCTTTAAAACCACTTAGTAGGACTCACACAAAATACATATAAGGAAAACACATTGTGATCCACAATCTGGTTTGAAAATCATCCTCAAAGGAATTCAAAATCATTTAATTCAACCTAGACACATAATATCTCAAATCCACTATTCCCGACACATCCACTAGCCACCAGGGTATCCCTTGGGGTGTGCTAGTCATGTATCACAACTCCCTGTACTATGCATAGACAGTCTCGCGATCCGATGGAGTCAAAACTCTACAATGCCAGAGTCGGAGCACTCAACAAACCAATGGAGCAAAACTCTCGACGCTAGTCGGAGAATCAATCACAAATTATATTGGAGGTTTACCGGGTTCACCGCTAATAACGGATCCTCGTCCCGAGTCCTGGCCTCCCTCAAATTAGAGTTTATCTTGGAGGTTCACCGGGTTCACCGCTAATAACGGATCCTCGTCCCGAGTTCTGGCCTCCCTCAAATCAGTGTTTATCTTGGAGGTTCACCGGGTTCACCGCTAATAACGGATCCTCGTCCCGAGTCCTGGCCTCCCTCAAATCAGTGTTTATCTTGGAGGTTCATCGGGTTCACCGCTAATAACGGATCCTCGTCCCGGGTCCTGGCCTCCCTCAAATCAGAGTTTATCTTGGAGGTTCACCGGGTTCACCGCTAATAACGGATCCTCGTCCCGAGTCCTGGCCTCCCTCAAATCAGTGTTTATCTTGGAGGTTCACCGGGTTCACCGCTAACAACGGATCCTCGTCCTGGGTCCTAGCCTCCCTCAAATATGACCAAATCCGATAAACTCATACAACTGGGTCAAAACCCAAATCATTGACTCAATAATTTCCACGTCAAAACGATATCAAAACTGAGTCCAAAAACCATGATATTTCTCAAATCACACTTTAACCGAAATAGTGGAAAACATGTGTCTAGTAATCATTTCTAAAATTCCGAAATTCAATGCCACAATACATAACAGTATTTACACAAAGATATTTTGATGCATGCATTTCAGTTTATAAAACCAAAGTCCACTCACAAACCTGTTCAAGCTAGCTCAATCCCGTCTTGTTCGTTCCTCTGAGGTTCCCGGAACAATATCGCCTGTCAAAAACAACAATCGGGATTACCGGCTAGTAATAAGACTCTTATATAACCTGAAACTTATACCAACAGATTCAGAACGTCGAAAACTAGTTACCACGCGCCGCCGTGACCTCAGACTCGGCCCCACGTGCCCACGCCCCCTCACGATCCGGTCACGCACCTGCTACAGTGTTCACGCGCCTGGACCGGTCCAACCCAGTTTGGCTCAACCTGACCCGGTCCAACTCGACCCGACCGGTTCACTCAACCCGACCGGTTCAACTCGAACCGACCGATCTAACTTGACCCGACCGGTCACCGGGGACTCGCCAGAGAAGACGACCGGACTGCCGTCGCTGTCGCCGGAAGTTGGCCGGAGAAGATAACAGGACCACCCCCTCCACCGCCGTCTGGTTCGTTGGAATCTCCCATTTCCGACCGAAACTCCAAGCTTTACAACTTCCTCAAAACTCAACCGTTTTACACAAATTTTACGTCTAAATCTATCTACTCGAACCCAGGAATCCAAGTATGACCTTAAAACTTCAAACACGTACCTGTATAAGCCGGAAAATCGATCGAAAGATCCAAAACTTCCTTTACTCAGTTCGGCTTCCACCGTGGTCCTCTCCTTCGATGGTTGGTACGGTTGTGATCGTGGGAAGGAGTAGAATACGATTAGTTAATCAAAACTGGAAGTTGAAGCCTTGAATCCAACGTTGACTTTATGGTTTTTCTCTTGGTGTTTTCGCACAGTTTCGGGTTCGATGTGTTTGTGTATGTTTTGGGTTTATGTTTCAGAGAGAGAGAGAGATGAGTGATAATGAAATGAAGATGAAAAATGATTGGGTTAAAATATCTTCTCCCAAATCAAAATTACCAAAATGCCCTTGCACATCTAGACCCATAACTTCCGTCCACGAACTTCGTTTTCCGCGTGCCGCCTGTCTACGAACTCGTGAGTTCGAGACCTACGCAACGGTATCCAAAACACCACCAAAAGTGTCTCAAAACAAAACTTGATTTCCAAGCCCTTTACCAACCAAGGGTAAAATCGTCATTTTACAAAAATAATTACGTAAACCCAATAATTAAAATTCCGGATTGTTACATTAAATCCATTGCTTAGATTTCTTTTTCATAATTGTCCATTTCTTGGTGAGTCGTATTTTTCAATTCATTATGTATGTAGTCTTTGGTTGATTAATTTGTTGTCCAGGAGCTGGAAAGAAAACAAGTAGAGGGAAGGCCAAGGGTGAAAAAGCACAGGGCATAGGCATGCCAATTGAGTTTTATGATAACAGGTAACAAAATTGATTGTTAATGTCAAAGATGCTTATTGAAATACAATCAAGAGCATTGTAAAGTTCCTATCAAATTTGATGGCCTTATTTTACTATTAGGTTTATTTTTAAACTTTTCAGGATCATAACCACTAAAGTTTCAAGGAATATAGGTGCACTCTTCAAGCAAGAGATTACAGGACCCTAGATAAACTTTACTGACTACGCTGACACACGTGAGTTTGGTAGATTATTCGATCGTTTCAAGGGATCTAAATTCACTTACACATGCTCTAAGGAAGAACTAAAGCATGCTTTTGAAAGTCATGTCAAAAGAAACTATTCTGACTGGATGTGGAGGCTGAGGACTAGTGTTTTCAACAAGTATAAGTCTACTGGGCAGAGATATGCTAATCGCCCATCAAATGTACCAGATCCTGAAGTTTGGAATAAAATGGTTGATGCATGGTTGGATCCTTCTTGGAAGGTAACAATTCGTTTATGAAACAAGCTTACTTAATTCAAGTTTGATTAGCTGGTATATAATTGGTATGTTGACATATATATAGCTTGACTTGGTTGATTATTTGATGGACGTTTTAATGTCTTGATTTATAAGTGTATCATTTGCCCGTGTTGCTAGCTATTCTTATTTTTTTTAATAGAAACAGAGTGATAGAAACACATCAAATAGGGATAAATCACAGATTGTGCATACAACAGGTTCAGTTCCATTGGCAAAGTACCGAAAAGAAGAGGTGCTAAATTACAGTTATTAATATTTATTGATTATGCCTTTTGTTTTTGTTGGATGTTCTTGTTTGGAAATCTGATATTAGTTATCTTTTATGAAATGTTGACAGCTTGATCGAACTGGAACTGAACCTAGTCCATTAGATTCTTTCAAAAAGTTTCATGTAAGCAAGGGTAAAAATTGAGAAGGAGAAAATTGGAGAAGTGGCAAGGCTAAAGAGCTATATGTATGTTGTTATACTTTGCTTACCCATATCATTTTTTCATTGGTGTGATTTTTGTCTAACTGTATACACATGTATATATATTTACATATTCTCAATTTTTGTGAAGGAAAAAATTGAGAACAAAAAGACTGCTGCTACTGAGGAAAACCTTGAAGTAAGTGACTGGGATATATATGGGTAGGTGATTGTGCCTAGTCATGGTCGCATTCTTGGCTTAGGTGATGGACTCAAAGCCAAAGATGTGTTTCCATCACCTACCAAAAATTGTCATAAGCGTGTGTGTTTAGAGCGTGCTGAAAGCCATGAGGAATTGAAAGAAACACTAAAAGACGTCCAAGATCAAGTGTGTACTTTACAAGAAAAACTTGAACTCTTCTTGAACGGACAAGATTCTGAAAGCGCAAGGAGATCACCTATGGTACAATTTCCTCTTCAAATTCATTTCTTGTTGATTTTAATTTACTCTGCCTGATGTTTAAGCCTTTGACTTGCTGTCTCAGTTTCTATTTGAGGAACATGTGGTTTAGTTTAGTGTATGCACCTATGTATTAAGTTTGCTATGTGTTGCTTTTATCTTTGTTTCTAGTCTTGTTGGATTCTAGTTTCCTTTGGTTTTTTACTCTCTGTGAGGCTGTTTCCTTTCTGTCTGGATTGGTCCGTCCACTAAGGTACACCTCTCTGTGAGATTATTCCTCTATGAGGCAGCATAAGCTGGTTTGTGGTTGTTGCTTTCTTTTTTCTTCTTCTTTTCTTTGCCATTTTATATTATTGAATTGCCCAAAAAAAACAGGCTCCATAATCAATAACTAGAATCTGCGGAAAGGTTCTATTTACTTATATGTTGTCTGCATTTCATCCAGTAAATATCAATATTACTCTGGTTTATAAGTGTATGGTTTGCCTATGGAATATGCTGTCTTAACTTGCTTATATGCCAAGAAGAGTCCTAACGTGATTGGACCTACAATTTCTATATCACTTGCTTGGACTTACAGTTTCTATGAATGAGAACATGGTTTTGCATTAGGCTTATGTTGTATTCATATAGTTTTTAGTAATGTTGTGCATACCTACCATGTATAATTGCTGCAATTTTTTTCACGTTTGTATTACATGGGTCTTAATATTTTTTTTTATTTTTTATTTTGAGTAGATCAATGTCGAAAGTTCAGAAAATGAAAATACTAATTGTGATGAGTAGAGCGATTATATTGGTGGCAGTCAAGTAGAGCAACTATTTTCGTCTCAATTAAGAAAACAAATGATTATTTTTTATTTCTATCTTCATTTGAACATGTTATTCAGTCGTTGTAGTTTCCATTTTGGCAAATTTCTTTGGATTGTTGATTTTGAATTATTTATGAAGTAAGCAATACTGAATGATTTTAATGTACTACATGGATGTTAAATTTTCATATTTTATTTCTAAATTTTAGCATATTTTTTACTAATTTTCTAATTTAAAATATTATTTATTTATATTTGGATGACCATTACTTTCGACAAATTAGAAGGACGATGGTTGTTGTAAATAATAATTTTGAGACATAATTTTGGGAGGTGGTCGAAAACACAAGTACTCACTTAGCATAAGTGATTATTTTCGATGCTTCAAGGTGGTCGAAAATCGTAAAAATTTCAACACAAATGATTATTTCGACATATGAAGATGGTCGAAAAAGAAAAGCAATTTCTCAAAATAAGTGGACATTTTCGATGCTTCAAGGTAGTCGAAAATCGTTAGTCATCTCGAAAAAAATAATTATTTCGACGCCACAAGGTGGTCGAAAATATTTAATCTCTCAAGTCAAACTATTATTTTCAATGCCAAAAGCTAGTTGGAAAAAACGTATTGTCGAGGATAATTGGTTGTTGGAAATAATAGTTGAATTCCTTTTACGATAAAGTAGTCAGTTTTTATGAGTACTAATAATCGTCGGAAATGTGTAGTTGTGATGGACAATGACCGTCGAAGCAACAATTTCTTGTCGCAAAATGTATTTCTGATACCTAGTGTGTTGTCGAAACCTTGTTATCGGAAAAAAAAAAAGATCATCGCATACAAAACATTTACGATGACTCTAAACCTGTTTACGATGGATAAAGTATGTCGTAAGAAAAATTTCTCCTCATTTTAAAAAACTTCTTTACAACGGCAACAGCACATATCCGACAGTTAAGGATTGACGGAAGTAGAAGATTTTACGACGGTTCCTCAGAAAACATCTTTTGTGACAAGTGCTTTTACGATGGCCTACAACGGCCAGTGGCCCTCGTAAATGCATATTTCCGACGGAAAACTGATATTTTCGACCACTTTTAGCGTTCGGAAAAAGGGGTTTTTTTTAGGGTGCTGTTATTTTCCGTAAAGCTTTAGGTAGTTTTGATGGAGTGAAATATGTTGATATTTCATAAGCGTTTATGTGAAGTTAATTGGCTTAATTACCTTCGTATAATGACATTCAATGAAAAACCTAAGACCCGTTTGAGAGTCAATTAATCGGGTTGATTAACTGGCTCTTGAATTTTCCATTTATTCGGACAGTTTGAGGGTGCGCAACTATGTGTTGTGTAGTTTGCGGTCTACGAGGCTAGGTTTCGTTCATGGGAAATTAGGTTTGTATCCCCTCAATGTTATCCGAATGCATACTAGATATTTATTTATAATATCTACATCGTGCATTTGGGGAACTGTAGGGGGATGCTGCCAAAATTTTCCTCGATCGAAACTTAGCCTCGTAGGTCGCAAACTATACAGCACATAACGTGCACTCTCGAATGGGATAGGGCCAAATCACCGGAGACATAAGGAGACGAGCGACTTTTGATATTAACTTTTTTCTAATTATGGGACAATGTTAACTCAATTTCTTACGTTGACTGTATTTTTTGAATGAAGGCACAATGGACAGAGGGTGGATGCAATTGGAAGATAGATGTTCTCATGAGTATTTGGATGGGATCGACAATTTTCTTGCCTTTGCACATAGTCATTGCAATGGTAGTGGACGTATAAGGTGTCTGTGCCGGAAATGTAACAACTGCAATTGGGGGACGTTGAATGAGGTCCGAAATCATCTGAAATGGAATGAGATCATACACAACTATACTAATTGGATCCATCACGATGAACAAATATTTACAGCATCGACATCTTCAGATCCCGGGACCTGTGGGGATCAAATTGCTTCGGATGGGCGCTGTATGATGACCAAGTCTTTGACATATTAACCGATACTTTTCCTTCCACATCGATTGATATGGACGATGAGGCACCCAAGTTTCAATTCGAAGACTCCGAGCAACATTACGAGAGATTGTTGAAAGACGCTCAACTCGAATTGTACCCCGGTTGTAAATCATTCTCGGTTCTAGGGGCAGCTGTGGAGTTGATGCACATGAAAGTTGAGTATAATCAAACGAACAAGCATTTTGATCACATGATGGAGATTATCATCTGAATGCTCCCTGAAGATAACCGTCTGCCAAAAGATCATTATAGCATGAAGAAACTGTTGAAGGGTCTCGGGTTTGGGTATGTCAATATCCATGCATGCAAGAACAATTGTGCATTGTTTTATGGTGATTTCGAGCAGCTTGACAAATGTCTTGTGTGCAATGAGCCTAGGTATCGAAAGAACAAGATTCCGAACAAGGTGTTGCGTTCTTTACCACTTAAGCCAAGACTACAAAGATTCTACATGTCGGCCCACACAACCCGTGATATGAGGTGGCACAAGGAAGAACGCATTGATGATGATGTACTAAGGAATCCGGCCAATGGAACAACTTGGAAGGAATTTGATTAGATGTATCCCGATTTTGCCGCGGATCCAAGAAATGTCTGATTAGGACTTGCTATTGACGGGTTTAGTCCTTATAACTTGCCCCGTTGGAGATGCATGAAGAAAGAATTCACAATCCTCTGTACTTTGATACTGGGGCCCAGATTGTCGAGTAATTCCAATGATATGTATTTGAGGCCGTTGATTGATGAACTGTTTTAAAGTGTTTGATGATTAAGGTGGTTTTACAATTTTCAATAATTTCCTTTAATGATTCGACCGATCTGACCGTCCATATATATTGGATGTACTCATAGATCGTCTACGCGAAAAATTAGGCAAATTTGGAATTCCCGGGATTAGGTAACGGTGTACAAAGAATCGACGGTTACAAAATAATTTTTGTGATCGGACAACTTTAACTCCTCAAAGCATCACGATTTTCGACGGGCGAGCTCTAGGCACATCAATCATAACACAAACTGAATGGTCAGATTCTTCAAATTCAATCGTTTGAATATCAGTCGAAAACTCCAAAAAAGGCCTTGAAATTCACCAAGTGAACGGTAAAGGGACGTAAACGCCTTAAAACATGACGGTTTTTTACGATGGGGCTCTAGGCACGTAAAACCACACATTGAATGGTCCCGATCTTGAAAATTCTTTCGTCGGCCTTGATTCTTAAATTACTCATATTCTAATAAATAAATCGTAGGTTGCCCGGCGAACCATACTTTTCGCCGGGTAAAACAAAGATATTTCGCCGGGCAAGATTTTACCTTCGCCAGGCAACGTGAAAAAATTCGCGCACTTATCCTCTGCGAATAGTCAAATTAACCGCCAAAAAATTCGCGACAAATCAAATTTACCGCTTCATGTTACCCGACAAACTCATTAAAGTTTGCACACCGAAATTTTTACCACTTCATGTTGCCCGACGAACTCTTTAAAGGTTGCCCGACGAAGTGTTCGTCGGGCAAAAGCTTCCAGTAACTTAAATTCATGCGAAGTCTCTTCTTCCTCCATTTTCCTTGTTTCCTCTGCCTAGCTCTTTGTGCTCACAATCTCTGCCCAAAACCCACGCACCACTCTCTGCCCAAACCCTTTTAGCTGACTACCTCACCTCTCTGTCCTCCCTCTCTCTCACGCGAAGTCAACCCAGCACTCTCCATGATGTTGTCCCTCTCGCAGCCGTCGACACCTCGCAGCCGCTAACACCTTGCCGCTGCCGACACATTGCCACTACCAACACCTCGCCTTTGCCGACACCTCACCGCTGCCAACACCTCGTTGCCGCCTCTCTCTCTTCCACTCCCTCCACTGTAAGTCTTTCTCTCTCTCTTGCCTTTGTCGACACCTCACCGCCGCCAACACCTCGTTGCCGCATGTCTCTCTTCCACTCCCTCCCCTGTAAGTCTCTCTCTCTCTCTTTCTCTCTCTTTCTCTCTCTCTCTCTCTCTCTCTCTCTCTCTCTTGAATTGATAGTGTGAAATTTGGATTGGATTAGATAGTATGATTTTTTGAATATTGTGAATTTGGATTGGATTTAGGTTGGATTAGGTTTAAGTTTATTTTTGGTTTGAATATTGTTTATATTGTGGTTTGAATATTGTTTATATTGTGGTTTATTTGGATTTAGGTTTGATTAGGTTATTAAGTTTATGTTTTTGGTTTGAATATTGGGAATATTGTGGATTGATTAAGTTTATTTGGATTTAGGTTCGAATATTGTTTATATTGTGGTTTGAATATTGTTTATATTGTGCGTTATTTGGATTTAGGTTTGATTAGGTTATTAAGTTTATGTTTTTGGTTTGAATATTGTGAATATTGTGGATTGATTAAGTTTATTTGGATTTAGGCTTGAATATTTTGAATATTTTTGGTTTGATTAGTTTTAAGTTAATTAGGATTTAGTAATATAGGTTTAAAGTGAAAATTGGATTTATTAATTTTTCTTTAAGGTAGGTAGGATTTATTAATTTAATTTTAATTTTAGGATCTATCAATCGAAATAAGTTATTATTTTTCCTTTAATAATAGGTGGTTTTATTTCATTTTTTGAATTTATTATTAAAAATTAATTAGGTTTGAATATTGTGAATATTTTTGGATTGATTAGGTTTCAGTTAATTAGGATTTAGTAATTTTGGTTTAATTTGAGTTTGTATTGGTTTTATTTAAATTTTGTGAACTTATATCTAAAAATTAAAATTAGGTGGTTTTTTTTTCCATTATTTGTTAAATTGTTATTTTTTATTTAATAATAGGTGGTTTTATTTCATTTGTTTAAATTTATCATTAAAAACTAAAATTAGGTGGTTTTATTATTTTTTTTGTGAATTTACTATTTAAAATTTTAAAAAATTGGTATTTTATTTGTTTTTATTTATTTTTAATATAATTCAAGTATGAATGGTCTTATTTGAATTATTTTGAATCTCATATTGTAGATGTCGTCGCGTTCGCTTATCACCTCCAAGCCCCGCTGCCCTGACCCCGAGGATGACCGTGCTGAGCAAGATGCACCCGTTGCCCTGGTAGCCTCCATGGCTGAGTTAACCCAGGGGCTCGAGCGACCCGATGCGCGATCGGCCCATTGTCACCATAGCAAGAAATAGGGAACCCACGTCCCGACCCCCAGCCCTCCCAGCCCGCCGAACCAGCCGAACTAGGGAATGGGGACGAAGTAATCCCCAATGGTAAAAGTTGACTACTTTCTTTATTTAAAAAAATATTTGTTCTTTTACTCATATTAGTACTAACTTGTTCTGTCGTATTTGCCCCGGGCGCTCGGTGAACGTGCGTGGGATCAACAAGGGATTGGCCTCGCGAAGGATTTGCCGGACTACGCAGGAAAAGATCAAGGTGGAATTCGTGGCTCATCTGTAGTCAGCGCCCTCAAAAATCTACAGCATGCTGGTACACGACATCGTCGCTATTCTTCGTAACAAGTGCCCGATGGTGGCCGATACTTTCAAGAACCTCGACCCAGAGCACAAAACGAGATCTTGGGCTGAGTTATTGGTAAGTATTTCTCCAAATTGAACATTATTTTAATTTTTTTTAATATTTTACTAACTTTATTATTTTATTGCAGATCAATTTTGAGTACAACCTGGAAGACCCCGACTTCAATGATTACATCACTCAACGCTAGCAGAAATAGTACTCGGACTGGAAGTACGAGCTCCATCAGTACTACAAAAGCTAGAGTACCCCGATGAAAGCCTTTTCCATGCCTCCATCCGAGTTGGTGCTGGTGCATCGGTTGTGCTAGTGGAAATGGATGTGCGACCATTTCCAGTATCCCTCATATTTGGTACGTGCCGGAGTTACAATTTCTCATTATTTTCGATTTAATTTCCAATTTGAATATAATTAATGATTTTGTTTATTAATGAACAGCGGAAATCGACCGCCAACACAAAAAATCGGGGGGAGAAGAAATACGAGCACCACGGGGTGTCACGATCATTGGCGCACTAGCAAGAGGACCAGCGAAACTCTAGGTCAATGTGGCCGGAGTTGCATGTCTGGGGGCAGGTCTACGCGGGCCATGGCAACGAGATGGCTAACCAACTTTAAGTAAGTTTTTTTTTCTTTTGCATATTAAATGTTTTTAATCAATTTCCATAACTATATTTGTAATTTAATATTATTTATTCAAATTTGTAGGCGAGGATGCAACAAGACATGGAGGCTGTACAGGGTGAGTTGACGCAGCAGCAGCCCGAGGTCCCATTGGAACAGCAGCTTCCGGATCCCGCTAGGTCGGTGAAGATCCTGGAAAAACGACTAGGCCGGCGTCCAGGGAAGATAATACGGGGGGTGGGAGATGCGTTAGTTTGACATGTCAGTAGCTCTTCGAGTTCTTCTCGGGGAGTCAACGATGACAGCCTGAGGTTCACGGCGATCCAAACCGAGTTAGCGAGCGTCCGGGACAAGAACAGAGGCATCAAGGCCGAGAATGCGAGAATCAAGTCCACCCTCCAGGCGGTGATTGATGGGTTGCTTGCTAGAGGGATTGCTATTCCTCTCCCGCAGGATGATGAACCGCCCCCCCAGCCCGACCAGCAATCGGCCCCACAGCTCGACCAGCAACCGACCAGCAGCCCAACCACCCGAATGATATTTAGATATATATAGAACGTAATTTACTTTTTGTTATGTAAAACATCAATTTTTGTATATATTTCATTCGTTTTATTTATTTTAATTACATATATAATTAACATATATATATATATATATATTAAAAAATATATACATATTTTAATTATATATATTTTTTAATTATATGTATTATTAAAAATATATATTTTTTAATTATATATATAATTAAAAAATTTATTGCAATTTCGCCCGACGAAATATACCTTCGCCAGGCAAACTTTCATTGACTTTCGTATTTGCCCGTCGAATTCAACAAGACGAATGGTTCGACGGGATTTCTTCAGATTGCCCAGTGAATCCTTTTTTTTTGTCGGGTAAAGTTTAGCCCGTTGACTAAGGCCCATCCAAATTTGCCCGACGAGGTCTCGTCGGGTATGCTTTTGCTCGGCAAGTTTTTGTCTTGCCCGACGAACTCTTTCACCGGGCAAGATCATTTATCTTGTAGTGGTCATTGAAATTGTAAAAAATAAATTTATATTTTAGCACCGAGAATGCTCTTAGCTGAGCTTTGATGTGCTGTGCTGGAAAATGGATGCACCGGATAATATGCAGGGGCAGGATTCATCATAATCCTTCATTTCTTACTTCGATGAAAATCATGTGCTTTAATGTACTCTCTCTCTCTCTCTCTCTCTCTCTCTCTCTCTATATATATATATATATATATATATATATATATATATATATATATATTCTAATGAGTTATTTTCACAAACACCCCTTAAGGTTTTTTGTGTTTTCATAAACACCCCCTTATGTTTATGACCTTATACAAACACCCTTTTAGGTTCCAAAAACATTACACATAAACTCATTTGTTAAGTGATTATCAATTAAAAATTGACATCAACCTAAAAATTGACAAAATTGACCTTCTACAATAATATTTCAGAATTAGAATGATAATATATCCAAACAACCATAAGGGACATTTTAGTATTTACATAACTTATATTACATTTAATTAAAGATTTTTCATACTTTATGGATTATGTGTAACATTTTTGGAACCTGAGGGGGTGTTTGTAAAAATACAAAAAATCTAAATGAGTGTTAGTGTAAACATCCCATATTCTAATATATATCTATATATATATATATATATATATATATATATATATATATATATATCGCTTTCTTTAATTACTGTGATGGATCTCAGCATAAAAATCTCATCCCAAAATTTCTTAAGTTCCTCTTTCAAGCTTCCTTGAGAATCGGTGAAATATATATGTTAACAGTTGGGATAAGGAACTAATATATAAAGACAGTTACACACGTTGGCACCTATACTTACATAAATACAGACATATACAAACATGAAACAAGAAAAAAAATATATGGTGATATATAAAGAGAAGTAATTCTCACACTCCACTTTCCTTTTTCTGCATTGCTCTATTTATATTTATCCGTTGCATTTGCTTTGATTTACTCAATCCAACGGTTAGAGAAAAATGGAAAAACGCATAAAGAAGAAATGGAATGAAAATAAGTAGTTTCTCATATAAAAATGTCATTTTGATCATAAACTCCTCACTTTCTTTATACTAGCCTCCTGCACCCACTTACGGGTGTGTAATTTTTTTTTTATTTTAAAAATGAGAAGAAATGAAAATAAATTCAAAAATATAAAAAAATAAATAAAAAGGAATAAGAGAGTGGGAGTACCTACGCACTTCCTCCACTTAAATATTAATCATTTAAAACTTTAAAAAAAAATTTGATTTTACTATTTTGTTCATATTTTTAAAATTATATTTTTTTTTGAAATTTCATTAAATAAGGGTTGTTTTTTAAATTTCCTATAATAGAGATAATTCATCACAGGTTATGGTTTTTTTTTTTTTAAGAATAAATTAACTTTGAATAATAAAATGATAATCGTGCAAAAGAAGGAAGGGTGTTTTTTGTGTAGCTAGTTTTATTAAAATCTGGTCAACTTTTTATCTTATTCGAAGAAAAAGAATTGCAAATACCCAAAATATATTACCAAACATGACTACTATACTACTCATCATCTAGCATATATGATAAGGATATATTTCCGTTTGCAAAATGATAAGGATATATTTCTCCCATTTTTGGAATAGGTTTTTCATATTCAGATATGTAGCGTTCAAAGAAAAAATAATTTTCTTAAAATTGTCTGACACTACAAAAAAATAAGGTTTGCTCGGCGAAACGTGTTCGTCGAGCAACATGTAAGACTCGTCAAGCAACATTAACCTCGGCGATTCCTCGTCGGGCAACGATCGTCGGGCCACAGTCGTCGGGCTTAATGTTAGTCGACGGAAATAGTGATTCGTCGAGCAAATTTAAGATTGTATGGCGAATCCATTCGTCGCATATGAGTTGTGGAGCAATCCAAAAGTCAACATATGTTGCCCGACGAATAACATTCACCGGGCCAATGTACTACTTTTGCCCGACACAGTGAGTATTCGTCGGGTAAAAGTGTAATATTTAAAAAAATAATAATTTATTTAATTAAATAAATATATATATATATATATAATTAAAATAAAAATATTTTTAAACAATACAATTAAAAGAATAAAACGAATCAAATTAAAAAAAAATATATAGAAAAATTAATGTTATGTTTTTACATAATTAAAACTAAAACATTGTTTTACATAATACATACTAACTACTCGGCGACGAGTCGGGATGGTCGGGATCCTGGGCGGGCTGTTGGGATGGGGTGTTGAGGCTATGACAGAAGCTCATCCAGTCCACACTCACCCAAGCGGTCAAGCACCTTGGTGAGGGCGGTCTTGATTTGA
This sequence comes from Oemleria cerasiformis, assembly GCA_037349345.1. Classification (NCBI taxonomy): domain Eukaryota; kingdom Viridiplantae; phylum Streptophyta; class Magnoliopsida; order Rosales; family Rosaceae; genus Oemleria; species Oemleria cerasiformis. The sequence continues at coordinate 206,840 of JAZGTL010000029.1, read as the reverse complement.
TCATTGTGGGCCTGGATCTGCATGTTTTGAGCCTTGATCTCAGCATTTTTGGCTTGGAGGATCTCAAAGTTTCTCTTGAGCTCCGAAATCTCCTCGGGATTGGCTCCCCAAGATGAACTCGACAAGTGACTGGAGACATCCCGCACTATCCCGTCGCCCGCACCCCGAACGATCTTCCCTGGACGCCTCCCAAGTCGTCGCTTCAGGATGACGATCGACTTCTCGGGATCCTGGAGCTGCTACTCAAATGGCTCTTCGAGATGCTGTTGTGTGAGCTCAGCCTGTGTCTGCTAGACCTCTTGCTCCATCGCCTCCTACAAATTCGAGTAAATATTAATTAGAAATATAATTATCAAATTAAAAATTAATGTTTAATCTGCAAAAAATAAACTTACGTGAATTTTGTCAGCCTCTTGGTCACCCCGTCCAGCGTACACTTGCCCCTAGGCATCCACCTCCGGGAACATCGACCCGTCGATGCGTCGATCCTCCTGCCGGGCCGATAAGGATCGCGACCCATGTGGTGGTTGAATTACTTCGCTCCCCGGTTTGAAGTGTTCGCAACCGATTTCCGATGTTCATTACTAAAAACAAAAATTATAACAAATGGAAAATAACATAAAAAATAAATAAATAATTTAACTAGGTGGATAGTACGTACCACATAGGTGGGGGACACAAAATTGTCGCACACCCACAACCACCCTGCTAGTTTCGGCCCGTCCAACTCCTCCAAAGGATTTGGCCGAGCTTCCTCTAGGGAAGACCAACTCTTGTAGTACTTGTGGAGCTCGTACTTCCAGTCGGCGTACCGTAATTGCCAGTGGTGTCTAAGGTATCTACTAACGTCGACGTCCTCCAAGTTGAACTCAAAATTGATCTGCAATAAATTATTAATGTTAGTAAAATAATTTTAAAAATGAAATTAATGTAAAAAAGGGAGAAACACGTACCGATAACTCTCCCCAATAGCGCGTGATCTCCTCCAGGGGTTGGGTTCTGAAAGACTCCCCCATCATCAGGGACTTGGTGCGAAGAATCGCGCCAATGTCATACACAGGCAGGCTGTGGATTTTTACCGGCGCGGACCGGAGGTGAGGCACGTACACCACCTGGATCTTTGCATTTGTTGTCCTACAAATCTGCTGGGATATCAAACCCCGGTTGATCCCGCGCATGTTCACCGACTTCCCTACAAATTCGATGAACATTCGTACATAATATGAGTAAAATATAAAAACGGTTGTTTAAATAAACAAAATAATCAACTTACCCTTAGGGAGTGCTCCGACATCAGCCGTTGTTTCGTGTGCTTCGACGTCGTCCTGTGGGGCTGGGGGTCGGTACGGGGTTCCCCCCGTTTCTTGCTATGCTGTCGACGAGCCGATAGGGCACCGGGTCGTTGATGATCCGATATCGGTGCCTGAACTGACGTCACTGTTGAGGCAACCGAGGCAATGGCTGCCTCCTCCGCTGCATGATCATCAACGGGATCAACCGAGGCAACCAAACAATTTTAATATTAAATATTAAATTCACAAAATAAAAACAAAACCACATATAAAATTAACCAACATTTTTTAATTCCAATAATAAATAAATAAATAAATAAACCAATTTATTTTTATTAAAAATTAGTAAATTGGTATCTAAAAACTAAAACCACCAAATTCTAATTTTTTAAAATAAAACCAACACAAACCAAAATTAAACCTAAAATACTAATTAATCCAAAAGTACTAAACTCAAAATTCACAACATTGTACCTAAATTTCTAAATCCAAATTTCGGGAATAAAATCAAACTTACAAATTAATCCAAACATACAATAATAATATCCAAATCATAAAATTCACATAGTAAAAATTTATAAACTCACATATCCAAAATTTATAAAACTCACATATCCAAAATTCACATATCCTACACCATATAAAAAAATCACATAAATTTTTTTAAATTCAAATATCCAAAATTCATAAAATTCACATATCCAAAATTCACATAAAATTCATATCCAATATCATAACAAAAATCATATGCAAAATTCATAACATTATTCCAATTTCAACATTATACCAAACAGCAAAATTTCAACAAATCTTCAACATTAACCGTAAATTCCTAAATCCAAACAAGCTTAGTAAACCAAATATTTATATTCTAATCCAATCCGAATTCACAATATTCAACTAATCCCCCTAAATTCCCAATCTGCAAAATTGACAATAATGCACAATCTGCAAAATTGACAATAATGCACAATCTGCCAAAATCCAATCCAAATTTAAATTCCATTTTCTTCACAATTTCATAATATCCAAACAAAATTTCAGTTGAAATTTCAATCCAAACTAAAATTAAACTTTATACAATCAAAATTAACAACATCCAATCCACATTAATAATAGAGATAGAGGGACAATGAGTTCGATCTTGAGATTACTACCGGCGAGGATAGGGGTGGCGGCGAGACCTAACCTCGGTGAGATAGCTGCGGCGGTGGAGTGAGAGCTGGAGTCTGAATGAGAGAGAGCGAGAAAGGGAGGGAGTGGTATTGGATGCCGACGACCTCTACAGCCGAGCTCTAGTTTGAGTTGCAGAGAGATGGCGGTCGGGAGAAAACAAGGAAAATGAAGAAGAAGGAAGAAGAAGAAGAGTCGATCTGATTTATCTGTCTGAATACCGTTGCCCGACAAATCTCTCAGTCGGGCCAACTTTTAATGAATTCAACGGGTAACAGCATGCGGTGGATAGTCGTCGGGTAACTTTTTAACTATTCATCGGGCAAAGATACGCAGTAAGTTTGAGATTTCGGGAAACTTTTGGCGGAATGTTTGAAATTTTTAGGGGAAAAAAATGTGCGATTTTGTTACTTTGCCTGACGACATTTCTATAGTGGCGTGACGAATAATTACATATTGCCCGGCGAATAATTGCCTTTGTCGGGCTAAAGTCTTATGATGTTGAGTTTATGACTGATCTAAAAAGTAGGTCCGACGATAGAATTTTCAAGATCGGGACCGTTCAATTTCTGGTTTTACATGCCTAAAGCCCCATCGATCGTTATCGTCATGTTTTTCTGAGCTTATGTGCCTCGATCGTTAAGTTTGTGAATCTCAATGGGTTTTTAGTAGTTTTGGTTCAATTGATATTTAAACGATGGAATTTCAAAAAATTGACCGTTCAATGGTTACTTTTAAGTCTGTAGACCTCGCCGGTCAAAAATCTTGATGTTTTGAGTCTTTCTAGCCGTCCAATCGTGAAGAAACGTTGTGGAACTGTTGAATCGTCACGCACCGTTACCTAATCCCGAGATTTACAAATTGGGTAATTTTTCGCATAGGCGATCTATGAGTACCAACCATAAATGTGGACGGTTAGATCGATCCATTTCAAATTTTAAATTATTAAAAATCGTAAAACAAACATATTCATCAAGGAGTTTAAACACTTGAAGGAAAATTCAAAACAATTTTCGAAGTTTTGGTTCTATCGAAATTCAAATGATTGAATTTGACTGATCTAACCGTTCATTTGTTGATTTGAAGTGCCTAGATCTCGCCCATCGAAAAGCTTGATGTTTTGAGTATTTCAAGCCGTCCAACCATGAAGAAACATTGTGTAACCGTTGAATTGTCACGCACCGTGACCTAATCCCGGGATTTCCAGATTGAGTAATTTTTCGCATAAGTAATTTAAAAAAGTTATTTAATAAAAAAATGTACATTGAATCTCATATATATTGCCCGACGAATTCATATTCATCGGGCTTAACCTTACAGTTTTGGCAACCGGCCACCGAATAGAGAAATGCCTGATGATATTTGAAGCCTTTGCCCGACGGATGATATTTAAAGCCTTTGCCCGACGGTTTTTGTAAGTAATTTATCAAATAAGATGAAATGTTGGGAAGCCGAATCAAGGATGATCGACATCAAAGTTTGTGGGTTTAGAAGATAAAAGATTAATTGAAACTTTTGTGAATGAAATCATAAAAGCGCCTATGGAGAAGGCTATCCCGGAGATGTCATATCGCAGCTCGAGATGGTTTTGAGAAGTATCTTGGTCTCCAGGCGGATTTTGGTATGTCCAAGAGGGTAATATTTGATGAAGTTCGGAACAGAATTGCCAGTAAGGTGCAAGGGTGGTCGGAGCAATTTCTCTCCCCTGTTAGTAAGGAGGTTTTGATAGACGCGGTGGCCATGGCCATGCCAAACTATGCTATGTCGTGCTTTAAACTCCTGATTGGTGTGTGTCGAGATATTGAGCGGCTGGTTGCTAATTATTGGTGGGGAAAACAATATGGTCTGCGTGGTGTGAATTGGGTGGCATGGAAGAAGGTGTCACGGGTGAAGAAGGTGGGAGGGCTAGGGTTTCGTGACTTGGAATGTTTCAACTTGGCAATGGTTGGGAAGATTGGATGGCGTATCATTCAGGATCCTTCATTGCTAATCTCCCAAGTGCTGAGAGACAAGTACTACCCCAATGGGACGTTCCTCCAGGTACTAGTGGGCCTCCGGTCCTCTTGGGGGTGGAAGGGTCTTATCCACGGTCGGAAAATCCTAGCTGCAGGTTTGAGGTGGAGGATTGGTGATGGTGCCCAGGTCCAGTCTCGGTCTGATCCTTGGCTGGCCACTCCATATACATTTAAGGTGACTTCTCCCCATCCTCATATTCCTCTTTATTTAAAGATTTGACTGTTCAGGGCACTCACACTTGGATGGAAGAGGTAATAGCTCGATGCTTTCATAAGGAGGAAGACCAAGTGATCCTTCGGCTGCCCCTCAGCCGGTGGGGCATGGGGGATCAGTTAATGTGGCATTTTAACATAAATGGTTGTTATTCGGTGAAATTGGCTTATGGTGTTGCTCTGTTTCTACAACGAAACGGTGAGTTGGGCAGACGGGGAGAGGGGGAACCCAATTCCCCCCTCGATTAGGGTCCAAAATGGGGTCAAATCTGGTCTATGAAGGTTCCGCCGAAGCTTAAACAGTTTGTTTGGAGAGGTTGAAACAACACCCTTGCAGTTCGGTCAAATTTAGTGCACCGTCGACTGGTTGTGGATCTTGTTTGCCCTGGTTGTGGTCTTGCTGAGGAAACTGAGCTCCATTTATTTTTCCACTGTCAGTTTGCTAGGGTCTTCTGGTATGGTAGCCCCTTATGCTTGATGTCAGTGCTTTAACAAGGGAGGATTTTCCTGGTATCTGGAAAAGCTTGGTTGCTAAATTTCACCTCTTACCTCATAGAGAGGAGTTGATTCAGACGCTTACTTTTGGGCTATGGAGGTTATGGAAGTGCCGCAATCAGATGGTGTTTGAGGGTATTCCTGTGAGGCCGGAGGAGGCCATTGTCAACCTTACGAATTGCGAGGCAGAATTTCGCGAGCTTGGGGTCCCGGCCTTGAGGGGGCAGTTCTCGCAGCACAGGTCACAGGATTTGGTTGGCCGTAAGGTGGAGCTTCGATGGAAGAAACCGGATATGGGCATCTTGAAAGTTAATTGTGATAATGCGTGGAGCAGTCTGACTGCGTGTGGTGGAGTGGGTTGGGTCATTCGTGATTGTTTTGGGTTGCTTGTGTCTGCTGGGGGTCAAGGTGACCTTCGCTTGAAGTTGAGTTTGCTGGCTGAAGCCGATGCGGTGAGGTGTGCTCTTTCACATTGTCTGGTGGCTGGGCATGAGCGAGTGGTGATTGAGTCAGATGCGTTGGGGGCTTATAAACACTCTGAATGGTCAGAGTCCAGGTGTTGCTGATTTGGGCTGTATTCTCTTTAATATCCATGCACTTGTTTTGCAGTTGCGAAGTGCTCAGTTTGTGTATGCATCTAGGCAGGCTAACAAAGTTGCGCATCTTGTAGCCGCCTATGTTACTAGGGTAGGTAGGCATCATTGTTGGGATGAACTGGGGATGGATTGGTTGTTTGATACCTTAGCTTGTGATGCTGGTATTTCTGTTCGTTATTAATAAAGCTCTTGATCTTTTGGAATAAAAAAAGTAAAATAATTAAAAAAAATGAAATAAATGGAAAAAAAGGGAGAAACACGTACCGATAACTCTCCCCTACAGTGCGTGAATTGGTGGGGAGAAGCACGCGTAAATGTACATAATTCATAAAATTTACATATACAATATTCACATAAAATCCATATCCAAAATCATAACAAAAATCATATGCAAAATTCATAACATTTTACCAATTTCAACATTATACCAAACATCAAAATTTCAACAAATCTTTAACTATTATATTCCAATCCAAACAAATCTTCAAAATTTCAACATTATACCAAACAAATCTTTATATTCCAATCCAATCCAAAATCACAATATACAACTAATCCCCCTAAATTCTCAATCTGCAAATTTGACAATAATGCACAATCTGCAATAATCAAATCCAAATTTAAATTCCATTTTCAATACAATTTCAAAATATCCAAACCAAATTTAAATTGAAATTTCAATCCAAACTAAAATTAAAATTTAACCAATCAAAATTAACAATAACCAATCTACATTAACAATAGAGAGAGAGGGACAATGAGTTCGACCTTGAAGAAACTACCGGCGAGGATAGGGGCAGCGACGACTCCTAACCTTGGTGAGAGAGAGGCGGAGCGAGAGATTGCTGCGGCGGCGGATTGAGGGCTAGAGTCTGAGTGATAGAGAGCGAGAAAGGGAGGGAGTGTATGAGTTGCGGCGATCGGAACGGCTGGAATTGGTCTAAGTTGCAGAGAGATGGGGGTTCGGGAGAAAACAAGGAAAATGAATAAGATGGAAGAAAAAGAAGAGTCGGTCTGATTTATCTGTTTGATTGACCTTGGCCGACGGAGGTGTTTGTCGGGCAACGATACGCGATAAGTTTGAGATTTCGGGAAAATTTTGGCAGAATGTTTGAAACTTTCGGGGAAAAAAATGTGCGATTTTGTTACTTTACCCGACGACGTTTCTATTGTTGCCCAACAAATAATTACATTTTGCCCGACAAATTGTTTCCTTCGTCGGGCTAAAGTCTTATGATGTTGAGTTTATGAAGCCTTTGCCCGACGGATGTAAAAGTATATTCGTCGGGAAATTTTCTGTTAGTTTTTATAAATTCAAATTAGATTTAGTTTAAAGTTTTTATTTTTTATATTTTTTATAATTAATTGTTTGTTGTATACACTAGTTTATCAAATAAGATGAAATGTTTGGAAGCCGATTCAAGGATGAGGACATCAAAGTTTGTGGCTTTAGTACATATATAAAAGATTAATTGAAACTTTTGTGATGGAAATCGTCAAAGATACATATAAATCACATTTAATGATTTGAAGATGGATATTACATATATAAATGAAATTTCTAATTTACAACTTTCATTCGGTGTCGGATTCGCTTTCCCCCTCCCATTCAAGCTCATCATCCGAGATGTGTACAATACTTGATTCCTCCGAATCACTATCAATTTGTTCTAATTCCCCAAGATCAATAAAAATGTCATCAATCGCAATTGGTGGGTTGATGTCATTGGTCCGTACTCCATCCACATTTTGGGTGGATGTCAAGGAATCCACCTGGTAAATGATTTGGTCATCGTTTATTTCCCCAACTTCTTCATGGTATAGATCATCCAAGTCCCAACTGTTTCTATGATTCACCATCTTATCTACTCTCCAACCACCACCAGCTTTTGGATCATCCACATAGAATACTTGTTTCGCCGTACTAGCGCGGATGTAGGGATAACTCTCAAACCACCGGGTGTTTGTGTTTACAGAGGTACATAACTGATCTTTAATTACAATGCCTGGGATACTTGGGTTCGTATCAAACCAATGACACTTGAACAAGACGACTACCTTGCGGTCTGCGTATAACACCTTAACCACACTTAACAATTTGTCATAGAATCCCGTATCAGCATTGTCCACATCCCACGGCACGAAGACCCCCCTGTTTTGCGTAGACAATTTATGGTCTCGTTCTGTGCACACGAACTTAACTCCGTTAACGTGACAACCAGCGTAAGTTTCTCCTCAGAATGGGCTAATGGCCAGCTGGATTAATTCTTTATTGAAATTTGGCGAACTAACATCTTTCAGTTGTGTCATCTGGTAAGATACACACAAGAAACGAAATTGGTAAACTTAAAACCAATTTAAGAAATTTACAAATAAAATATTTGACTTACATGCTCGGAAAAATAGTTGTTTGTCCATTTCTTCCCAATTAGAAAGGAAATTGTGCCTTCATCAACACCTCGTGTTGCTCGTGGAAGGGCCAGACTTCGTCACAGTTGTTTAGTATGAACCATTGAGCCAACTCCATGTCGCTATCGGTGAACGACTCCGAGATTGGACCAGTGCCGAATGGTCATACGGGTTAGGCAAATACAGATAGGGTCTCTGGACGTTGACCACCATCGTCGTTGTGAGACGCCCTATTGATGGAAGTTTCAACATTCCGAAGGTACTTTGTACAAAATATAAGTGTCTCCTTTGCAATGTACACCTTCGCTATAGACCCTTCGGGACGTGTCTTGTTCCGAACGTACCGCTTGTACGTACGTAATATTCTACAAGGAAATTTACATTATGATTCACATAAATACACGATAGTATGGAAATATTATCAAATAGCAGGAATAAGTTATACCTCTCGATTGGGTACATCCAACGCTAATGCACCAGGCCAGCTCGCTTTACCTTATCCGACAGATGTATTAGTAGGTGCACCATTACATCAAAGAATGCAGGTGGATATATTTGCCCTAGGCGGCACATGAGTTAGACAATATCCTCGTTAATTTCTTCGAGGTCTGCCTTAACCAACGATCTGGCACATAGTATCAGGAAGAGTTTAGACAAATAAACTATCGTCTCAACAACACCAGGCTCCAAGAAAGGCCTAATACCAATCGGAATGAGTCGTTGTAGGAAAACATGATAGTCATGGCTCTTCATACCAGAAATGGTCCCACCGTCGGTTCTAACACTTCGGGATATGTTGTGGGCGTACCCATCGGGAAATTTCACACCCTGCAACCACTTCAGGAAATTTTTCTTATTCTCCGACGTAAATATATAACTTGGATGAGCCATGATGTATTTGCCATTGACAACTTTTGGCCACAAATTAGGCCGAATCCATTTCTTGCATACCCAGACGAGTCTTTTTTGTGTGCTTTAACTTGCCTTCAATGGGTAAAGTCGTTCCCACAACACTCTCAGTAACATTCTTCTCGAAGTGCATAGGATCCGTGATGTGTCTGATTTTCAATTCCGACCAATATGCCAACCGGAATAATATGCTCTTTTTTGTCCAATTTTCCTGTTCAGCTGGTTTCGATCCTCGTGTGACGAAGTCGTGTATACTGTTCAGTTTGGATAATATCTCATCACCGCACATCTCCCTTGGTCAAGCTCGTAACTCTGATTTGCAATCAAATGAGTCAGATTGCATTCGTCATCGGTGATCCGAGGGCAGAAACCTTCTCACACCCAAGTAGCATACCGTAGATGCGTGCCAAAAGGACGTTGTGTCTGGTCCACATGTTGGGCAAGCAAGATAGTCCTTGGTGCTCCATCCTGACAACATACCATAAGCAGGAAAATCGTTAATTGTCCACAATACGGCTGCTCGTAGAGTGAACATTTCTCCACTGCACTTGTCATATGTTCGGACACCATGTTCCCAGAGATCCACGAGCTCGTCAATCAACGGCCGCTCGTAGAGTGAACATTTCTCCACCGCACTTGTCGTATATTTGGACACCATTTTCCTACAGATCCACGAGCTCGTCAATCAACGGTCGCAAATACACATCGATGGAATTACTCGACAATTTGGGCCCCGATATCAAAGTACTAAGGATTTGAATTCTTTCTTCATGCATCTCCAAGGAGGCAAGTTATACGGAACCATAACCACCGGCCAAGTGCAATAGGGCTTTTCAATACTCCCAAACGGATTAAACCCGTCAGTAGCTAGCCCTAGTTTGCATTTCTTAGCTCCGCAACAAACTCGAGATGCATCTTATCAAATTCCTTCCAAGCCTCTCCATCGGCCGGATGCCTCAGTACATCATCATCAAAGCGTTCATCCTTATGCCACCTCATATCACGGGCTATATGGGACGACATATAGAATCTTTGTAACCTTGGCTTCAGTGGAAAATAACGCAACACCTTGTTCGGAATCTTGTTCTTTTGAAACCTAGGCTCATTGCACACGGGACATTTGTCAAGCTGCTCGAATTCACCGTAAAACAATGCACAATTGTTCTTGCATGCATTGATCTTGATATACCCTAACCCAAGGCCCTTCAACAACTTCTTCGAGCTGTAATGATCTTTTGGCAGACAGTTGTCTTCAGGGAGCATTCGGATGATGATGTCCATCATGTGATCAAAATGCTTGTTCATTTGATTATACTGAACTTTCATGTGCATCAACTCCACAACTGCCCCTAGAACCGAAATTGATTTACAACCGGGGTATAATTCACATTGAGCTTCTTTCAACAATCTCTCGTAATGGAGCTCAGAGTCTTCGGGTTGCAACATTGGCGCATCATGTTCCATATCATCTTATGCGGGAGGAAAAGTATCGGTTAATAACTCAACGACTTGATCATTATCTCATCGCCGATCCAAACCACTTTCGTCCCGACGGGTCCCGGGAACCGAAGATGTCGATGTGAAAAATATTTCTTCACCATGATAGATCCAATTAGTGTAGTTGTGTACGATCCCATTCCATTCCAAATGAGTTTGGACCACATTCAACGGCATCCAACTGCAATTGTTACATTTACAGCACGGACACCTGATACGTCTTTCATCACTGCAATGACTACGTGCAAAGGCAATGAAGCTGTCGATCCCATCCAAATACTGATAAGAAGATCTATCCAACATTTGCATCCAGCCTCTGTCCATTGTGTCTGCTTTCACAACATAGAGTCAACGTAAGTAATTGAGTTAACATTGTCCCGTAACTAGACCAAGTTAAAATCTTAAGAAGCTTGTCACCTTATGCCTCCGGTGATTTGGCCCTATCCCATTTGAGAGTGCACGTTCTGTGCTGTGTAGTTTGCGACCTACGAGGCTAAGTTTCCATGGAGGGAAATTTCGGCAGCATCTCCCTACAGTTCCCCAAATGCACGATGTAGATATTATAAACAAATATCTAGTATGCATTCGAAGAACATTGAGGGGATACAAACCGAATTTCCCACAATTGAAACCTAACCTCGTAGACCGCCAACTACACAACACATAGTTGCGCACCCCCAAACTATCCGAATAAATGGACAATTCAAGAGTCAGTCAATCAACCCGATTTACTAACTCTCAAATGGGTCTAAGATTTTTCATTGAATTTCATTATACAAAGTTAATCAACTTGATTAATTCCGCATAAACGGTTATGAAATATGAACATATTTCATTCCGTCGAAACTAAACAAAGCACTTTACAAAAAATATCGCAACAAATTCACAAATACAAACATATATTAATTATGCATAAAACAGAGTTTACAATTTTATAATTTCCATACATATTTTCTATTTCCCTATTTTCCTAACATATTTTCTAATTTCCTAACATATTTTCTAATTTCAATAATTTCATTACATATTTTTTATTTTCCTATTTTCCTAAAATATTTTCTAATTTCCAAATTTCCTAACATATTTTCTATTTCCCTATTTTCCTAACATATTTTCTAATTTCCAAACATATTTTGTAATTTCAATAATTTCATTACATATTTTTAATTTTCCTATTTTCCAACAAAATTTTCTAATTTCCTAACATATTTTCTATTTTCCTAATTTCCTAACATATTTTCTATTTTCCTAATTTCATAACATATTTTCTATTTTCATATTTTCCTAACAAATTTTCTAATTTCTAATTTCCACAAATTCTAAACAATTTCTACACATTTTCCACAATAAACACAAAATTTCCTAACATAATTATATCCAAAATTCTTAAGAAAATTAAATTGAGAGGTAAACACACATACCTTTTTATAAGTATTCCTTCAAATCAACCACAAAATTCCTACAACACAAAACATAATTAGTTTCTAATCAAAAATCAAAATTTCAAAACTAAAAAAATTAAATTTCTCAAACCTTAAAAATTGGTATTGGTGATTGAGAGAGAAAACAGATTTTATTGGTAGTGAAAATGGTGATGAGATGATGATTGTAGCTAGAGAAAGAGAGTGAGTGAGTGAGAGAGAGAGAGAGTGAGAGAGTGATGAAGCACATAGGAGGAAGAAGAAGAAGAAAGGAGAGCGTCTGGGTTATTTAGTGTGTTTAGACTTTTGCCCGACGAATAACATTCGCAGGGCAAAGTTTAATGGTTCGTCGGGCAAAATACCGTCAACACCAAGTATTACCCGACGATGAATAATCGTCGTTAGATATACTCTTACCCGACGGATGGTACAAATCGTCGGGCAAACCCTTCCTATTTTGTGCGCCAACATCTTGATCTTCCCGCTAACAATTTACCAGGCGAGCCTTCGGGTTCGTCGGGCAAACGTTATTTACTCGGCGAAAATAATTAGTTTGTCGGGCAACCTCGATTTTCTTGTAGTGAGATTTGATTGATAGTGATCAAAAATGGTGATGAGAGGATGAAGCTAGAGAGAGACAGAGTGAGAGAGGAGTCTGAGATTGTGAAGCAGAGAGGAAGAAGAAGAAAGGAGCGGCTAGGATATATAGTGTGTTTAGACGTTTGCCCGACGGAGTATATTCGCAGGGCAAAATTTAATGATTCGTCGGGCAAGACTTAATCAACGCTAAGTGTTACCCGACGACTGATATTCGGCGTCATATCTCATCTTACCCGACAGGAAGAACATCTCGTCGGCCAAGCCCTTCATATTTTACGCGTCAACAACTTGTTCTTCCCGCCACTACCTTACCCGATGAGCCTTCGGGTTCGTCGGGCAAACTTTATTTACACGGCGAAAAACACTTCGTCGGGAAAATGTTTGTCGGGCAACCTCGATTTTCTTGTAGTGTGAATACTTACATCCCATCTCCGATGGTACCTCCTTATACTACCCGTTAGATTTATCGAATAATTCATCTACATATATTATAATCGAAATTCTTCAACTCCTAGATCATCATTTCAAGATCATTTATACAAAAAAATAGCCAAATTGGAGATCATTTCACTACAAGAAAATCGTTGTTGCTCGACGAAGATTATCTCGCGGGGTAAGTATAGGTTGCCCGACGGAAACGCATACTCGCTGGGTAACCGGTTGGCAGGAAAACCATGTCGTTGGCGCGCAATATTAGAAAGTGTTACCCACGATTTGTACCCACCATCGGGTAACGTTATATGCAACGTCGACTAATCGCCGTCGGGTAACACTGGGCGTTGACCCTAGGTTGCCCGACGAATCATTAAATATTGCCCTGCGAATTAGGTTCGTCGGGCAACAGTCTAAACATGCTAAATACCCGAGACTCTCTTTTCTTCTTCTTCTTCTTCCTCCTCTCTGCTTCTCATCCGTTCTCTCTGCTCTCTCTCTCTCCCTCTCACTCACTCACTCTCTTTCTCTACCTATTATTGTCATCTCATCACCATTTTCACTACCAATCAAATCCTTTTTCTCTATCAATCACCAAATATCAAATATTAAGGTATGAAAAATTATTTTTTTTAATTTTGAAATTTTGATTTTTGATTAGGAATTAATTATGGATTGTGTTGTAGGAATTTTGTGGTTGATTTGAAGGAATACTTATAAAAAGGTATGTGTGTTTACCTCTCAATTTAATTTTGAGAAGAATGTTGGATATAATTATGTTAGAAAATTTTGTATTTATTGTGGAAAATGTGTACAAATTGTTTAGAATTATTGGAAATTATAAAATTTGTTAGGAAAATATGAAAATAGAAAATATGTTATGAAATTAGGAAAATAGAAAATATGTTATGAAATTAGGAAAATAGAAAATATGTTATGAAATTAGGAAAATAGAAAATATGTTAGGAAATTAGGAAATTTTGTTGTAAAATAGGAAAATTAAAAATATGTAATGAAATGATTGAAATTAGAAAATATGTTTGGAAATTAGAAAAAATGTTAGGAAATTAAGGAAATATAAAATATGTTAGGAAATTAAAAAATTTTGATAGAAAATAGGAAAATATAAAAAAATGTAATGAAATTATGAAATTAGAAAATAGTTAGGAAAATAAGGAAATAGAAAATATGTTAGGAAATTATGAAATTAGAAACAAATTTAGGAAAATAGTAAAATAAAAAATATGTAATGAAATTATTAAAATTCGAAATTATGTTTGGAAATAAGAAAATATGTTAGGAAAATAGGGAAATAGAAAATATGTACGGAAATTATAAAATTTAAAACTTTGTTTTATGCATAATTTATATATGTTTGTATTTGTGAATTTTTTGTGATATTTTTTTTCAAACGCTTTATTTAGTTCCGACGAAGTGAAATACGTTCATATTTCATAACCGTTTATGCGAAATTAATCGAGTTGATTAACTTCGTATAATGAAATTCAATGAAAAACCTTAGACCCGTTTGAGAGTCAGTGAATCGGATTGATTGACTAACTCTTGAATTGTCCATATATTCTGATAGTTTGGGGGTGCGCAACTATGTGTTGTGTAGTTGGCGGTCTACGAGGTTAGGTTTCGATTGTGGGAACGATAGTTTCATTGCCTTTGCACGTAGTCATTGCAGTAATACAAGACGTATCAGGTGTCTGTGCCGTAAATGTAACAAGTGCATTTGGATTCCGTTGAATGAGGTCCAAACTCATCCGGAATGGAATGGGATCTTAAACAACTACACTAATTGGATCTATCACGGTGAAGAAATATTTTCCGCATCGACAACTTCGGTTCCCGGGACCCGTCGGGACGAAAGTGGTTTAGGTCGGCGATGTGATAATGATCAAGTCGTTGAGTTATTAACCGATGGTTTTCCTCCCCCATCAGATGATATGGAACATGAAGCACCAAGGTTGCAACCCGAAGACTCTGAGCTCCATTACGAGAGATTGTTGAAAGAAGCTCAGCGCGCATTGTACCCCGGTTGTAAATCATTTTTGGTTCTAGGGGAAGTTGTGGACTTGATGCACATGAAAGTTCAGTATAATCAAAAGAACAAGCATTTTGATCACATGATGGACATCATCATCCGAATGCTCCCTGAAGACAACTGTCTGCCAAAAGATCATTATAACTCGAAGAAGTTGTTGAAGGGCCTTCGGTTAGGGTATATCAAGATCCATGCATGCAAGAACAACTGTGCATTATTTTACGGTGAATTCGAGCAGCTTGACAAATGTCTCGTGTGCAATGAGCCTAGGTTTCAAAAGAACAAGATTCCTAACAAGGTGTTGCGTTATTTTCCACTGAAGCCAAGGTTACAAAGATTCTACATGTTGTCCCACACAACCCGTGATATGAGGTGGCATAAGGATGAACGCATTGATGATCATGTACTGAGGCATCCGGCCGATGGAGAGGCTTGGAACGAATTTGATCAAATGTATCCCGAGTTTGCTGCGGAGCCAAGAAATGTCAGATTAGGGCTTGCTACTGATGGGTTTAATCCGTTTGGGAGTTTTGTAAAGCCCTATAGCACTTGGCCGGTGGTTATGGTTACGTATAACTTGCCTCATTGGAGATGCATGATGAAAAAATTCACAATCCTCAGTACTTTGATACCGAGGCTCAAATCGCCGAGTAATTCCACCGATGTGTATTTGCGGCCGTTGATTGACGAGCTCGTGGATCTTTGGGAGAATGGTGTCCGAACATACGACAAGTGCAGTGGAGAAATGTTCACCCTACGAGCGGCTGTAATGTGGACAATTAATGATTTTCCTGCTTATGGTATGTTGTCGGGATGGAGCACCAAGGGCTATCTTGGTTGCCCGACATGCGGACCAGACACAACGTCCTTTTGGCATGCATCTAAGGTTTGCTACTTGGGTGCGAGAAGGTTTCTGCTTTGGGATCATCGATGGCGAATTCAATCTGACTCATTTGATGGTAAATCAGAATTAAGAGGTCGACCAAGGGAGAGGTCCGGTGATGAGGTATTAGCCAAACTGAACAGTATACATGACTTCATCACCCGGGGATCGAAACCAGCCGAACAGGAAAATTGGATGAAAAAAGCATATTCTTTCGGTTGCCATATTGGTCGAAGTTGAAAATCAGACACATCACCGATCCTATGTACATCGAGACGAATGTTGCTGAGAGTGTTGTGAGAACGACGCTACCCATTGAAGGCAAGTCAAATGACACAAAACAGACTCGACTGGGCATGGAAGAAATGGGGATTCGACCTAAATTGTGGCCAAAAGTCGTCAATGGCAAATACATCATGGCTCATCCAAGTTATACATTTACTCCGGAGAATAAGAAAAAATTCATGATGTGGTTGCAGGGTGTGAAATTTCCCGACGGATACGCCGGAAACATATCCCGGAATGTTAGCACGGATGGTGGGACCATTTTTGGTATGAAGAGCCATAACTATCATGTTTTGCTACAACGACTTATTCCGATTGGTATTCGACCCTTCTTGGAGGTTGGTGTTGTTGAGACGATAGTTTATTTGTCTCAATTCTTCCAGATACTATGTGCTAGGTCGTTGGTTAAGGCGGACCTTCAAGCAATTAACGAGGATATTGTGTACATCATGTGCTGGCTTGAGAAAATATATCCACCTGCATTCTTTGATGTAATGGTGTACCTACTAATACATCTGCCGGATGAGGCAAAACTAGCTGTCCCGGTGCATTATCGTTGGATGTACCCAATCGAAAGGTATAACTTATCCTTACTATTTGATAATATTTCCTTACTATCATGTATATATGTGAATATTAATGTAAATTTCCTTGCAGAATGTTAGGTACGTACAAGCGTTACGTTCGGAACAAGACACGTCCCGAAGGCTCTATAGCCGAGGCGTACATTGCAAATGAGGCACTGACATTTTGTGGAATGTACCTTCGAAATGTTGAAACTGCCTTTAATAGGGAGTCTCGCAACGACGATGGTGGTCAACGTCCAGAGACCCTATCTGTATTTGCCCAACCCGCACGACCATTCGGCACTGGTCCAATCTCGGAGCCCTTCATCAATAGCGACATGGAGGTGGCTCATTGGTTCATACTAAACAACTGTGACGAAGTCTGGCCCTTCCACAAGAAGCACGAGGCGTTGATGAAGGCCCAATTTCCTTCTAATTGGGAAGAAATGGACAAACAACTGTTTCCACGTTGGTTTTCCGAGCATGTAAGTCAAATATTTTATTTCAAAATTTCTTAAATTTGTTTTAAGCTTACCTATTTCGTTTCTTGTTTGTATCTTACCAGATAGCACAGCTGAAAGATGTCAAGTCGCCAAATTTCAATAAAGAATTAATGCAACTAGCCATTGGCCCATTCCGAGGAGAAACGTACGCTGGTTGTCACATTAACGGGGTTAAGTTCGAGTGCTCAGAACGAGACGACAAGCTGTCTACGCAAAACAACGGGGTCTTCGTGCCGGGGGAGGGGGAAAAAGCTGATACGGGTTTCTACGGCAAATTGTTAACTGTGGTTAAGGTGTTATATGCCGACCGGAAGGAAGTCGTCTTGTTCAAGTGTCATTGGTTTGATACGAACCCAAGTATCCCAGGCAATGTCATCAAAGATCAGTTATGTACCTCTATAAACACAAACACCCGGTGGTTTGAGAGTGATCCCTACATCCTCGCTAGCACGGCGATACAAGTATTCTTCCAAAAACTGGTGGTGGTTGGAGAGTAGCTGAGATGGTGAATCATAGAAACATTTGGGACTTGGATGACCGATACCATGAAGACGATAGGGAAATAGATGATGACCAAATCGTTTACCAGGTGAATTCATCGGCATCCACCCAAAACGTGGATGGAGTATGGGCCAATGACATCATCCCACCAATTACGATTGATGACATTTTTATTGATCTGGGGGAATTAGAACAAATTTAAAGTGATTCGGATGAATCAAGTACTGTACTCATATCGGATGACGAGCGTGATTGGGAGGGGGAAAGCGAATCCGAATGAAAGTTGTAAATTGAAATTTCATCCATATATGTAATATCCATCTTCAAATCAATAAATTTGATTTATATGTATGTTGTATGATTTAATTCAAAAAAACTAGTTTTTTTACTTTCCTAAAGTGAGGAGACCATACATGCACTCCACATTCATATTGACCAAATAAGAAACAACAATTTTTTATAAAAGAAAATTGTCTATAAAATGTGCTTTGATAATAATTTTATAAACAATTATTTACAAGATTAAATTTACATTAATTTATAAACAATTATTTGCTTTTTATTATGTTGCCCGACGAGTATTAAAAATATTGGCCGACGGATCGAAACAATTGGTGTAACCCGACGGATACGTAACTATTACCCGACGGCTATATGCAACACTTGACCCGACGAAAATGGTAAGGTTTGCCCGATGGATCACAACAATTAGTGTTACCCAACAGATAGTTAACGGTTTACCCGACGACTGGCCTACGCTTGTAAATACCCGACGAATGTACATGAATATTCATCGGGTATGATTGAGCATAATTAAATTACATGCTTTTATTAACAACTTTTTAAAATAACTTGCAAATTGAAACTGACCGATCTAACCGTCCACATTTATGGTAGGTATCCATAGATCGCCTACGCAAAAAATAACCCAATTTGGAAATCCCGGGATTAGGTAACGGTGCGCGACGATTCAACAGTTACACAACGTTTCTTCACGATCGGACGGCTTCAAATCCTCAAAACATCAAGATTTTCTACGGACGAGATCTAGGCATGTAAAACCACAAAGTGAATAGTTAGATCGGTCAAATTCAATCGTTTGAGTATCAATAGAACCAAAAATTCGCAACATGTATTGAAGTTTCCATCAAGAGTGTAAACTCCTTGGTCAATATGCTTGTTTTCCTATTTTCAAAAACTTAAAAATTGAAATTGACCGATCTAACCGTCCACATTTATAGTAGGTACCCATAGATCGCCTATGCGAAAAATTACCCAATTTGGAAATCCCGGGATTAGGTAACGGTGCGCGACGATTCAACGGTTACACAATGTTTCTTCACGATCGGACGGCTTCAAATCCTCAAAACATCACGAAAATGATAGATGGGGCTTTAGGCATGTAAAACCAAAATTTGAACGGTCCCGATGTGGATTATTCTTTCGCCGGACCTAGTTTTCATATTAATGCTAAAAATGGATTGAGAAAAGTCATGCCCGACGCATACAGATATTCGCCGGGCCACGAACCGTCGGGTAACATTAGCAACGTCGTCGGGTAACAGTAATAAAACGCGGAGTTTTGAAAAATTTCGCGAAATCTCAAAATTCCCGCGTAGTGTAACCCGACGAATATTGGAGATGTTACCCAACGGGCTACCGACAGGTGCTGTTACCCGACGATGGTTTTGAATTATTCCCGACCTACACTGCACCAAATTTACGCGCATTCTCAAAATTCCCGTGTATTTTACCCCGACGAATATTGGAGATATTACCCGACAGGATACCGACAGGTGATGTTACCCGACGACGGTTTTGAATTATGACTGACGAACACTGCACCTAAATTTATGCGTATTCTCAAAAGTCCCGCTGACGTGGTTGCACGACGGAGGTTGAAATTATTACCCGACGGATTCCGACCGTTGGGCTTACCCGACGCATGTTGAAAATGTTACCCGACGGACACTAACAATTACAATGCACCTAAAATATTCGTGAAATCTCAATTTCACCGCCTAAATATTGCCCGATGGATATGTTTAAATTAACCCTACGGATATGAAACATTTGGCCCGACGGATACCAAACATGTGACCCGACGGAGATAGTGAAGAGTTACCCAACGGATATGTAACGAGATACCCGACGAAGGTCCACCGTTTGTTCATACCCGACGATTCATTAAATTGAAGCACGATGTACGAGTTCGTCGGGCAATGTGTCAATCAGAGATATATCAGACGAGTCTTCTTCTTCTTCCTTCTTCATTTTCTGTAGATAACTCCGTTGCTCTCTGTTTCTCTTCCGAATTTCCTCTCTGTTTCGTTCAAATTTAAGAACCACACCACTGTTTCTCGCTCTCCCTCCATCCGCCGCCCCAGCAGTCAAAGACGCTGCCTCTCTCTCATCGAGCTTTGCCGGAGCCGCCACTCCCCTCGCCGGACCAATCTTTCACCGAGTTCCTTGAAGGTCGAACTCATTGTCCTTCTCTCTCTAATGTTAATGTATATGTATTGGTTTATTGTTAAATTTGATTTGAAAAAATAATTTATGAAATTGGATATTGTTATTGTTAATGTTAATTGTTATTGTTAATGTTAATGTATATATATTTGTTATTGGTTTATTGTTATTGTTATTGTTAATGTTAATGTATATATATTGGTTTATTGAACATTTTGATTTCAAAAAAGAAATTGTGAAATTGGATATTGTTATTGTTAATGTTAATGTATATATATTTGGATATATATTTGTTATTGGTTTATTGTTAATGTTAATATATATATATATATATTGGTTTATTGTTAATTTTGATTTGAAAAAAGAATTTTTGAAATTGGATATTGTTATTGTTAATTGTTATTGTTAATGTTTATGTATATATATTTGGATATATATTTGTTATTGGTTAATTGTTATTGTTAATGTTAATGTATATATTTTGGTTTATTGTTAATTTTCATTAGAAAAAAAAAAGAATTTATGAAATTGGATATTGTTATTGTTATTGTTATTGTTAATGTTTATGTATATATATTTGTTCTTGGTTAATTGTTATTGGTTTATGTTAGCAATATTAAGTCATTGTATTAGTGTTAGTATATAAAGTGAATGTGAGAGTCATTCAAAGTAAGAGAGATATTTTACATAATGAAGATTATCAAACTTACTCTCAAAACTTTCTCTCTTTTCCTTCTCTTGTTTGACCCTTGAATCTTATTCCTTATCACTAACTTTCTTACCTAAACTCCATTGATACACTAAGCTAACCTAAATTGAATAAGGTTCCATGTTTTCTTTCATGGTATCAGAGCTACAAAGCTAATAGCTTGTGGTCCTGCTATTTTTTGCTTCCGTTGCTAAGTAGATTTTTAGTTGTTGTTTTCAATTTCTGCTTACAAAGTAATTGAGATGCTGCTTCGAATCCTCAAGCTTCAACCTCTGATTCAAGTCTCGGCTCTCTCTGCGATTCTGCACTGGAGACTTGTTCGATTGAAATTGGTACGGGTTTTGACCTAGTTTTTCTAGTTCTTGACATCAGATCATTAATCTTCATCAAACCTGCTCATCTGCGATTGCCTCTGCTTCGCTCTTGCTTTCTTGCGACGGCTTCGTGTTCTTCGATCCATGATTTCTGCTGCTTCCATCGCGATTGCTTCGATCTTGCCTCTATTCGATCGTAGATTTCAGGTGCTTCCATGGCGATGGTCCTCTGTGTTCTCGGTTTTCGAAGCTCTTCCATGGAGATGGTGTCCTCTGTGATCTTCGATTCCAGCAATTGAAGATTTCGTCAGCTTCGATCCTTCGCGCTCTTCATTGTCGGCTTCGAATCAACGGCTTCGATTGCACTGAGGAAATTGCGATTGCTTCGATATGCATTTCCTCTTCGTTCGTCTACTTCGCCTGTGACGACGTCGTTCTTGTGTGAATTTCAGAAACCTCGTCGCCAGTTTCCTGGCGTTTGCTCAGCAATCTTCAATTTCTGCTTCGAGTCTCGGCTTCCTCTCCACTTATGCACTGATCAATTTGTGCGATTGCAATTGCTCATCTGCGATTGACGGCTTCGAATTTTGGTCAGATTCTCAGCTTCTTCGGTCTTGCCTCTTCTTCGAGACTGCTTCGATTTCTTCCTCAGAACTGTTCTTCCTCTTCGACGGCTTCGGGTCTACATCTTTGTTCCATTGGTTTCTCAGCTCGAATCTCTCAGCTAAGTGTTCTCAGCTCAAAATCAGATGACTTCTTCGATTTCGATTCTTCTGATTGCTCAGGTTACTTCTGACTATTGTTCTTTCTTTTCGATCTTCTTGCTTCCTATTTTTTGATCTCCTTGCTTCTTTTGTTTTCGATGTCTTCTTCGGTCTGATTCTTGCCTATTCTTGTTCTTCGATTCTTGCTTCTTATTGATTCTTCGTCTCTCTCTCAAATTTCTTCTTCGTTCTCTGAATTGACTGTGTCTTCACTCTCTGATTCTGAATTGCATTGCATTGCAATTGTTCTTCGATCTTTAATTTTTGCTTTATGTCTGGTATGGAGGTGCAATCCTCGAGCTCAAGTTTTTCCTCAATCTTCTTTCGATCCTCTACTGGATCTTCTTGCTCCCTTCTTTCGATCCTCAATTTCTTGATTACACACAAAATTTATTGTGAGCCTCATCTTGTGCGAATTTGGCCTGATTCTTGAATTCACTATGGCCTTTACCTTCTCTTTCTTTCTACCCTCATTTCAGTCCCTTCCCTCTCTCCCAATTGAATTTTTCTTCGATCTCTCATTCTTTCTTCTCGATCTTGATTCTCAAATTTGATTACCTTATGAGATATATTGCTGAGATATAATGTTGAGTTGTGCTGCTGTGTTTTGGTTTGAGCTGAGTTCAAGTGTCTGAGATATGCTATTGATTTGTGTCTGAGTTATATTGTCTGTGCTGGTCTGCATTGCTACTGAATTGGGTCCGTTCTCATCTTCCTATTGCTTGTCTGAGCTGTTGATTTGTTTACTGAGTTGGGCTGATATATATTTTGCTATGTCCTGAGTTGTGGTTTGGATGATGTTTGTGTATGCTGTTGGGTTTTGTTACTTCTGTATGCTCCTATGTTTCTATTTGAGTTGAGCTGCTCTACACCTGGTTTGGCAAAGTGTCAAGCCCGTTATGATGTGGAATGTGTTGTTTGTTGCATCGGTTGTTTACTGAGCTGCGCTACTGTGTTGTGGTATTGCTTGCAATGGATCTCCTTCTGAGTTATCCTATTTGAGTTAGGTAATTGCATTCTGGTTTCTACTGATGATCTGATGTCTGTATTATGCTGATGCAATTGGTTTGAGGTGTGTTCTATTTTTGGTCATTGTTGTTGAATTCTGAACTTCCATATCGTGTTGTGTCAAATTGTCCTGGATGGCTTATGTCTGAGTTTGCTGGAGGATATCTGTTCAGCTTTCAGCTGTGTTTTGGCCCCATATGCCTCTGATCTTCTGTTGTGAGGCTGGTGTTTCCTGGTGATTGTATCTTGCTGCTGTTGTGAAGTGTGGGTTGTGCTGCTGTGCTTGTGTTTGCTATGTGGTATGGCCTGCATTGGCTTGTTTTTGGGCTGGCAGTCGTGGTTGTAGGTCTGCCTGAGATAGTGTTTGTCATATTGTGCTGGAATGGATCGTTGGCTGCTGTGTTTGTGTCTCAGCAGATTGGATGATACGGCTTGCATCTCTTGGCGTATACTGATTGAACCGTGAGAGCCTTATGGTGGCACCTCTGCAGTCTGTTATGATATGATGTCTACTGGAATTCCTTCTGCAGTCTGGAACCTTAGACTGCTTATCCTAAGCATGTTTGGGTCTATGGATGGCACTTTTCAGGACTTCTCTTTGTCTCTTCCCCTCACCATATTGTTTAGCTTGTGCCTTGTGCTAGTGTGTTGCTCTTTGTTATCATTGTCAAGTGTTGTTGTCCCAATCTCATGATGGAGCCTCTCCACATGAGATTGAGGGGGGATGTTAGCAATATTAAGTCATTGTATTAGTGTTAGTATATAAAGTGAATGTGAGAGTCATTCAAAGTAAGAGAGATATTTTACATAATGAAGATTATCAAACTTACTCTCAAAACTTTCTCTCTTTTCCTTCTCTTGTTTGATCCTTGAATCTTATTCCTTATCACTAACTTTCTTACCTAAACTCCATTGATACACTGAGCTAACCTAAATTGAATAAGGTTCCATGTTTTCTTTCAGTTTATTGTTATTGTTAATGTATATATACTAGTTGAAGATTTGTTGAAATTTTGATGTTTGGTATAATGTTGAAATTGATATAATGGTATGTTTTTTGTTATGATTTTGGATATGAAATTTATGTGAATTTTGGATATGTGAATTTTCTGTATTTTGGGTATTTGAATTTTAAAAACAATTTTGTGAAATTTTGATATGGTGTATAGTATAAGTGAATTTTGGAAATGTGAGTTTTATAAATTTTTAATTTGTGAATTTCAGGATTTGGATTTTATTATTATATGTTTGGATTCATTTGTAAGTTTGATTTTGGTCCCGAAATTGGGATTTAGAAATTTAGGCATAATGTTGTGAATTTTGAGTTTAGTACATTTGGTTTAATTAGTTTTTTAAGTTTAATTTTCGTTTGTGTTGGATTTATTTAAAAAAATTAGAATTTGGTGGTTTTAGTTTTTAGATACCAATTTACTAATTATTAGTAAAAATAATTATTCCTTTATTTATTTACGTTTATTGGTATTATAAAATGTTGGTTAATTTTAAATGTGATTTTGTTTTTATTTTTTGAATTTAATATTTAATATTAAAAATGTTTCGTTTATTTATTTAATTAAATATATGCTGGTTCATATTTTATTAATTAATTTATATTTGTTATTGTAGATGTCACATCGCAGCTTAATCACATCTAGATCCCCCCTTGCCCTCATCCCGTTGATGATCTTGCCCCGGAGGAGGCAGCCCCTGACTCGGTTGCCTCAACGGCGGTGTCAGTTCATACACCGTTGTCGGGCCATCAGTGACCTGGTGCCATATCGGCACGTCGACAGCATAGCAAGAAACGGGGGGAACCCCGTACTGACCCCCATCCCCCACAGGACGACGTCCCAGCAGACAAAACAGGGCCTAATGTCGGCGCACTCCCTAAGGGTAAGTTAATTATTTTGTTTATTTAACCAATCGTTTTTATTTGTTACTAATTTTATTTACCAATTTTCATCGAATTTGCAGGTAGGTCGGTGAACGTGCGCGGGATAAACCGCGGTTTGACATCCCAGCAGATTTGCAGGACGACAAATGCAAAGATACTGGTGGTGTACGTGCAGCGCCTCCAATCCGCGCCGGTCAAAATTCACAGCCTCCTAGTGCATGACATTGGTGCGATTCTTCGTACCAAGTCCCTGATGATGGGGGAGACTTTCCGAACCCAAACCCCGAGGAGATCACGCGTTGTTGGGGAGAGTTATTGGTATGTGTTTTTCCCATTTTTAACATTAATTTCATATTTTTTAATTATTTTACTAACTTTAATAATTGATTGCAGATCAATTTTGAGTTCGACTTGGACAACGTCGAGCTCAGTAGATAATTGAGCCACCACTGGCAATTACGGTACGCCGACTGGAAGTACGAGCTCCACAAGTACTTCTTGACTTGGCCTTCCCTGGAGGAAGCTCGGGCAAATCCTTCGGAGGAGTTGGACGGGCATAAACTGCCAGGGTGGTTGTGGTTGTGCGACCATTTCGTGTCCCCCACCTATATGGTACGTATTATCTATATCTAATTAATTAAATTCTTTAATTTTTATGTTATTTTCCATTTTAAAATCTAATTTTTGGTTTTACGAATGAATAGCGGGAATCGATTGCCAACACATCGAACCGGGGAGCGAAGAAATTCAACCACCACGGGGTCGTGATCTTTATCGGCCCGACAGGAGGATCGGCGCAACGCTGGGTCGATATTCCCAGAGGTGGATGCCTGGGGGTAAGTGTACGCTGGACGGGGGGATCAAGAGGCTAATCGAATTCACGTAAGTTTATTTTTTGAATATTAAACATTATTTTTTAAATTGATAATTATATTTCTAATAAATAATTATTCGAATTTATAGGACTCGATGCAGCAAGACGTCCAGCAGACACAAGCTGAGCTCACTCAACAGCATCCGGATGTGTTGTTGGTGTAGCAGCTCCCTAATCCCGACATGTCGATCGCTATTCTAGAGCGACAACTTGGGAGGCGCCCAGGGAGGATCGTTCAGGGGGCGGGCGACGAGATTGTGCTGGATGTCTCGACTCAGTCGTCCAGTTCATCTCGGATAGGCAATCCCCAGGAGACGCCGAACCATTTGAGACACCTCGAGGCCAAAAATGTTATGATCAAAGCGCAATGCGCGGAGATTCAAGCCCAAAACCAACAAATCAAGTCCGCCCTTGACAAAGGTCCTTCAACGTTTGGGTGACCATGGATTGGATGACATTTTCTCATCGCCCACCCAACAGCCCCCTCAGGATCCCGCCTACTTTGACCCCTCGACGAGTAGTTAGAGTGTATTATATATAAAATATTTTGTTAGTTTTAATGATGTAAAAAAATTACATTAATTTTTATAAATATTATTTTTAATTTATTTTGATTATTTTTAAATATGCATCGTTTGCCCGACGAATGTGGTAAATGTTACCCGACGGATACGTAAAGCGTTACCCGACGGACACGTAAACCGTCACCCGACGGACACGTAACCCGTTACCCGACGGGCACGTGACACTTTACTCGACGAATTTTTAAAAATTCACCCGACGGATATGTGACCCATTACCCGACGAATATGTGACCCATTACCCGACGGATATGAAAATAATTACACCAATATGTAAAACGTTACCCGACGACTATTTAAATGCGTACCCGACGGATATTGTAAGTTTACCCGACGGATAGTGTACATCGGTAATATGTTGTTGACTTTAGGTTGCTCGACGAAGACTTCAGCGACGAACTAGTCCGCTGGCCAAGATAACGATGCTCGACGAATATACTGTTGTCGTCGACTAATATAAATGCCCGACCGAAGTAGCCCGACGGAGATTGCCCGACGGCGATTCGCCGTTTTCAGAGTTGCTCGGCTAATCCCTACGGTTGCTCGACAATGTCCTTTCGCCGGGCAACTTCGATTTTGCTGTGGTGTTTAGCTATTCATATATGTAAACTAAATGGGCGTTTTATCGTGATAAGGATCTTCATTGTTACCAATACCATTAATTTGTTTTATACACATGAATGGCAAAATGACCTCCAAAGTTGTTGACTTTTTACAGAGATAATTTTAAAATGATTATTTAGGAGTTGAACGGTTTCGATTATGATATATTAATAAGGATTATTCTATATATCGAAAGGCTGGTATGAGGGATATCACCGGGATGGAATTCAAGTATTCTACGTACATACTTATTATATGCAAAGTTTGATATAAAAATTGGTGCCGTGTATATCAAAAATCACTCCACATGCGTCTCGATCATGGGAAACAAAATCCACACAATATTAATTAATTTGAAATAATGAAGATTACATATATAAGAAGAAAATACAATCAAAGACAAAAATCTGAAGAAAAAAAAAAAGAAAATACTTATGAAAATCTGGTTACCAATCTAGTTAAAGGAGTAAATTGCGGTCTAATAGGCGTCGGCGTTTTGATCTGTCACTTGAATTCGAGCGTTGTAGCAAAGACTTGAAGGCATTCTGCAAGAAATGGAGGGATTCGATGGTGTGATCTTTATCGGCGGAGACGACGAGCACGTTGCGGATTCTTCCTCCAAGGGTGGCAATGTCAGCTTTGAGTGTCTTCAAATGGAGGGAGTTTAGGATTTCAATGAGGTCCGGTAGGAGGTCGGAGCGGTCCTCGCAACACAAAGATGCCTTGAAAGTCATTCTACCCTCATCACTACTCGAATACTCATCAGAAGAAATAAGGACAGTACTGATCTCGTCACTTTCACAAGGGAAGCTCTCAACTTCACTTATGGTTGAAGCTTGCTGTTTAAGCTCTTTCACTCTCTCAACCACCTTGGCTAACAGGGAGGCTTTGTCTGTCTGAAATTTCATTTGTTTTCTTTTTAAATAATAGTAATAATAAATAAATAAGAAGGAATTGAGATAAGATGGTTAATTTCATGCATTACGGAATCCTGGTGTTCAAATCTGGTTAGCGGAGGAACCACCGTACGTGGTTGTCTCCAATACTGGTATACATGATAGTATTGCTATATGTAAATCGTTTGGGTCGGTACTCTTTTTCCTTCGACTAGTTTGAAATCCTCGATAAAGTTTTGATGAGGCCAATGCACTAGTTGTGTTCTTTCTTTTCTTTTGGAATACAAAACCATTTCAAAAAAAAAAAAAGATGGTTTCATATTATAGAAACCCTAATTTCAAAAAGCTCATCAACTTTCCCAAATAGGGGGTCTGATTATGTACACACCAATGAGAGTTTTTCTTTTTCTTTTTCAGATACTTACAGTTTGAACATTCAAAAGCTAGCTTCAAAAGAAAGTTCCAAAATTTTAGAATCTCGATCACTAGTTGTAAAAGGTTTATCAGACTGAAGATGAAATTTGGTTTTTATTTCTGGTTGGAATGAATCAAAGAAATGGTTTGCATTTATTTAAATTCAAATGAATTCAACTTAAAAGTCAAAGAGCATGAAATTTATGCTTCGTCTGGTCAAAAGTAATATAAAGTGTAGCTAGCTAGCAGTACACTTTCTTGCTTACTTTTTTTCTTCTCACCAACCAAACGAAACAGTAGTCAACAAAGAGGAAAAAATGATTGTCCAAGTGAGAAACGATCATTAAAGCAAATTGAAAAATTAGCTAGAGAAGGGCAGGGTTGCTAGAAGAAAAGAAAAAAATTGAAAAAAATTAAGAAAGAAAAAAAGGGTTAATTAATTATTAGATGTACCTTGGAATTGCAAGGGAGAAGGGCTCGAAGCTTGTGGAGGTGAGAATTGATTCTCTCCCTCCTCCTCTTCTCAGCCTCCTTGTGGTTGTTCAGGGCAGCAAGGGCTCGATCTTGAGTCGAAGTCTCGTGAATATGATGATGATCATATTGATATTGATTTTGATTTGTGCAACTAACTCCGGAGAGAGACACCTCCAGATGAGGAGGAGGAGGAGGAGGATAGTAATTACAAGAAGAAGAGCTACAAAAGCTCTGCATAGCCGTCGAAGATGGAGGACTATTACTGGTTCCACCACCACTACCACCACCACCACCACCAAACCCCGCCGTTTCATATGCGGCCGGCCCATAATTGATTAAGCCGTTTTGAGCCAAAAACCGGTAGAGTTGTTGATTTTGTAGATGATGATGATCAGCCTGCTCCGCCATGTTAATTGCTGGTTCTGGTTTCTGATGATGAGATCGAGTTGTGTTCATTTTCTGAGTGCCTTCTTTTGTTTTTATATTGCTTTTGAGCAGTGAGTGAGAGAGGCAGATATGATGATGAGTGCTTCAAAATAAAATCTAAAGTGTTGGAGACTTTCGGTGGTTTAGGGTTATATATCTATATGTATATACATATATATATCCCTCAATTTTGGGTTTCCATTTATTTGTTTTTTTTAATTGGTTCCCATTTATTTGTTTGCTTTGTCTTCTTTTTACTGCGGAAATCATAAAAAGTGCAATGCAATTACAAATTTAATTACATGATGTGAGTTAATGGACCATCCAATTATTCTGCTTTACTCCCATTTGTTTGTTTTTTCTGTTTTTCCTACGCTCGATCAGCTAAAAAAATTTCACAATATATAGCCACCTTTGTTTTTTTAAGAAAAAATTACACTTTAATACTATATAGTTTACATTAAATAACAAATTACACTTTACTACTCTGTGATTTACATTAAATAACATTTATATATCTATATTTTCAAATATTACAATTATTATCATATACTCTTTAAAACGTTAGAAACATGAACCATCAGTTAACTATTTCGTTAAATTTTCTGTTAAATGCTGATTTGGACAAAATCAGACTCACCATTTAATTTAAATATGGACATATAACCGACATATGGCAATATTAATAAGAAATTAATTTTAAAAACTACTTTATTTATAAAAACAAATAAAAAATTCTCCCTTCATCTTCTTCCCAAACCCGACCCACTAACATACCCTTCTCCTCATCTTCTTCCAACCACCACCACCATCATTAACGTCTTCCTCTTCCTCTTCCTCCTCCTCATAGTCCTTCTCATCCTCTTCCCTTCTTCACAAATGACTTGGTACAAGAGGGAACATAAATTAATTAAAAAGAAAAATAAGAAAAGTCCAACCAAGAACCCAACAATTAATCCCAAGTGATTTGGATTAATCAGACTTTAGATTTGCTCCATCGGACATTTTTGGATTGTGTTAAAAGCCCTTTAATTGACCATAAACAATTAGGAATTTTCCACAAAATTTTCTGAATTTTTCTGGAATTTGTGGTCTTCTTATGAAGAAGAGGAAATTTTCCCAATTTTTTCTGGAATTTTTCCCTAAGTGATGAGGAGGACTATGAGGAAGAGGAAGATGAAGATGTTAATGGTGGTGGTGGTGGTTGGAAGAAGACGAGGAGAAGGGTATCGTTTTTTTTTTATATAAATAAAATTGAACAATCACAAATCTAGAAGCGGACTCGGAGGACAATCTTATCTAAGTAAATTATAAATACAAAGAACAAAAACTTAGTTAAGCCTTTGAGTAGCTTCTTCTTGGCCGCTGCAACTGGTGCTTTTACACCTTTTTTGGGGGCCATTTTGGGCAGGCTGCTTCGACTTGCTTTGGTTGCTCTAAACCTACGAACAAACAGGAGAAGGGTATGTTGGTGGGTCGGGTTTGGGAAGAAGATGATGGAAGAATTTTTTGATTTTTTTTTTATAAATAAACTAGTTTTTAAAATTAATTTATTATTAATTTTACCACATGACACTTATATGTCATACATTTAAATTAAATGATGGGTCTCATTTTGTCCACATTAGCATTTAACAGAAAATTTAACGAATAGTTAACGGAGGGTCCATGTTGTAAGAGCATTTCCAGCAGAGTCCCGATAAAAAAACTAAATTCTAATTAAAATAATTCGAAAGTTATTTTAACAAACTACTTTATAAAAGCTTTCTCCAGCAGTATTCCCTATTTTGACAAATCTCAAATATTTTATTATTTGTTTCAAGTGAAACATTTGAATATCCACAATTTATTATTTTGTTACTTATGAAGTTCATGCAATTGTGAGTAGATAGAGAATCTCTACTTTCTCTCTCTTATTTGTTAAATTTAGGGTTTCAAAATCTCCAAAATAACAAAATTCTAAAGTATGGTGTGGGATATGGACTCTGCTGGAGCCATTTTTTCTTTGAAAATCCCTAAATTAACTAAAAAAAAGTGTTTTAGGTACTCTGCTGGAGATACTCTAACGTTTTAAAGAGTGGAAGGTGGTAATTGCAACATTTAAAAGTATAGGTATAGAAGTGTTACTTAGTGTAAACTACAGAATAGTAAAGTGTAATTTGCCTTTTTTTTTTATACAATCATATAGATATAAGGTAACCATAATTATATTATACATATTAGGTATCGATTTCGTCATTTATGAGAGTCGAACACGAGACCAACCAAATAATATGCATGTGGAGGCTAGTACTATGCGATTTACTGATATTTCTCTTCGCACGTTATGTATGAGTGTTGGATTAGGATTTCTTACCAGAAGAAATGCTTCCACAAGTTCTTGACCGAATACTACACGCTTCTTAAAATTAGGGCTGTTAATCGAAACCAAAAAATCGACCGAAAGACCGAATCATACTGAACCGTCCCAAAAAATAGCTGAACTGAAAAAAAAACAGAACCGAAACAAAAAAACCAAAGCGAACCGAAGTGGAAACGGTTCAATTTCGATTTTCGAATTTCCCGAATCGAAAGACCTGTACCGAACCGATTAACCCTTCATCAATTTTAATTGTGAATTCAATGTTGATTGTGGTTGAATGTGTTAATTGTGAATTCAATCGAAATGTGTTGATTGTGGTTGAATGTGTTGATTGAAATGGTTTCCTATGGTTGTGGTCGTGAATTCAATTGAAATGAAAAATTGAAATAAATTGATCCCGAACCAAGCTACCCATCCAGTCCAGTTTCGATCAAGATTGTGAAATCTACCAGTATCGAACCTGTACCAATACCGAAAATCTCATTCAGTTTGGTTTCGGTTTCGGTAAAATACTGAACTGATTGTACCGATTAACACCCCTACTCAGAACCTCAAAGAACAAGAAATCTCCAAATGTCGGGCGAGGGGGTGTACTTGCAAAAGATACTCTGATGCCCAAGTGAAATATCTTTCTAGTGAACTTCTTGTAGTCCTTAGAATTGCGTACCTGTTTCTTCTCTCTAACATTTTTTAAATAGGGCGAGGAAGCTCCCTTGTTATATGCCTTTCCCTTTCTTCAGTGAACGTGACAATAATAATCACTTCACACGACTGACATGCATATTTTGTGTATCACCGATTTTCGCCACATGCTCCAATCACAGCCCCACGTAGTGTTCCAGTTCCTTTTTGTTTCTCAAGTTGTGGGGCGCATCTCTTATGCCCTTGAGAAGCATAGCTAAGACCTTTTGTCTTATGCTACATGTACGTGTACTAATAATATAAACACATATACACATATAGTTATTTATATACATATTCACCCATCAATACATTCCCACATTCTACCTTACAAATCAAGGGCCCCACCATATACATTACAAACCAAGAATTCCACCTTATACTTTATCAATCAAGGATCCCATCTTATACCACACAAGCCAAGGGTCCCCCCTATATCACACAGATTGAGGATCCCACATTATATCACTAATGGTCCCACCTTATACCTTACAAACCGAGTCCTCGGTACCCATATATCTACAACCCCCACGTTGCCCTTTGTTTTTCCTTTAAACCCAAATTTGGGTCAAAGAAAAAAAATTATTATGATTAAAAACACTTCAAATTCTATCCTCCCCTTCTATGACTGATCTTTGTTTTGTCACTTCACGATACTTTTATCTTTATTAAACTTTCAAACACAATCATTTATCCTTCAGGTGGCTTCTTACACCATGTTTCCTCTCTTCCCTCTTTATTTGAAAGAATAGATAGGACTTTGCTTTGCATCTGTGTGGCTCTAACAAAAACACTGATGGGGCTTTACTCTGCATCCCAGCTAGAGTTAATAGTAGACTGACTATCATCTCGTCCCTCGCCTTTAATCACTGATGGGAATCTGGAAAACTCACTTGAAATCGCCGTTTTCTGGGGAGCTTCGTTTTTGTTCTTTTCTTCACCGATTCTCACAACCCAATAGTAAATACTCATCTACTCGACGAGAGGAATTCAAATCCTAGGTCATTGGGTCGAGATCGTACCTTGGTTAGCCGGAATCTGGCCGTGAAGTCACGGCTTCGATTTTGTTTCTCACTTCGATTCTCCTTCCACGGTGGTCGTCGGCGTGCAAGTCTAACACCGTTGGGTTCGTAACGTTGAGAGGAAGAAGATCATGGTAGTGGTGAGGCTCGCCTTGGCCGGAGACCATGTTAGTGGTCGTGGTCTTGGCTGGTTCTTTTTCGGCCTTGGAGAGAAAATGAGTCGTGAAGAGAGAGAGAGACAGAGAGATAGTTTGTTTTGGCGTTGCCCAAAATCAAATTGAATAAAAAGGAATTGGGTTGGGCTTGGGGGCCTAAGACAAACTCCAAATAATTGATCCAACCAAAAGCAATTCAATCACGGTTTAATGTATGACTTGATAAACAAAAGGGTATTTAAGTAAAATCCAAATTCCGAATTAAACTTTTCATAACTGGTTGCAACAGTTATTCCAGAAGCTCTTGGAGTGGCTGACCAGTTGAAGGAGGAGAGCTTGGAAGTGTCACCTGAGGAGTGCAAAGCCAACAAACCCCACGAAGGTGTTGACGCCATCTCCTTTGTGAACGACAAGAAAAGTGGTCATTGATCTCAAGGGGAGTGACGTGAAGACACGGAGTGCCAAGGCCGAAGATAGCTCATAGGATGATGTGAAAGCAACTTCCATGATGTCAAGTGACACCGAAGTAAGCTGCTGAAGCTGCGATCAC
The DNA here is from genome assembly GCA_037349345.1 of Oemleria cerasiformis. Taxonomy (NCBI): domain Eukaryota; kingdom Viridiplantae; phylum Streptophyta; class Magnoliopsida; order Rosales; family Rosaceae; genus Oemleria; species Oemleria cerasiformis. Next base: position 172,804 of record JAZGTL010000029.1, on the reverse strand, counting down.
TGTTCAGGATAATGTCAAAGTTATCTCCATGAAGCCTAACTTGCCAAAATGAGTGGAGCTAAAGCTATTGCCCTCGTTATTCTGAAAGAGGATGCAATGGGTGTGTCATTGGAAGTTCATGATGTGATTACACTACAAGAAAATCGCAGTAGCCCGACTAACTTTCGCCCGACGGACAATATCTCGCGGGGTAAGGTGATATTGCCCGACGGACATTTACAGTCACCGGGTAACAAGTTGGCGGGAAGACAAAACCGTTGGCGCGCAAAATTGGACATTGTTACCCGACGATGTGGACTACCCGTCGGGTAACATGGTAAACAACGACGACCAATCGCCGTCTGGTAATATTAGACGTTGACTCTTTATTGCCCGCCGAATCATTTAATATTACCCTGCGAATACTGTTCGTCGGGCAACTGTCTAAACACTCTAAATACCAGAGTCTGTTTTTTTTCTTCTTTCTTCTTCTTCCTCCTCTCTGCTTCTCATCCTTCTCTCTGCTCTCTATCTCTCCCTCTCACTCATTCACTCTCTTTATATACCTATTATTATCATCTCATCACCATTTTCATTACCAACAAATCCTTTTTCTCTATCAATCATCAAATATCAAATATTAAGGTATGAAATTTTTATTTTTTTGAAATTTTTATTTTTGAATAGGAATTAATTATGTGTTATGTTGTAGAAATTTTGTAGTTAATTTGAAGGAATACTTGTGAAAAGGTATGTGTCTTTAACTCTCAAATTAATTTTGTTAAGAATGTTGGATATAATTATGTTAGGAAATTTTGTATTTATTGTGGAAAATGTGTAGAAATTTTTTAGAATTTTTGGAAATTAGAAATTAGAAAATTTGTTAGGAAAATATGAAAAAAGAAAATATGTTATGAAATTAGGAAAATAGAAAATATGTTATGAAATTAGGAAAAAAGAAAATATGTTAGGAAATTAGGAAATTTTGTTGTAAAATAAGAAAATTAAAAATATGTAATGAAATGATTGAAATTAGAAAATATATTTGGAAATTAAGAAAAATGTTAGGAAATTAGGGAAATATAAAATATGTTAGGAAAATAAGGAAATAGAAAATATGTTAGGAAATTAGAAAATTAGAAAACGTTTTAGGAAAATAGGAAAAAAAATATGTAATGAAATTATTAAAATTCGATATTATGTTTGGAAATTAGAAAATATGTTAGGAAAATAGGGAAATAGAAAATATGTACAGAAATTATAAAATTTAAAACTGTGTTTTATGCATAATTTATATATGTTTGTATTTTTGAATTTGTAGTGATATTTTTTTTAAAACGCTTTATTTAGTTCCGACGGAGTGAAATACATTCATATTTTATAACCGTTTATGCGAAGTTAATCGAGTTGATTAACTTCGTATAATGAAATTCAATGAAAACCTTAGACCCGATTGATTGACTGACTCTTGAATTGTCCATATATTCGGACAGTTTGGGGGTGCGCAACTATGTGTTGTGTAGTTGGCGGTCTACGTGGTTAGGTTTCGATTGTGGGAAATTCGGTTTGTATCCCCTCAATGTTCTTCAAATGCATACTAGATATTTGTTTATAATATCTACGTCGTGCATTTGGGGAACTGTAGGGAGATGCTGCCGAAATTTCCCTCGATCTGAACTTAGCCTCGTAGGTCGCAAACTGCACAGTACAGAACGTGCACTCTCGAATGGGATAGGGCCAAATAACCAGAGGCATAAGGAGAAGAGTTGATTTTGATTTTAACTTGTTCTATTTACTGGGCAATGTTAACTGAATTACTTATGTTGACTCTATGTTGTGAAAGCAGGCACAATGGACAGAGGGTGGATGCAAATGTTTGATAGATCTTCTGATCAATATTTGGATGGGATCGACAACTTCATTGCCTTTGTACGTAGTCATTGTAGTGATACAAGACGTGTCAGGTGTCCATGCCGTAAATGTAATAATTGCGTTTGGATGTCGTTGAATGAGGTCCAAACTCATCTGGAATGGAATGGGATCGTACACACCTACACTAATTGGATCTATCACGGTGAAGAAATATTTTCTGCATCGACATCTTCGGTTCCCGGGACCAGTAGGGACGAAAGTAGTTTGGATGGGCGATGTGATAATGATCCAGTCGTTGAGTTATTAACCGATGCTTTTCCTCCGGCATCGGATGATATGGAAGATGATGCACCAAGGTTGCAACCGGAAGACTCTGATCTCCATTATGAGAGATTGTTGAAAGAAGCTCAGTTCGAATTGTACCCCGGTTGTAAATCATTTTCGGTTCTAGGGGCAGTTGTGGAGTTGATGCACATGAAAGTTGAGTATAATCAAACGAACAAGCATTTTGATCACATGTTGGACATTATCATCCGAATGTTCCCTGAAGACAACTGTCTGCCAAAAGATCATTATAGCTCGAAGAAGTTGTTGAAGGGGCTTGGTTTAGGGTATATCAAGATCCATGCATGCAAGAACAAGTTTGTTTTGTTTTACGGTGAATTCGAGCAGCTTGACAAATGTCCCGTGTGCAATGAGCCTAGGTTTCAAAAGAACAAGATTCCTAACAAGGTGTTGCGTTATTTTCCACTGAAACCAAGGTTACAAAGATTCTACATGTCGTCTCACACAACCCGTGATATGAGGTGGCACAAGGATGAACACATTGATGATGATGTACTGAGGCATCCGGCGGATGGAGAGGCTTGGAAGGAATTTGATAATATGTATCCCGAGTTTGCTGCAGAGCCAAGAAATGTCAGATTAGGGCTCGCTACTGACGGGTTTAATCCGTTTGGGAGTTTTACAAAGCCCTATAGCACTTGGCCGGTTGTTATGGTTCCATATAACTTGCCTCCTTGGAGATGCATGAAGAAAGAATTCACAATCCTCAATACTTTGATACCGGGGCCCAAATCGCCGAGTAATTCCATCGATGTGTATTTGCGGCCATTGATTGACGAGCTCGCGGATTTGTGGGAAAATGGTGTCCGAACATACGACAAGTGCAGTGGAGAAATGTTCACCCTACGAGCGGCCGTAATGTGGACAATTAATGATTTTCCTGCTTATGGTATGTTATCAGGATGGAGCACCAAGGGCTCTCTTGCTTGCCCGACATTTGGACCAGACACAACGTCCTTTTGGCACACATCTAAGGTATGCTACCTGGGTGCGAGAAGGTTTCTGCCCTGGGATCACCGATGGCGAATGCAATCTGACTCATTTGATGGTAAATCAGAGTTAAGAGGTCGACCAAGGGAGAGGTGCGGTGATGAGATATTATCCAAACTCAACAGTATACAGGAGTTCATGACAAGAGGATCGAAACCAGTCGAACAGGAAAATTGGACGAAAAAAAGCATATTCTTCCGGTTGCCATATTGGTCGAAATTGAAAATCAGACACATCGCCGATCCTATGCACATCGAGAAGAATGTTGCTGAGAGTGTTCTGGGAACGACTTTACCCATTGAAGGAAAGTCAAAGGACACAAAAAAAACTCGTATGGGCATGAAAGAAATGGGGATTCGGCCTAATTTGTGGCCAAAATTCGTCAATGGAAAATACATCATGGCTCATCCAAGTTATACATTTACGCCGGACAATAAGAAAAAATTCCTAAAGTGGTTGCAGGGTGTGAAATTTCCCGACGGGTACGCCGGCAACATATCCCGGAGTGTTAGCACGGACGGTGGGACCATTTCTAGTATGACGAGCCATGACTATCATGTTTTGCTACAACGACTCATTCCGATTGGTATTCGACCCTTATTGGAGGCTGGTGTTGTTGAGACGATAGTTTATTTGTCTCAATTCTTCCAGATATTATGTGCTAGGTCGTTGGTTAAGGCGGACCTTAAAGCAATTAACGAGGATATTGTGTACATCATGTGTCGGCTTGAGCAAATATATCCACCTGCATTCTTTGATGTAATGGTGCACCTACTAATACATCTGCCGGATAAGGCAAAGCTAGCTGGCCCGGTGCATTATCGTTGGATGTACCCCATCCGTATTTGCCCAACCCGCACGACCATTCCGCACTGGTCCAATCTCGGAGCCGTTCATCAATACTGATATGGAGGTGGCTCATTGGTTCATTCTCAACAACTGTGATGAAGTATGGCCCTTCCACGAGCATCACGAGTCATTGATGAAGGCCCAATTTCCTTCTAATTGGGAAGAAATGGACAAACAACTATTTCCACGTTGGTTTTCCCAGCATGTAAGTCAAATATTTTATTCCCAAAGTTCTTAAATTATTTTAAGCTTACCTATTTCGTTTTTTGTGTGTATCTTACCAGATGGCACAGCTGAAAGATGTCAACTCGCCAAATTTCAATAAAGAATTAATGCACCTTGCCATTGGCCCATTTCGAGGAGAAACGTACGCTGGTTGTCACGTTAACGGAGTAAAGTTCGTGTGCACAAAACGAGATGACAAGTTTTCTACGCAAAATAGCGGGGTCTTCGTGCCGGGGGATGGGGAAAATGCTGAGACGGGTTTCTACGGCAAATTGTTAACTGTGGTTAAGGTGTTATACGCCGATCGCAAGGAAGTCATCTTGTTCAAGTGTCATTGGTTTAATACGAACCCAAGTATCCCAGGAAGTGTCATCAAAGATCAGTTATATACTTCTATAAACACAAACACCCGGTGGTTTGAGAGTGATCCCTACATCCTCGCTAGTACGGCGAAACAAGTATTCTATGTGGATGATCCAAAAGCTGGTGGTGGATGGAGAGTAGCCGAGATGGTGAATCACAGAAACATTTGGGACTTGGGTGATCGATACCATGAAGAAGATGGGGAAATAAACGATGACCAAATCATTTATCAGGTAGATTCATCGGCATCCACCCAAAACGTGGATGGAGTTCGGACCAATGACATCATAACACCAATTGCGATTGATAACATTTTTATTGATCTGGGGGAATTAGAACAAATTGAAAGTGATTCGGAGGAATCAAGTACTGTACACATGTCGGATGACGAGCGTGATTGGGAGGGGGAAAGCGAATCCGAATGAAGCGTTGTAATTTCAAACTTTCATTCATATATGAAATATCCATCTTCAAATCAATAAATTTTATTTTTATGTATGTTGTATGATTTCATTGAAAAAAATAGTTTTTTTACTTTCTTAAAGTGAGGAAACCATACATGCCCTCCACAAAATACGCAACTTCAAACTAAATGAAGGTGGCAGATTTAGTACAATATTTTGATGAAAAGTCAATTTTTACTCTTTAATGCAATGTCAAAAAAATTGAACCAAACTTTCATATTAACCTAATAAGATACAACAATTTAGTAAAACAGATGTTACCCGACGGATAATTTATCAGTTACCCGACGATAGAATCCTTAACATAACCCGACGGTTTCGTATGAATCGTCGTCGGGTCTGATTTAGTTAATTGAATATACAGTTTTATTAGACATGTTACCCGACGGATTATGTCTGGTTTACCCGACGCCAGACTAAGTAAGCGTACCCGACGGATATATAAGAAGGTTCGTCGGGTCGGATTTAGTTGATTAAATTTTCAATATGTTACCCGACGGATAATGTATTTGTTACCCGACGGCAAGCTCCATATAAATACCCGACAGAGATATTTTCACATTCGTCGGGTTGGATTTAGAGTATTAAATTTACAATTATATTGTAACTGTTACCCGACGGATAATGTATGGGTTACCCGACGACCAACTCCGTATATATACCCGACGGATATATATCTCCGTCGGGTCAGATGTATTTGATTAAATTTACAATTTTTATTACACATCTATTTACCATAATAAAAACTTTACATTTCTTTTTTACTTCCGATTTTCAAAAACTTAAAAATTGAAACTGACCGATCTAACCGTCCACATTTATGGTCGGTACCCAAAGATCATCTGCGAGAAACATTTCCCCAATTGGAAATCCCGGGATTAGGTAACGGTGCGCGACGATTCAACGGTTACAGAACGTTTCATCACGATCGGAAGGCTTGAAATCCTCAAAACCTCAAGATTTTTTACGGGCAACATCTAGCCACGTAAAACCACATAGTGAACGGTTAGATCGCTCAATTTCATTCGTTTGAATATCAATAGAACCAAAAATTCAAAAAAATTATTGAAGTTTCCTTCAAGAGTTTAACCTCATTGGGCGATATGCTTGTTTTCCGATTTTCAAAAACTTAAAAATTGAAACTGACCGATCTAACCGTCCACATTTATGGTCGGTACCCATAGATCATCTACGAGAAAAATTTCCCCAATTGGAAATCCCGGGATTAGGTAACGGTGCGCGACGATTCAACGGTTACAGAACGTTTCTTCACGATCGGAAGGCTTGAAATCCTCAAAACCTCAAGATTTTTTACGGGCAACATCTAGCCACGTAAAACCACATAGTGAATGGTTAGATCGCTCAATTTCATTCGTTTGAATATCAATAGAACCAAAAATTCAAAACATTTATTGAAGTTTCCTTCAAGAGTTTAACCTTCTTGGGCGATATGCTTGTTTTCCGATTTTCAAAAACTTAAAAATTGAAACTGACCGATCTAACCATCCATATTTATGGTCGGTACCCATAGATCATCTGCGAGAAAAATTTCCTCAATTGGAAATCCCGGGATTAGGTAACGGTGTGCGACGATTCAACGGTTACACAACGTTTCTTCACGATCGGACGTTTTGAAATCCCCAAAACATCACAATAATGATAGATTGGGTTTTAGGCATATAAAACCAAACTTTAAACGGTCCCGATGTTGCATATATTTTCGCCGGACTTGGTTTTCAGATTAATTCCAAAAACGGCATCAGGAAGGTTATGCCCGACGGATATTTCAATATTCCTGTCGGGTAACTTGAATTAATCGTCCAATTTTTGAAAATTTCAATTTTCCGCCTAAATTTTCGCGAAATCTCAAATTTGCCGCTTGGTGTTACCCGACGAATAATTAACATGGCCGTCGGGTAACCGCAAGATATCGTCCAGTTTTTTTAAAATTTCAATTTTCCGCTTAATTTTCCGCGAAATCTCAAATTTGCCGCTTTGTTTCCCCAGACGAATGAGTTACCTTTGCCCGACGGGTCCGACCGACTTAATTTTTGCGGATTCTCAAGAGTCCCCCGTTTTGTTGCCCGATGGAGTATAAAGGTATAACCCGAGGGATATTCGACAATCATCCTTACCCGACAGGTGGAATTGCTGTTACTCGATGGATGGCAGACCTAATATTCCGTATTTCGATGATGCTATTGCCCGACGGGGTGTTAAACGTTACCTGACGCGTTTATTTAATTGTTACCCGACGGGTGGTGAAACGTTACCCGACGCATGAACCTTTTCTTATGCCCGACGGGTCATTAAAGTGTTAACCGACGGACGTATCTGTCGGGCAATACCAATCAGATACATAAATCAGACCGAGGCTTCTTCTTCTTCCGTCTTCTTCATTTTCTGGATTTCTTTTTGGTTTGGTTTTTCTTAAGTTTCCATTGAACCGAGGCTTCTTCATCTTCCTCTCCCTCAAGCAGTCAAGGACGCCTTGCATCTTCCACTTGCATTTCCTATCGGCTCCGCTCTCCCAAACAGTCAAGGACACTGTTTTTGTCCACGGAGGTTTGCCGTCACCGCTGCTCCCCTCACCGAGGTTTGCCGTCGCCGCCGCTCTCCTTGTTAATGTTAATGTTAATTTTGATATATTGTTTATTGTTAATTTGGATATATTGGTTTATTGGTTTATTGTTTATTGTTTATTGTTAATTTTGATTAATTTGGATGTAACGACCCGGACCAGAAATTAAATTATTTTTGAGAATTGGACAATTTTACCCTCAGTTTTGGATGGGTTCGGGAGTCACTTTTTGACTGGTAATACTTTTGGGAATTTTTCTTGGGTTGTTGCGTAGGTCTCGAACTCACGAGTTCGTAGACAGGTGGCACGCTGAAAAAGGAGATCCGATGAGTTCGTTACGGGTCTAGAAGCTGCAGGGGCAGTTTGGTAATTTTGGAAATGTTGGAATTATATAACAGATATTTTCTCACTCCTCGAGAGATTGGTCGATGCAGTCTCGGTCCTATCCGATCCCTCCCCGTGCGAACACCGAAGGCCATATTCATCGGAGGGATTTCGGTCCGATTCGAACAAAACCAAGGTCGGGAGGATCTTCCCCGGGACCCCACGAGCATTTTGGGGTAGTTCTTGGAGCGGGAGCACAGCCGTAGGCGACAGACGGAGGAGGGAGGTGAACCGAACATTCTCGGCCATTTTCCGGCCAAACCAGGTACGATCTCGGAACTTTGACCTCATATTTGGATTCCTGGTGAAAAGTAGATGAATTTACATGTGTAGATCGTGAAAAACGGTTAAGAAATGAAGAAATTAGAAAACCTTGAAGTTCGGCCGGAAATGGGGGATTCCGGCGAACCAGACGGCGGCGGAGGTGGCGGTCCGGTCATCTTCTCCGGCCAGCCTCCGGCGACGGCGAGGCCGTCCGGTCGTCTTCTCCGGCGAGTCACCGGTAACCGGTCGAGTCGAGTGAACCGGTCGAGTCGAGTGAACAGGTCGAGTCGAGTGAACCGGTCGAGTCGAGTGAACCGGTCGAGTTGGACCGAGTCAGGTTGAGCCGGACCGGGTTGGACCAGTCCAGGCGCGTGAACACTATAGCAGGCGCGTGACCGGCGCGTGGCAGCGCGTGGGCGCGCATTCTGACCTTCCGGTGGCGCGTGACGGCGCGTGGGACTGTTCCCGAAGTCACGGCGACGCGTAACTGAGGTTTTGGGACGTTCCGGATCAGATTTTGTTGGTTTCGAGGCCATAGGAGTTCATTTAGAGCTCGGTTGGGCAATCCCAGCGGTAAGGATTGACCGTGGAGAGGGTTTTGAGTTTGGAAAGTCAAGGTAGTTGGGTCATTATGGTGTAGGTGTTCTGAGGCTAGAGCGTACGTGAATTTTGGGTTGGATGGTGATGGTAAGCGGACTTTGATTTATAAATTGTAATGTATGTATAAATATCTTCGATTTCATTACTGTTGTGTATGGTTGTATTTATAAATTGTGATGCATGTATTAATATCCTCGATTTAAATACTGTTGTGTATGGGTGCAATGATTGCTGGATAATTGTTATTCCAATATTTCAGTGGAAGTGCGTTGTGTGAAACGATATGGTTGTTGGATTCGATTTTGATAGTGTTTGGACGTGGTAATTATTTGGGTACATGATTTTGAGTTGTAACCGTATTTGTGATAAATGATAAACAAAATATATATTTGATTTTGGAAACAAAACCGATTTGATGGGGCCTAGGAGCCGGGCCTTGGTTCCGTGTTGGCGGACTCCCGGTGAACCCCTAATATAAACAAAACCGATTTGATGGGGCCTAGGAGCCGGGCCTTGGTTCCGTATTGGCGGACTCCCGGTGAACCCCTAATATAAAAGCGATTTGATGGGGCCTAGAAGCCGGGCCTTGGTTCCGTGTTGGCGGACTCCCGGTGAACCCCAATATAAAAGGTGAATTTGCAGAGATTGTGGTCGAGTACAAGTAGTACATATTCTAGCACACCCCAAGGGATACCCTGGTGGCTAGGAATATGATAGCCGAGAGATATGCCGACTGATGAGATATCATGGTACAGAGAGTTATGATACGATATGATAGCCGATGATATTTTCGGCTCTAATATGAACCAGACGACAATTGTTATGGGCCTAATCAATATATGAAAATACGTCGTCATCCGGGTCAGTGGGTTGGTGTGGGCGGTGACCCAGATGGACGAATTATTATTGGTTCACTAGTTTGTTGTCTTGTGGTTTTCCAGTAGAGATGTCAGCAATGTCTGACTACTGACTTTTGGTATCAGAAAGTATTTCTATTTGAACCACCACTATTCCGAGGTTTTGGTTTTGACCGGTATTTTATCCTGCGTCTGACAGTAGGAGTGATCAGTAAGTACAAAGATTCTGTTGGGAACCATGTAAAGTTTAATAAAAATTATTTAAGAATAAAGGGTATTTTCTGGTAATTAAATGTTGAGGTAAAAGAGCTGTCAGACGGGATAAGGGTTCTTTCCGGGTTTCGAGGAAAAATTTGGGAAGGGTCCTTACATTGGATATATTGGTTTATTGTTTATTTGTTTATATTGGTTTATATTGGATATATTGGTTTATTGCTAATTTTGATTTGAAAAATAAATTTATGAAATTGGATATTGTTATTGTTAATGATTATGTATATATTTATGTTTGGATATATATATTTGTTAAGGTATATATAATAGTTGAAGATTTGTTGAAATTTTGATGTTTGGTATAATGTTGAAATTGATATAATGGTATGATTTTTTATATGGTATTTATGTGAAATGTATGAATTTTGGGTATTATAATTTTAAAAACAATTATGGGAAATTTTGATATGGTGTAGTATAAGTGGATTTTGGAATTATGTGTTTTATAAATTTTTAATTTGTGAATTTTTGGATTTGGATATTATTAGTATATGTTTGGATTAATATGTAAGTTTGATTTTGGTCCCGAAATTTGGATTTAGGAATTTAGGTATAATGTTGTGAATTTTGAGTTTAGTACGCTTGAATTAAATAATTAGTTGTTTAAGTTTAATTTTCGTTTGTGTTGGATTTATTTTTAAAAATTAGAATTTGATGGTTTTAGTTTTTAGATACCAATTTACTAATTATTACTAAAAAAAATTGATGCTTTATTTATTTATGTTTATTGGATTTATAAAATGTTGGTTAATTTTAAATGTTATTTTATTTTTATTTTTTGAAATTAATATTTAATATTTAATATTAAAAATGTTTGCTTTCTTTTTTATTTAATTAAAAGTATGTTCTTTAATTTTAAATTAATTAATTTATATGTGTTATTGTAGACGTCGCATCGCACCTTAATCACATCTAGGACTCGCCCTTGCCCGGATCCTGTTGATGGTCATGAGCCGGAGGAGGCAGCCCCTGACTCAGTTGCCTTAACAGCGGCGTCGGTTCATGCACCCCTATCAGTCTATCAGCGACCGGGTGCTCGATCGGCTCGTAGACAACATAGCAAGAAACAGGGGGAACCCCGTACCGACCCCCGGCCCTCACAGGACGACGTCGAAGGAGACGAAATGGGGCCTAATATCGGAGCACTCCCTAAGGGTAAGTTTATTATTTTGTTTATTTAACCAATCGTTTTTATTTGCTACTCATTTTATTTATCAATGTTCATCGAATTTGCAGGTAGGTCCGTGAATGTGCGCGGGATCAACCGAGGTTTGACATCCCAGCGTATTTGTAGGACGACAAATGCAAAGATACTGGTGGTATACGTGCCACGCCTCCGGTCCGCGCCGGTCAAAATTCACAGCCTCCTAGTTCATGACATTAGTGCGATTCTTCGCACCAAGTCACTAATGATGGGGGAGACTTTCCGAACCCAAACCGCAGAGGAGATCTCGCGTTGTTGGGGAGAGTTATCGGTATGTTTTTTTCCCATTTTTAAATCTAATTTTTGGAATTCCCGAATGAATAGCGGAAATCGATTGCCAACAAATCGAACCGGGGGGCAAAGAAATTCAACCACCACGGGGGGTCGCGATCCTTATCGGCCCGGCAGGAGGATCGGCGCATCGCCGGGTCGATGTTCCCAGAGGTGGATGCCTGGGGGCAGGTGTATGCTGGACGGGGGGATGAAGAGGCTAATCGAATTCACGTAAGTATTATTTCCTTCTAATTAAACATTTTTTCTTAATTTCATAATTATTTTTCTAATTAATATTTATTCGAATTTGTAGGATGCGATGGTGCAAGACGTCCAACAGACACAAGCTGAGCTCACCCAACAGCATCCAGATGTGCCTTTGCATCAACAGCTCCCTAATGTCGACATGTCGATCGCTATTGTAGAGCAACGACTAGGGAGGCGCCCAGGGAGGGTCGTTCGGGGAACGGACGACGGGATTGTGCGGGATGTCTCGACTCAATCGTCGTCTTCATCTCGGGTAGGCTCCCAGGAGACGTCGGATCGTATGAGAAATCTCGAGGCCAAAAATGCTATGATCAAAGCCCAATACGCGGAGATTCAAGCCCAAAACCAACATATCAAGAGCACCCTTGACAACATCCTTCAACGTTTGGGTGATCGTGGATTGGATGATATTTTTTCACCGCCCAACCAACCGCCCCCTCAGGATCCCGGCTATTTTGACAACTCTACTAATTCTTAGAGTATATATAAAGTATTTTTATACTCTTAATGATGTCCAAAAATTACATTATTTTTTTAATATTAATTTAATTTAATTTTTATTCTTTATATTAATTTTTAATTAAATTTTTTATTGTTTATTATTTAATTTAATATTTTATTTTCAATATAAAGAGGAGGTTGCCCCACGAATTCTGTACATGTTACCCGACGAATTGTAACAATACACGCGACGAATGGAGGAAATGTTACCCGACGACATATAAAACTATTACCGACGAATGAGTTAAATGTTACCCGACAGATATTCACACTATACCCGACGATTGAGTGACATGTTACCCGACGAATGTGTAAAACGTTACCCGACGGTTGTGTATCATGTTACCTGACGCGTGTATATAACAGAGCCTGACGACTATATTTAACCTTACCCGACGGTGTTTCTTAACGTTACCCGACGGGTATATATGACTTTACCCGACGGTCTACAAACCTCCCCCGACGTATATTTAATAGATTACCCGACGGATAAGTAAGACCTTACCCGACGGTCTTATGATGTTGACTTTATGTTGCTCGACGAATCTTCCAGCGACGAACTTTACCGCCGGGCATTATGTAATTGCTCGACGAGGTTACTGTGCTCGTCGAGTAAACTGAAAGCCCGACAACGGTAGCCCGACGACTATTGCCCGACAGAGATTCGCCATTGTATATGTTACTCGACGGATTACTTACGTGGCTCGACGAACTGTTTTCGCCGGGCAACTTCTAATTTCTTGTAGTGTTATCAAAGACCTTGAAGTCGCGAAAGACTAGGTGGTGCGGCAATCACAACTGCTATGGTCACACCATTATTACGTGCAACACATACAATAGGTATCTACAAAACCTCGTCAAGGAAAGGCATTGCACTGAATACCTTACCGAAAAAGTTGCAAAGCGTCTTAGTGATGAAGGCCCCAATGAGCCTAATTTGAAGGTGATTTGCATCAATGCCATAATCATCGAATAAGGCCCTGCGTCAATCATTGTCTCCATTGTATTATTGTCTTCAATAAAATTATCGAGAAACTTGAGATTTTACTTAGACAATGTTGCATAGCATTGGAAACTCCAAAGCCTTCCTCTAGGTAGCGCACTCTAAACCTTCCTTCAGGAAGCGTCGAAGCCTTCATCCATAGATGCAACAAAGCCTTCGTCATGTGAAGCATCAAAACCTTCGCTCTCCAGAGCATCCAAGCCTTCGCCCTAAAAAAGCACCTAAGCCTTGGCTCTACTAAGCATCTAAGCCTTTGCCCTGTGAAGAATCCAAGTCTTTATTCGCATAAGAATCCAGTGTTCGCCTAGCAAAGCATCCAAGCCTTCACCCTATAAAGCATCTAAGCCTTCGCACTGGAAGCATCAAATCCTTCACCCTGCGAAGCCTCCAAGCCTTTGCCCTGCGAAGCATCCAAGCCTTCGCCCTGCGAAGCATCCAAGCCCTCGCCTTGCGAAGCATCCAAGTCTTCCCCCGGGAAACACTCCAGGCCTTATTCCGAGAAGCAAAAGTCTTTCTTCAAAGCAATACAAAGCCCTTTTTTGAAAGGTAAAGTTGTGCTATGCAACCAAGCTCTTGGTCTTGGTTTTGAGCCTCCTTATTGTTAATTTTTTAACAATTCTATAACGGACGGGCATTTCGAGCTAAGCTAAGCTTAACCGGGTCGAGCCTATCGGCTAAGTTTGGGGGTTAGTAGCTATAAGGGCAATTTTTTATTATTTGTACTTCTTATCTTATAAGGGAGGGACCACTTAGTACTACGATCTAGTAGTATTCCTCTTCACACGTTATGGGTGGGAGGTCTTGAGTTTGGATCTCTTAAAAAGCGAGGTCGATACTCAATATATATAAGGTAATTCCTCCTTCCCCATATAATTGTATTAAAAAAAAAACAAGTAAGGGAGGGACCAAATTAACCCAAGAAAACTACACCACTAACAACTCTATAGATTGTACCATATCTAAAACGTCTACTAGTGTCTTCAAAAAATTTCTCTATCACAATTTGATGATAATATTGTATGGAGCAAACTTTTTAGTTTATTTCGTTTCTAATAGGGACCAACCTGCAGCTTCACATTTTCATTGTGCTAAATGACCCGCCTAGTATTTCCCACTTCATTTCAAATTAAGGCTTCGTTTGGATGCTTGGAATGTAAGAGGGAGGAAAAGAATTATATCTATTTCCTTTCCTATTCCAAGATGGAAAGGATTTAAGAATTCCATTCTAGCGTTTGGAACGAGTTGGAATAATAGCGAGGTTTCAAGCATTCCATTCCTTTTGTTGCGTTTGGCAAATCATGCATTGAAACAAAAATAAAAATTATTTTTACTATCACACATTTTTGTCAAGCATCACCTGACTATGAATTAAAGAAAATCAATCATTCAAAATGAACTTAAATATCATGTTATCCAATATCAAAACACACATCATTCAAATTTATTAAAATTCTTTAATCCAACAAAGAAAAATAATCGAAATATGTCCAAACAAATAGGAAGCCCTAATTTATTCAAAAAATCACAATCATGTCCATTATTTTGTGCATATAAAACAACATATAAAAATGCCAAATAATTATATAATAAACTCAATAAAATAACTAATATAGTATATAAAAAAACACAACATAATATCAATATTAAAAGCAAACAATATATTTATTTTTCACTTGATTATATATCAAGGTCCTCGAATAGGAGGTTTTTGTCTTTGCTAGGGTTTAGGGTTTTTCCGATGGCTAGGTTTTTTAATTCACGGCTGGAGTATCCCCAAGCGCTACACTGTCACTCGTGTTTGGTCTGTGCACTACACCGATCAATCTCAAGGGGTGAGCGTTGTTGGTAAAATTAAAGAGCAAGAAATATGCAATTCAATTCTAACAGTTATAAAATCCTTGCAAGTGCACAAATCGATAAGAATAGTATAGCAGCACAGCAAGAGTCGATCCCTCGAGGACTTGTATCAACGTTATGACCACTTTAGTTCAGATTTATTAACTTAGTGAAAACACACACACACACACGCATGGGGGTTTATGATGTGAGAACTGAAATTTAAAGAGAAGTAAAATAAAATGCAGAAAATAACAATGTAAGAATTAACGGTTGATTGATTATTAACTAAGGCGAATTAAGGCTTACTATCCACTCTAACCAATTATAGCTCTTAACCAGATTTCCTTGACCTACTTACTATGCATTTTCTGAATTAGGTGCCCGTGCCTAGGACCTGGCGTTGGTTCACTAGACACATCTTATTCCCTCTTTCTTAGCATGTTCTAAACAGGGCATATGCCTAGAATGTCTATCACCTACCTTTTAAGATGATGCATGAAGTTTAAAGAGAATTTAATGACACCACGTTAGCCTAGCAAAGTGACATGCAATCCTAGGTCGTTATGAGTTAAGATTACAAGTAAGAATACTTTCGATGCTCCAAATAACAAGATGATATGACGGTCACTCAAGCAATTACATCTATAATTATATGCAAACAAGGTAGCTAATCTTATAGGCATAAATTAAGGTCATTAAGCATAGTAATCCAACTTATTAAACATGCATAGCAATCATAATCAAGAGCCAGAATTCCAATCAACAAGCTAACATGGCTAGGGCTTCAAGCAGCCCTAATCCTATTGACTACTCACACATAACTGAAATTGAAACAAATATAATTGAATTCATAAGTAAATTGCAATAATGAAAATAAGGGTACAGAAGATATTGTGAAGAACAGGTGCAGCAGAAGACACGGCAGAGCCTTCTTCTCCAAGCTCCACGTCCAACACACTCTACTTCGGGAAGAACCAAGCTTTAACGTAAAACTCTAAAAAACCAAAATACTATTTGCGGCTAAGGTGTCTCTGTATCTCCCAAAAACGCCTCTAGCTAATTATCTCCTCCCCTAAAACACTGAACAAAGGCTCCCTTTTATAGACAAAGGGAAAACCTTGTTCTATAAGGATTGGTAAAACCTTATTCTATAAGGATTGGTAATACCATCTCCTATAAGGATAGGGAAAGTTATTGTACTTTAATTAATTACAAAGTCCTTAAAATCTATTAGAACCAATCAGAACATAGTTGGAAGTGTGAATGCAAGCTGGCAAGTGGGAACGCAAGCTGGCAAGTGGTCCGAACTTGGCTTTTGGACTGTCTTCGTAATCAGGATCTGGGACTGCGCTTTTGAAGCACATCATGCGTGTAGTAGAAGTGTATCTTTGTTCAGGCTTGGCGTAAATGTTTTCAGGCTTAGCGCAGAGGGAGAACCTCTGATCTACCGCTGGCGGAATAGGGACCCCGGGCTTAGGCGCACATCTTGGCTCCGATGGGAGTTCTTAGGACATGTCCTCGACCAGCCATGGCGCGACCTTGGCAGTTCTAGGACCTGACCTTGATGTCATGAAACACAGGTTTGAGTCCCAGAGGGCCTGATATGAGGTACTTGGCCAGTGTCCAAAAATAGGCGTACTGGCGCATTAGCGCACTCAGGACCCCGTTTAGGACCTGATATTGAAATGAGGACATCTCCTTCATCGGGACTCCGATTTGAGTCATTATTTTTGCGTTCTTTCTAGATTTTACCTATCTTTCTAACTCTGCAAAAATCTCACAAGATTGATCATTTTCTACTATTGATGGCACGAAATCATTCAAAAGACATGTAAGAGAGGCATATAAAGACATCAAAATGATGCATAAATAACGACTGATCATGCGTGAGTGAAACAAGTGAGGTGTTTTTGTGGGTGTGACAGCGGTTTTTTTTTTTGGTTGGTGTCGATACGGTGCCGCCTCTCGCCGCTGTGGTTTCGAAGTGGTCCCAATGGCGCCAAGGCAATTTTGGTGCGTGTTTTTTTTTTATGGAAGAGTTAGCGAGGCGGCTGGGACATAATCTCTGCCTCTCGGAGAAGGAACGTATTGGGGTGGTTCTGGGAAAAGCCGAGACTGAAGGAGTTCTGGTGGGAGCCAAGTTCAACCTTGTGGCTGAAATCCTCACGCTAAAACCAGTAAATAGGGAAGTTTTTTCTCTGTGTTCACTGGCCTCTAGCGAGGGATAGCGGGAGTCTCCTTCAGAGAGATTGGTGACAAACGTTTTTTGATTCGTTTTGGGGTGCTGTGTGGCAAGGAAAGGGAGATGGCGATGAAGCCATGGTTGTTTAAAGATTCTTTGGTGCTACTGAGTGATGTCCCTACGGGTAGAGTTTTCACTCTTTGAAGATCTTCAGTGCAGTTTTTTGGGTGCAAATTCATGGGGTCCCGCCTCTAAATATGACAGTAGCTGTGGCCCGGCGTATTGGAGGACGAATTGGAGATATTTTAGAGATTAATCAGTCTAAAGGAGATGAGTGCATTGGCAGGTTTATTCAGGTGAGGGTTTGGTTTGACGTCACTGAAACTCTGATGCGTGGAACCTGTGTGGTTTTTCCAGACCAAGGAACAAAATGGATTGAATTCAAATATGAGAGTTTACCAGACTACTGCACTTGGTCATATCTCCCATATCACTCGTCGATGTTTGCAGGGAGATGAGGGCTGGACTATGGAGGGGACTGTTTCCACCATACCGAGTTCACGGCCTTTTGCAGGTCTAGATGCAGTGGAGGATCTGAGGGGTCAGAAAGTGCGTAATTTTGGCAGACGGGACTATAGAAACACTGATCCTATGAGGAGTGGTACGAGCCGTGGGAGAGGGACGATGAGTACCTCCCAGAGGTCTAATTCATAGACTTAGAGAAGTTCCAGGTCTGGAGGTACTGACAATGGGCACACTTCTGCCTTATCAGACACGGCTTCCTCCTCGTTGAAGGAGGTTTGAATTCAAGTGGGTTGGAGGGTAGTGAACATGTCCTAGCTACGCAAATTCACCTCTAGCGGGAGCAGAAGGAACTTGAAACTAGATTGAGGGAGCAGCTATTCGATGCTGGCCTTATTGGACCTGGGGGTGTCCTATTGGTGCCCATATAGGATGAGAGAAGAGCCAGTGGGGCTGGTCCTTTGCAGAATGGTACTGCAACTGAAAAGGTTGATACAGGGGAGTTAATGGTGCGAGCAGAAGATCATTGCTCCTTGTGGTCTGATCCCTTTCAGTTAGCACCAGTTATTGAAAGGGTTAATCCGATGCGAAGAGGGTTTAAACGTCAAGGTGGTCACCATACTTTGGCATGCCTGAGTACCACCACATGTTCTGAATTTATTATCTCGGAGAACCAGGAGCAGGTGACTGTTGTACACATTGGGAGTAAGCGAAGGGTGTCCATGGCAGATATGGGGAGTATGGGCCGTGAGGGGAGCTCTCAGCGTCGTAAATTAATTTTTTCAGGTGACGAAGATAAGGTGGTCGAGACCTCCCTTAATGGGTCTCTTGAGTGGAGGGGTGATGAATCCACCTTTCCACGAGGGCTGTGAGTTGCCATGAGAGTTCTTTACTGGAATTGTCAAGGCATCGGTAGTGCCTTGACAGTCCACAATTTGGAGGAGCAATGTAGACTCCTCAAGCCGGAGATTGTTATTTTATTAGAAACAAAGAATAGGGGTTCGAAGTTTGAGCTGTTGAAACAGAAACTTGGTTTCACCTGTATACATGCAGTGGATCCAAAGGGACGTAGTGGAGGTTTGTGTATTTTCTGGAATAGTGCTGATAAGGTAGTTTTAATAAAATATGCTGATTTTCTCATTGAGGTTCTTATTAATGAGGGAAGTCGAAGTCGAGTGTGGAGATTATATGCAGTATATGCTAGTACTGATGACAGAGTACGAGAGAAACAGTGGAGTTGTTTACAAGAGCGAATTAAAAGCTTTGGCGATGCATGTTTGGTGATTGGCGATGTATGTCTGGTGATTGGCGATTTTAATGATAATTCTCAGTACAGATGAAAAGTCGGGGGCAATATGAGAACATAAAATAGTATGAGGCACTTCAGACGGTTTGTTTCTAGCTGCAGTTTATTTGTTTTGGGTTACAAGGGATATCCTTTCACTTGGCGAAATAATCACGAGGAGGGGTACATTCAGGCTCGCCTTGATCGAGGACTAGTCTCTAGTCAATGGATCCAGTGATATCCGGATACTCAGGAGTCCCATGTGGTGGTAGAGGGGTCTGACCATGCAATGCTCACCCTAGACACCAATCAAACGAAAAGGAAATGGAGACGGCGTTTTATTTATGACCCGTGATGGGGATATGAGCAAGGTTGTATGGACGTGATCCACCGAGCCTGGAAACCAAGGGGGAATAGGGTGGATCCTAGTCTGATGAGGACGAAACTGAGTGGCGTTCGACAGAGTCTCCTGGTTTGGAGACGAAAAAGTGGCTCAAATGCTCAGTACCAAATTGGGATTCCAAGGGATGACCTCCGAACTGCTTTTAAGCAGTCCTCCTTTGAGTCTAGCAGAATTCAGAGATTGGAAACAGATTTACAGGATGCTCAATTGAATGAGGAAATTCATTGGAAGTTGAAGTCCAGAGTACAATGGTTGAATGAGGGCGACAAAAACACAAAGTTCTTCCTTGCCAAAACTCTGAAACGTCGAAGACAGAATAGAATTGTGGGTATTCATGATCTATTGGGAGTGTGGAAGAAAGATGATAATGAAGTAAAGTCCATTGCTGTGGCATATTTTCAAGAGATGTATAAGGCGTGCAATTTGTCCATGGAAAACATGGCGGTGTCATGTATCAATAAGTGTATCACTGCCTCTAAAAACAATAGCTTCACTAAGGTGATTAGTGTGGAGGAGGTCAGAGAAGCTGTGATGTCCATTAGCCCAATCAAATCTCCTGGTCCGGATGGTTTTACCGCTGCCTTTTTTCAGAAACATTGGGGTCTAGTAGGAGAGGATGTGATTGAGTGCATTCGCAGATTTTTTGAGTAGGGTCGAATAGAGGATGGCATCAGCCATACCTACATAGCTTTAATTCCGAAGGTACATAACCCTACTTTCATGACTCAGCTGCGCCGTATTGCTTTATGTAATGTACTGTATAAGATTATTTCGAAACTCTTGACAAACCGTTTGAAGAGTGTCCTGAAGCGGATAATTAGTCCAGTTCAGTCTGCTTTCGTGGAGGGCAGGCAGATATCAGATAATATCCTGGTGGTACATGAAGTACTTCATACCCTTAACAAGAAAAAGGGGTTGGAGGGAGAAGATATGGTGCTTAAACTGGACATAGCCAAGGCCTATGACTGGGTTGATTGGAAATTCTTGAAGGTAGTTGTGTGTCAAATGGGTTTTGAGTCGAAATTCATACTCTGGATAATGGAATGTGTTACCTCGGTAACTTATGGTGTACTGTTGAATGGAGACCCATCGGGCTTAATTAGGCCACTAGGGGGATTCGACAGGGTGACCCTTTTTTCCCGTTCCTTTTTGTCCTTTGTGCTGAAGGTCTCTCATCATTGATGCGTAAAAGAGAAGAAAAGGGACTCCTCACCGGCATATGACTAGTTCCTAATGGTATAAATCTCACCCATCTTTTCTTTGTTGATGATTCGATTCTTTTTTGCAAAGCCAAAATTGTGGAGGCTCGATGTGTCAAGGAGATTTTAAGCACTTACGCTGAGGAATCAAGGAAACTCATTAATTTCGACAAAAGTGGGGTGTATTTTAGTCGAGACTGTCCTGATGATCGAAAGGAAAATGTAGTTCAAATTTTGGGTGTTAAAAGGCAGGATGGGTTTGGCAAGTATCTGGGTCTTATGGCATATTTCGGGGTATCAAAGAAACAAGTTTTTGAGGAGACTCGCATGAGAATTGAAAGTAAAATCCAAGGTTGGGCTGAGCAGTATCTTTCTAGTGCTGGTAAGGAAGTTTTGCTTACAATAGTAGCTATGGCTATGCCTATATATTCTATATCCTGCTTTCTTCTGCCTGTTACGGTCTGTCATGATATTACATGAATCATGGCTGATTTTTCCTGGGGAAGTACGGGGAAAAAAACTAGAGTTCATTGGGGTTCGTGGGACAAACTGACTTAACCAAATATGGTGGGAGGTTTAGGTTTTAAAGTCATTAGATGTTTTAATGTAGCAGTGCTTGCAAAGCTTGGTTGGCGTATTTTGAATAACCCTGACTCTATCTTGGCTACAATTTTAAAAGAGAAATATATCCTGGAGATCATGTCCTTCATGCTACTTTGGGGCGTGGTGATTCTTGGGGTTGGAAGGGTATTGTACAGGGTTTGCAAGTCCTGAAAGCTAGGCTTCGTTGGAGGGTGGAAGATGGCCAAAATATTTTTGTCCTCAACGACCCGTGGCTCCCTCTTAGGAGGCCTTTCACTCCTATCTCTCGACACGCCCTAATTCCAGGGAAGGTTTATGAGCTTATTGATTGGGATAACAAATGTTGGCGGAGGGTTTTGATTAATGAAGTTTTTAGCAGTGAAGAGGCCCACTGCATCTTAACGATTCTATTAAGTTATCTTGGGTGTCCAAATAGTCTTATTTGGCACCATGTGAAATCTGGGAGTTATACAGTCAAATCAGGTTATGTGAAGGCTATGGAATTGATACGAAATGGTGAGTTTTAAAGCAAAAAAGGTTCTGGTGAACCTAGTACAATCGTCCGTGAGGAAAAATTATGGCAATCCATCTGGACTTCGGCAATGCCCCCTAAACTGCACCTTTTCATTTGGAGCAGACATTTCTTGGAAGTAAGACACAACCTAGTAAAACGCCGGATCCTGGTGGAGGATAGTTGCCCTCATTGTGGTGCGACTGAGGAAACCCAAGTACACATTTTTTTTTTAATGTAAGTATGCGCTGGTATTTTGGTTTAGTGGTCCTTTGCAAGCTGACTTGAGATGTGTGGTGGAACAAGACTTTCGTGGATATTGGAACCATTTTATGAAGATCTTCGGTCAAGCTGGCCATATCCAATTTGCCACACAGATGCTGATTTTTGGTCTTTGGAGATTATGGAAGTGTCGAAATATGCGATGTTACTATGATGTCCTTATTGACCCAAGGGATGCCATAGAACTGATGCTTAACCACCTGCAGGAATACACTACGGCAGTAGAAATTCAACTGAAGCTAGTTCAATCGATTCCTGATCTGTCTGCTACTGCTCCTTTGCAGCCAAAGTGGGCACGTCCTCCGGTGGGTTTTGCCAAGGTAAATTGTGATGGGGCTTTTTCAGAGGCAGAAAAGGTTGGAGGTTTTGGCTGGGTTCGAAGAGCAGCTTGTGGCAATTTCATTTCTGCCAGTGGTGAGGGAGGATTTCCGTGTGGTAGTAGCCTCCAGGCGGAGGCCGTGGCCCTGCGTGCTGCATTGCTGGCATACACCGATCTTGACTGCAAGAAAGTGAACCTGGGTCTTGATTCCCAAGTCCTTGTGCATAGTGTGAAGTCGGGTCTTTGTAGGGATGCAAGCATAGAAGGGGTGGTGCATGATATTATGGCGTTGCAGCCGTTGTTTGAGGTGGTTTTGCTGCGTTATATTCCAAGGAAAAGTAATACAGCAGCCTAAGAAGTAGATGTAGTCTGTAAGCGTTCTAAACGCTATTTAAGATGGGAGGGTCTTGAACCTTCTTGGCATTTTAATATTTTAGCTTCTGATGTAAACATTTATGTTCGTCTTTAATCAATACAGAGGTATTTCATGGAAAAAAAAAGCAAACAATAACCCCAAATGGTGACTGTGGTGGCCATCTTTTCCCAACTATAAATTCCAATCAGCTCAATTCACTTTCCTATTTGCCCTAATTATCATAGATCAAAAGATGCAAAATATCCCTAATTATTCATTGACGAACAAGTGATATACATGCCGACAAAGTACATTGTCGAATAATAGCTATTTAAACTTCTTCTAACCCGACTGTATACGACGATGAAGATGAAGAACCTTTAATTTTCAAACGGAGTGGTGCAAAATCTTAAAACAGTGAAAAGAGCAAACAATAAAAACATACTCATCCATCACATTCAACACAAAACTGAATAGAAACTAATTAACTCAATAAACCAACAAACCAACATAGTCGACAAACCAACAAAAATAAATCAATATCCAACACAACAAACAAGCAAACATGATGAGAAAGTTGCAGCCATATGGAGAGTAGTGTCAGAAACTTATTTAAAAAATTTTCTTTGTAAAATCTGGGCATAGGTTTTTCATCAAAAGTATCAAAAAAGAAAAATTTATTTAATTTTTTATATATAAGTATTTTGCTTTCATTTGGACTATTTTTTCCTAGTTTAATAATGAAAATTATGGGTATATTAAGTAATTTTTACATTCCCTAATTACTAGGGAAATAAAATACCACCCTATACTAGGTAATTAATTTCCATCAATTTGGATGGAATTGATTCCAATCAAATATTTGATCTGGTTTCCTTTCTAGTGTCCTAAATAGTGGAAAATATCAACTAAAGATGGAATCTAAAAAGAAATTCCTATTCCTACCCTATATTCCTACGTAACAAACGGGGCCTAAGAGTACATAAAGGGGGAAATGGGGCGGAACAAGTCAAACCATTTTTGTTGTATTTTTTCTTGTCGAATTACAAACATGTTTCATTCTACTATGGAATTCAAATCAGAATCTATTCAATTGGGGAACTATTTTTCGCATTCCATTTTTACATTCTCTGCACTCTATTTCTAGCTTTATCATTTATCTTTATTCAGCTCCCTTAATTTATTTGTAAGTGTCTGTCTTCTTCATACTTTTGAGTTTTTTACAAATTAATTATTGTATGCATTAGCTCACTAATTTTGTTATATCTATATAATAAAAAATGAAAGACGTTCCAACATGATTTGTTTTGGGTAAGGCAGTAAGAGATCACTTGACGAACAATCGATGTTACAATACTTTTTGGGAATGTATATGAATATCAAATAAGGAAGTGTTGAGAAAACAAAATACTACTCTCACAAATTGATAGATAAACCAATTTCTTTCATTTCAATACCATATTTCTGTCGTTAAAAATTCATGCCCAAAATATTACAAGTGAGTATAGTCCGTACTATATACAGTTAAACCTCTATAAATTAATAGCTTTGGGATGAATGTAAATGATACGACCCGTTTCTAATTATAAAATGAAAATTCAAGAATTAACTTAAGAATCCGGTAAGTTGGGTTGAACTAAAAGAGTTCTGGATCAATCGTAAAGGCCCAATGGGTTGATGGGCTGAAGTTTAAAAGTATGGTCGTGAAATAACCATTTTACCCCTGTAGTATCGATGGGCATGACAATGACTTTTCGATCGAGAACACTTACAAATATGTCCGTCTCGAACTCTTGAGTACGTAGACAGGCGGCACTCAAGAATTGGAGTTCGTACGAGGACGTTACGGGTCTAAAACGATGAGGACGTAATGGTAATTTCTCAAAAGTCCAAAAATATAAATTGGAAATTTCTCCCTCTTCCCTCATTCGGGTTCAGACCCACTCTCTCTCCTCCCTCGAAACTCTCTCTCTCTCTTCGTGCGAACACCACACCTAACCACCATCACCGACCCATTTTTGGGTCAATTCGAACGAAACGAAGACCAGGGATGGAATCCCTTCGACCTCACGAGCTGTTTGGTGCCCATTTCGAGACTCGAACACCTCAGAGACGGCGGACCGAAGATGGGTTTGGTCCAAATCTTCTCGGTGGATTTCTGATCAAATGAGGTAATGTTTCTTGATTTTAAGCTTGGATTTGGATTCCTGGGAAGGAGTAGATGGATCTACATGTGTAGATCTTGAAAAGTGGCTTAGAAATGAGGAAGTTAGGAGCTCGTCGGAGAAGGCGGATTCCGGTCGTCTTCTTCGGCAAGTTCCGGCGGTCTAGTTTGACTCTGTGAGCTGATGTTGCAGTCCAGTCAGCTTCTGACTTAGCTGACACGTAGTGCCACATTGAGCCAAGTGGCAGCCTAGTCAACTAACACGTAGAGCCACATGGAGCCACGTGGCAGCACAGTCAGCAGCCCAATCAGCCGTCAAGTCAACTAATGATGTCAACAGTTGACGGAATATGCTAACGGCATTAGCATATTCCGTTAAAAGCTAACGGTGTCATAACAGATCCTAACGCATTTAATACCGACGATGGGTGATCAGTCGTTATTTATGCATCATTTTGATTTCTTTATATGCCTCTCTTACATGTCTTTTGAATGATTTCGTGCCATCAATAGTAGAAAATGATCAATCTTGTGAGACTTGTGCAGAGTTTGAAAGATAGGTCAAATCTGGAAAGAACGCAAAAAGAATGACTCAAATCGGAGTCTAGATGAAGGAGATATCCTCATTTCAATATCAGGTCCTGAACGGAGTCCTGGGTGCGCCAGTGCGCCAGTGCGCCTATTTTGGGCCACTGGCCAAGTACCTCATATCAGGCCCTCCGGGTCTCAAACCTGTGTTTCATGACATCAAGGTCAAGTCCTAGAAGTGCCATGGTCGCGCCAAGGCAGGTCGAGGACATGTCCCTAGAACTCCCATCCGAGCCCAGATGTGCGCCTAAGCCGGGGTCCCTGTTCCGCCAGCGGTGGATCAAAGGTTCTCCGTATGCGCTAAGCCTTACAACATTTGCGCCAAGCCTGACTGAAGATGCGCTTCTAATGTACTCATGATTTGCTTCAAAAGCGCAGTCCCAGATCCTGATTACGAAGACAGTCCAAAATCCAAGTTTGGCCAGCTTGCGTTCCCACTTGCCAGCTTGCATTCACACTCCCAGCCATGCTCTGATTGGTTCTAATAGATTTAAGGACTTTGAAATTAATTAAAAGTACAATAACTTTCCCTATCCTTATAGGACATGGTTTTACCATTCCTTATAGAATATGGTTTTACCAATCCTTATAGGACAAGGTTTTCCCTTTGTCTATAAAAGGGAGCCTTTGTTCAGTGTTTTGGGAGAGGAGAATCAGGCAAAAAAAATGAGATAATGAGCTAGAGGCGTTTTTGGGAGATACAGAGACACCTTAGCCGCAAATAGTATTTTGGTTTTTTAGAGTTTTACGTTAATGCTTAGTTCTCCCCGAAGTTGAGTGTGCTGGAGGTGGAGTTTGGAGAAGAAGGCTCTGCCGTGTCTTCTACTGCACCTGTTCTTCACAATATCTTCTGTACCCTTATTTTCATTATTGCAATATACTTATGAATTCAATTATATTTGTTTCAATTTTAGTTATGTGTGAGTAGTCATTAGGATTAGGGCTGCTTGAAGCCCTAGCCATGTTAGCTTGTTGATTGGATTTCTGGCTCTTTATTATGATTGCTATGCATGCTGAATAAGTTGGATTACTATGCTTAATGACCTTAATTTATGCCTACAAGATTAGCTACCTTGTTTGCATATAATTATAGATGTAATTGCTTGAGTGACCGTCATATCATCTTGTGATTTGGAGCATCGAAAGTATTCTTACTTGTAATCTTAACTCATAACGACCTAGGATTGCATGTCACTTTGCTAGGCTAATGTGGTGTCATTAAATTCTCTTTAAACTTCATGCATCATCTTAAAAGGTAGGTGATAGACGTTCTAGGCGTATGCCCTGTTTAGAACATGCTAAGTAAGAGGGAATAAGATGTGTCTAGTGAACCAACGCCAGGTCCTAGGCACGGGCACCTAATTCAGAAATGCATAGCAATTTGGTCAAGGAAATCTGGTTAAGATCTATAATTGGTTAGAGTGGATAGTAAGCTTTAATTCGTCTTAGTTAGTAATCAATCAACCGTTAATTCTTGCATTGTTAATTTCTGCATTTTATTTTACTTGTCTTTAAATTTCAGTTCTCACATCATAAACCCCTCCCCCCCCCTGCGCGCGTGTGTGTGTGTGTGTGTGTTTTCACTAAGTTAATAAATCTGAACTAAAGTGGTCATAACGTTGATACAAGTCCTCAAGGGATCGACTCTTGCTGTGCTACTATACTATTCTTATCGATTTGTGCACTTGCAAGGATTTTATAATTGTTAGAATTGAATTGCATATTTCTTGCTCTTTAATTTTACCAACAAGTTTTTGGCGCCGTTGCCGGGGACTTGTCCCTCAACGGTGCCCATTCAAGTTTAGATTTGTAACTTAGTTTTTCTTTTTGTTAGGTACCCGCGTATGTCATTCCAAGGTTCAGTGCACGGGTCATCAAGTGGACCATCATCGCAAGCATCTTCAGTCCATGGCTCCCCGCCACCAAGCCCAAGAAGGATGGCGGACCACAGAGAAGAGCAGGGCCTGGAACGTGGCCTAGTACCGCAAGCCCCACGGCGCTTTAAGGATTTTGCCATGCCCCATGTCTCGGAGGATCAATTTCCAATTGTTTTTCCCGAGTCAACAGTGGAAAACTTCGAATTAAAGTCGGGGACAATTCACATGCTGCCTACATTCCACGGTCTTGCTGGCGAGGACTCGCACTTTCATATCAAGGAATTTGTTGAGGTTTGTTCAACACTGCGCATCAATGGTATGACAAAATCTGAAATCCGCATGCGGCTCTTTCACTTCAGTCTCAAGGATCGCGCCAAGACATGGTTTCATTCACTGGCGCCGGCTTCCATTCACTCTTGGAAGGACTTGACGTCCAAATTCTTAACACAGTACTTTCCCGTGGAAAAGACAAATGAGTTAAAGTCCAAGATCATGAACCCACGGCAAGACATGGAGGAGTCTTTCTACGAGTTTTGGGAGCGGTTCAATCAGATGCTACGGGCGTGCCCCCACCACCATATTGATGTCCATCATCTTATGCTATACTTTTATGGAGGCTTGAAGACTAGCGATAGGACGATGGTGGACTCTCAATCCCATGGGATTCTAGAAGGCACAGCCGAGGAAGCAAGGACCGCCTTTGAGAACATTGCTCAAAGGGAAAAATAGTTCAGCTACAGGGGTCCCTCCTCTAGAGCTACGGGTGATGCATCTGCAAAATACAAAGATGACGCCATTGCTCAGCTCACGGCAATGGTGAAGCAGTTGTGTAGCGAGAAAGCCAAAGAAGTTCACATCTGTGAGGTATGTTCAATTCAGGGCCACAAATCCCAGGACTGCCCGGTTGTGGAAGATGCCAACTTTGCTGGAGGGTTCAACAGAAATTCTCTACCCCGGAATGACCCATATTCCAACACTTACAATCCAGGGTGGAAAAATCATCCAAATTTCCGTTGGAGCAACAATCAAGCAACCGCAAAACCCTTGCCACCTCCTGGATTTGAGCTACAAGCCGCAGGCCCTCAGGGGAACTATCAAGGTCCTTCCTCAAATCAGAATGGTGGAAGCAAGTCTCTTGAGGACTCCCTTCATATCCTGACTCAACAGCATGCTCAATTCATAAAATTCATGCAAGATAGCCAGAGTCAGACGGGAGACATAAAAAATGCAATTGCAAACTTGGAGTGTCAAATGGGACAGGTGGCGAACCAACTAAATCAGCGAGAGTAGGACAAGCTACCGAGTCAAGTCCTGGTAAATCCGAAAGGATTTCACAATCCTACGACTAATGCCATCACGCTATAGAGGGAAACACCACTTCAATACCCCACATATGCCACCCTCACAGGACCTGAAATCGAGCCTCAACCTATTCTTCCAAGGATAACCGACCAGGGCGCGCCGTAAAACATGCCACGACCAATGAGTCACCAAGTGCCCTACCGCAAGGAGGACCTGACACGGCGCCTACTTCGGCCATGGCTGGCATGCAACCTGCTCCTTAGCCCAAGTCGCAGCACACGAATACTTCTAACTCTAAACCTCAGAATTCAAATTCTAAAAAAGTCACTTTTGAGTTAGCTAATAATGTTGATTATCCATTTCCTCGCAGGTTCCAAAATAGGAATAAGCAAAGGGAGGACTTTGAGGAAGAGATCATTAGCATTTTGCAGAAACTTCAGATCAGACTGCCTTTCCATAAAATTGTCAAGCACATGCCGATCTTTGCAAAGCTGATCAAGGACTTAGTTGCAGGAAAGCGTGGTTTTAGCTCCACGGACACCATTGACATCCCTAAGGCCTGCTCGGCTGCCCTTTTGCGCATGCCCCTTAAGGCCAATGATCCTGGGCAGCCATCCCTTCCATGTGTCATTCAGTCAAAAAGATTCGAACATTGCCTTTGCGACACGGGAGCATTAGTGAACATCATGCCATTCCACATTTACAGGTCACTCAACCTAGGCGCACTCAAACCCACACACGTATGTGTCAGATTGGCTAACGCTTCTGTAACCAACCTAATGGGGGTTCTTGAGGACGTACTGGTACAAATCGGAGATACATGCATCCCTGCAGACTTCTACGTACTAAGAATGGACAGAATTGACAAAAGTGAGGAACCTCCCCTCATCTTCGGAAGGCCCTTACTAGCCACAGCCGAGTGCCTCATCGATGTAAGAAAGGGCCAGGTCTCCATCAAGGTCCTGGACCAACTTCGGACATTCTCCATCCATGACACCATCCAGTACCCTGCCGAGCCTATTGTAGATTTTCCATTAAACACAAATAACTTACTGCTACGGGAGACAATTGCTCAGTCTTGCATGACGGATGACCTTGAGAAGGCCGTTACTAGTAACCCACACACTGTGGATTCACTTACAGATAGCGTGATCGAAGAGGTACGAGCCCTTGACATCATGCCAGCCCTCCCATTCCACAGGCCTCCCTTCGAAGCGTTACCACTCACAAGTCAGAAAACCCTGCCATCCATCATAAAGGCTCCTGAACTCGAGCTGAAGCCCTTGTCCGAGCACTTAAAGTATGCATATTTGGGCGACAATCAAACCCTTCCAGTCATCATTGCATCTACCCTACGTACGAAAGAGGAAAAGGCATTGGTTCACGTCCTTAAGGTCAATCAAACGACAATTGGATGGACAATAGCTGACATCAAAGGCATAAGTCCCACAAAATGCATGCATCTGATACTGCTGGAAGATGACTCCAAACCATCACGGGAGGCGCAGAGGCGATTGCATCCACCTATGAAGGAGGTCGTGAAGAAAGAAGTCCTAAATCTTTTGGACGTTGGAATCATCTATCCAATTAGTGACTCCAAGTGGGTGAGCCCAGTCCAGGTCGTGCCAAAGAAAAGTGGGATCACAGTGGTTAAAAACGAGGAGGATGAGCTTGTACCTCAACGGATTCAAACAGGATGGAGAGTGTGCATTGACTATCGAAAGCTAAATATAACCACACGCAAGGACCATTTTCCTTTGCCCTTCATTGATCAAATGCTCGAGCGCCTGGCTGGACACTCCCACTATTGCTTCTTGAACGGCTACTCAGGATATAATCAAATTGCTATTGCATCCAAAGATCAAGAAAAAACAACATTCACATGCCCATACGGTACTTTTGCATACAGAAGAATGCCGTTTGGATTGTGCAATGCCCCAGCTACCTTTCAGCGTTGCATGATGAGCATCTTCTCCGATATGGTGGAAGATATAATTGAAGTATTCATGGACGACTTCTCGGTGTTTGGACATTCATTCAAACAGTGCTTAGTTAACCTAACCCGAGTACTGGAACGGTGTAGAGAAAGCAACTTAGTGCTGAACTGGGAAAAGTGCCATTTCATGGTACAACAGGGAATTGTCTTGGGTCATGTGATCTCTAGCCGAGGCATAGAAGTGGACAAAGCAAAGTTAGACATAGTAGAGAGGCTGCCGTACCCCACTACAGTCGAAGAGGTTCGATAATTCTTAGGGCATGCTGGCTTTTACCGCAGATTCATCAAAGATTTCTCGAAAATCACAAGACCTTTGTGTGATCTTCTAGCCAAGGATGCCACATTTGAGTTCACTAAAGGATGCCGTGAGGCATTCAACACACTCAAGGCAAAGCTCACGGCATGACCCATCATCATGCCACCGAGTTGGGACTTACCATTCGAACTAATGTGTGATGCCTCGGACTTCGCCATAGGAGCAGTTTTGGGACAGCGTGTTGACAAGCTCCCTCATGTCATTTACTACGCAAGTCGAACCCTGAATGATGCCCAGCTGAACTACTCCACCACCAAGAAGGAGCTCCTTGCTGTTATCTTTGCCCTTGAGAAGTTCCGCTAATATCTAATTCAAACCAAGGTTGCTACGTTGGATGCTACTGCTCCAGGAATTCAACCTTGAAATCAGAGACAAGAAGGGCAGCGAAAACGTGGTCGCTGACCATATGAGACGATTGCTTCACAGTTCCAATGAAGAGGCCGATCAGTTGCCCCTCCTCGAGACCTTTCCTGACGAACAGCTCTTTGCAATCCCAGCTATTGATCCATGGTATGCCGATCTCATTAATTACCTTGTCACTAAGCATATTCCTTCATCTTTAAACAGGTACCAAAAGGACAAGCTGTCTAAACAAGCTAAGTACTTCATATGGGATGAGCCCTACCTATGGAAGCATTGTCCAGACCAAATCATTCGGCGCTGCATCCCAGAAGACGAGATGAAATCCGTCTTGACATTTTGCCATAGCTTGGCATGTGGGGGCCATTTTGGAGCTAAGAAGACAGCCCTCAAGGTACTACAAAGAGGACTCTACTGGCCCACACTTTTCAAGGATGCTCATGAATTTGTACTCACATGTGACCGCTGCCAACGCCTAGGTAACTTCGGCCCTCGAAATCAAATGCCATTACACCCTATTCTTGTGGTCGAAATCTTCGACATATGGGGCATTGATTTTATGGGGCCTTTTCTGAATTCCTTTGGCAATTTTTATATTTTGCTTGCCGTTGATTATGTCTCCAAATGGGTGGAAGCAATTCCCACCAAAACTAACGACGCCAAAGTAGTGGTGCCTTTTTTACATAGTCACATCTTAGCCAGATTCGGCGCACCTAGGGCAATCATCAGTGATGGGGGGAAACACTTCTGCAATCATTCGTTTGCAGCCCTAATGAAGAAGTATGGCGTCACCCACAAGGTCTCAACACCGTATCACCCTCAAACGAGTGGCCAAGCGGAAGTGTCCAATCGGGAAGTAAAGGCCATATTGGAAAAAACGGTAAATCCTAACCGCAAAGATTGGTCCAGCAAATTGAATGATGCGCTGTGGGCCTATCGGACCGCATACAAGACCCCGATTGGCATGTCTCCTTTCCGGCTTGTTTTTGGAAAAGGCTGCCACCTACCAGTGGAATTGGAGAATAAAGCATTCTGGGCTATTAAGCAGATGAACCTGAACTTCGATGATGCTGGAATACATAGGAAGCTTCAGCTAAGTGAATTAGAGGAGTTGTGAAACGAGGCCTTTGACAGTGCTCGTATCTACAAGGAAATAAAGCGCTCCTAGGAGGCAGCCTAGCCCTGGTTTGTATTTCTCACTTCCTTTTCTGTTTCTGCCCGTTATATCTCTCAAACCTTTCTACTGTTGTCATGCTTACTGCTTATCACATTGAGGACAATGTTCAGTTTAGGTTTGGGGCTGTGGATTTAAAATTTTGCATATAGAAACAAGTAGGTTTGGGGGTGATACACGGCCAGGACATTTAAATTTCTGCTTGTGATTAGTATGATAACTTGTTAATAGGAATGTATAAGCTAAGTTAACTATCTTTGCTTTACTAAGAGCCATGCCATGGTCAAGTAGCTCATAATTTGCACTTCACAATGCCATGTTTTAAGTGATTAAGTGAACGAAATAACTGAATTTGAGTGAACCTTAGAAAATTAGTGGAGACTACCCTGTGAGATCTTTTAGCCTAATTGCCATTCTTTCTGAGGGATATACTTGTTTCTACTCTTAAATACTCATCACTTTTGTTCTTAATTGTTGATCTCATTACATCATATTTGCATTGAATTTTAAAGAACTAACATCATTTAGATACTCTTGATTTAATGTATGCTTTTCCATAAGAAGTGATGTAGGCTATGTGTGCTTTAACCTGTAAAGGCCTTATCCTACCCTATTGCATGCTCCCTAAGCCAATTTTGAAGCCAAACACTCAACCTTTTCTTTCATCACCCAAAGTATAACCTAACCCAAAATACTTAGCCACTCATCACAGCCATACCCTATAACCTCAGTTTGTGCTAAGGTTGCCGTAAATGAGATTCATGGTGAGAATGAGAGGTGAAAGATGATGCTGCCCAATTCAAAGGACTTTGGCGTCAATTCAAAGTTCAAAATTAAAGAAAATCTTTACAAGTTGTAAGCTGCACGAAAGTTTGAGGAAATCGTTGCATGATCTTGGTTCAAACTCAATTCAAAGAACAGAAAAAAAACGTTCAAATGAAAAGAAAGAAAGAAACGTTGAGAAAAAGAAGGAAAAAATAAGTGAAAAACAAAGTAAATTCAGCCAAGTGAGCCAAGAGCCTCAAAATAAGCCATCAAGAAAGAACAATGCCGTGGGCCTTAAGAAAAGATTCAGTTAAGAAATTCCAAGTTCAAGTCATGACTTCTCATCCCTTGGCACAGCTCAGGTTCTTTGAATCCCATCTTTCCTTGCTAAACCCCAAAGCTTAGCCCCATTACAACCTAAAAAGGAAGACTTAACCGATCTTATGGACAATCATGCTGAGGATTAAGGTACGTATCTATGTTCTTAAAGTTCAATTTCTTTCATGAGATCTTTATTTCCATAAAGTGCTATTCTTCATTGTTACTTATTTGTGATTAAATT
Organism: Oemleria cerasiformis; assembly: GCA_037349345.1. Lineage (NCBI taxonomy): Eukaryota > Viridiplantae > Streptophyta > Magnoliopsida > Rosales > Rosaceae > Oemleria > Oemleria cerasiformis. The sequence continues at coordinate 138,927 of JAZGTL010000029.1, read as the reverse complement.
TGAATTTCATAACATAAACTCATTACATATGCTTGAAAAGAGTGTAAGCCTAGGATTCTTGTGCGAATTGAGAGTTGCCTAGTGAGGATTAGAGTCGAGGCGAAATCTTTCTAGGGCACTTAGATGAAGTTGTTTTCAAACTTGATCACCTGAAAATATTGGCATTTATACACGTACACTTTCACATGACACTCACGGCTATGGAATTCCTTTTAGTTCTGCAAAGCATGTCTACTTATTTGTATTCTTATTACCTTGTTAAGAGGACTATATCTAGCATCTTTTTGTTTAAGTAAAACGTTTGTGCGTATCGTGCTGTTATAACCCTCATGAGACAAAACTCCTCCTACTAGGTGAACCTAGGGGTTTAAATGTTCTATCTTAACTAAAATCGAGTCTTTTCATTTTGTTAGCATTTGTTTTGCTAAGGGACTAGCAAAAAATAGGTTTGGGGGTATTTGATCAGTCGTTATTTATGCATCATTTTGATGTCTTTATATGCCTCTCTTATATGTCTTTTGAATGATTTCGTGCCATCAATAGTAGAAATTGATCAATCTTGTGAGACTTGTGCAGAGTTTGAAAGATAGGTCAAATCTGGAAAGAACGCAAAAAGAATGACTCAAATCGGAGTCTAGATGAAGGAGATATCCTCATTTCAATATTGGTCCTGAACGGAGTCCTGAGTGCGCCAGTGCGCCAGTGCGCCTATTTTGGGCCACTGGCCAAGTACCTCATATCAGGCCCTCTGGGTCTCAAACCTGTGTTTCATGACATCAAGGTCAAGTCCTAGAAGTGCCAAGGTCGCTGATCAGTCGTTATTTATGCATCATTTTGAGGTCTTTATATGCCTCTTTTACCTGTCTTTTGAATGATTTCGTGCCATGAATAGTAGAAAATGATCAATCTTGTGAGGCTTGTGCAGAGTTAGAAAGATAGGTAAAATCTGGAAAGAACGCAAAAAGAATGACTCAAATCGGAGTCCAGATGAAGGAGATGTCCTCATTTCAATATCAGGTCCTGAACGGAGTCCTGAGTGCGCCAGTGCGCCAGTGCCTATTTTGGGCCACTGGCCAAGTACCTCATATAAGGCCCTCCGGGTCCCGAACTTGTGTTTCATGACATCAGGGTCAGGTCCTAGAAGTGCCAAGGTCGCGCCGAGGCAGGTCGAGGACATGTCCCAAGAACTCCCATCCGAGCCCAGATGTGCGCCTAAGCCCGGGGTCCCCGTTCCGCCAGCAGTAGATCAGAGGTTCTCCCTCTGCGCTAAGCCTGAAAACATTTGCACCAAGCCTGAACGACGATGTGCTTCTATTATACTCCTAACGTACTTCAAAAGCGCGGTCCCAGATCCTGATTACGAAGACAGTCAAAAATCCAAGTTTGGCCAGCTTGCGTTCCCACTTGCCAACCTGCATTCACACTCCCGGCCGTGCTCTGATTGGTTCGAATAGATTTTAAAGACTTTGTAATTAATTAAAAGTAAAATAACTTTCCCTATTCCTATAGGACATGGTTTTACCAATCTATATATAGAACAAGGTTATACCAATCCTTATAGAACAAGGTTATACCAATCCTTATAGAACAAGGTTTTCCCTTGTCTATAAAAAGGAGAATCAGATAGAGGAGATAAGGAGCTAGGGGCGTTTTTTCTGGGAAAACAGAGACCTGAGCCACAGAGTTCCGTTTTGGTTTTCTAGAGAATTAGGGACCATATTTTGGGAGATAATCTTTCACATAGATTATTGGACGTGGAGCTTGGAGAAGAAGGCTCTGCCGTGTCTTCTGCTGCATTTGTTCTTAACAATCTCTTCTGTACCCTTATTTTCATTATTGCAATTTACTTATGAATTCAATTATACTTGTGTTTATTTCAGTTATGTGTGAGTAGTCATTAGGATTAGGGCTGCTTGAAGTCCTAGCCATGTTAGCTTGTTGATTGGATTTCTGGCTCTTGATTATGATTGCTATGCATGCTGAATAAGTTGGATTACTATGCTTAATGAACTTAATTTATGCCTATAAGATTAGCTACCTTGTTTGCATATAATTATATATGTAATTGCTTGAGTGACCGTCATATCATCTTGTGATTTGGAGCATCGAAAGTATTCGTACTTGTAATCTTAACTCATGACGACCTAGGATTGCATGCCACTTTGCTAGGCTAATGTGGTGTCATTAAATTCTCTTTAAACTTCATGCATCATCTTAAAAGGTAGGTGATAGACGTTCTAGGCATATTCCCTGTTTAGAACATGCTAAGTAAGAGGGAATAAGATGTGTCTAGTGAACCAACGCCAGGTCCTAGGCACGGGCACCTAATTCAGAAAATGCATAGTAATTAGGTCAAGGAAATTTGGTTAAGAGCTATAATTGGTTAGAGTGGATAGTAAGCCTTAATTCGCCTTAGTTAACAACCTTTCATTCTTGCATTGTTATTTTCTGCACTTTGATTTACTTGTCTTTAAATTTCAGTTATCACATCATAAACCCCCCCTGTGTGTGGATGTGTGTTTTTATTTAAGTTAACAAATCTGAACTAAATTGGTCATAACGTTGATACAAGTCCTCGAGGGATCGACTCTTGCTGTGCTACTATACTATACTTATCGATTTGTGCACTTGCAAGGATTTTATAACTGTTAGAATTGAATTGCATATTTTTTGCTCTTTAATTCTACCAACAAGTTTTTGGCGCAGTTGCCGGGGACTTGTCCCTCAACGGTGCCCATTCAAGTTTAAATTTGTAACTTAGTTTTTCTTTTTGTTAGGTACCCGCGTATGTCATTCCAAGGTTCAGTGCACGGGTCATCAAGTGGACCATCATCGCAAGCATCTTCAGTCCACGGCTCCCCGCCACCATGCCCAAGGAGGATGGCGGACCACAGAGAAGAGCAGGGCCTGGAAGGTGGCCTAGTACCGCAAGACCCATGGCGCCTTAAGGATTTTGCCATGCCCCATGTCTCGGAGGATCAATTTCCAATTGTTTTTCCCGAGTCAACAGTGGCAAACTTCGAATTAAAGTCGGGGACAATTCACATGCTGCCTACATTCCACGGCCTTGTTGGAGAGGACCCGCACTTTCATATCAAGGAATTTGTTGAGGTTTACTCAACACTGCGCATCAATGGTATGACAGAATCTGAAATCCGCCTGCGGCTCTTTCACTTCAGTCTCAAGGATCGCGCCAAGACATGGTTTCATTCACTGGCGCCGGCTTCCATTCACTCTTGGAGGGACTTGACGTCCAAATTCTTAACACAGTACTTTCCCGTGGAAAAGAAAAATGAGTTAAAGTCCAAGATCATGAACCCACGGCAAGACATGGAGGAGTCTTTCTACTAGTTTTGGGAGCGGTTCAATCAGATGCTACGGGCGTGCCCCCACCACCATATTGATGCCCATCATCTTATGCTATACTTCTATGGAGGCTTGAAGGCTAGCGATCGGACAATGGTGGACTCTCAATCCCAAGGGATTCTAGAAGGCACATCCGAGGAAGCAAGGACCGCCTTTGAGAACATTGCTCAAAGGGAAAAACAGTTCAGCTACAGGGGTCCCTCCTCTAGAGCTACGGGTGATGCATCCGCCAAATACAAAGATGATGCCATTGCTCAGCTCACGGCAATGGTGAAACAGTTGTGTAGCGAGAAAGCCAAAGAAGTTCACATCTGCGAGGTATGTTCAATTCAGGGCCACAAATCCCAGGACTGCCCAGTTGTGGAAGATGCCAACTTTGCTGGAGGGTTCAACAGCAATTCTCGACCCCGGAATGACCCATATTCCAACACTTACAATCCGGGATGGAAAAATCGTCCAAATTTCCGTTGGAGCAACAATCAAGCAGCCGCAAATCCCTTGCCACCTCCTGGATTTGAGCAGCAAGCCGCAGGCCCTCAGGGGAACTATCACAGTCCTTCCTCAAATCAGGATGGTGGAAGCAAGTCTCTTGAGGACTCCCTTCATATCCTGACTCAACAACATGCTCAATTCATAAAATTCATGCAAGATAGCCAGAGTCAGACGGGAGACATAAAAAATGCAATTGCAAACTTGGAGCGTCAAATGGGACAGGTGGCGAACCAACTAAATCAACGAGAGCAGGGCAAGCTACCGAGTCAAGTCCTGGTAAATCCGAAAGGATTTCACAATCCTACGGCTAATGCCATCACGCTGGAGAGGGAAACACCACTTCAAGACCCCACATATGCCACCCTCGCAGGACCTGAAACCGAGCCTCAACCTACTCTGCCAAGGATCACCGACCATGGCACGCTGTAAAACATGCCACGGCCAACACCTCTGGTGCAGAACCAATCCAATGAGTCACCAAGTGCCCTACCGCAAGGAGGACCTGACACTGCGCCTACTTCGGCCACGGCTGGCATGCAACCTGCTCCTAAGCCCAAGTCGCAGCACTCGAATACTTCTAACTCTAAACCTCAGAATTCCAATTCTAAAAAAGTCACTTTTGAGTTAGCTAATAATGTTGATTATCCATTTCCTCGCAGGTTCCAAAACAGGAATAAGCAAAGGGAGGACTTTGAGGAAGAGATCATCAGCATGTTGCAGAAGCTTCAGATCACACTGCCTTTCCATAAAATTGTCAAGCACATGCCTATCTTTGCAAAGCTGATCAAAGACTTAGTTGCAGGAAAGCGTGGTTTTAGCTCCACGGACACCATTGACATCCCTAAGGCCTGCTCGGCTGCCCTTTTGCGCATGCCCCTTAAGGCCAATGATCCTGGGCCGCCATCCCTTCCATGTGTCATTCAGTCAAAAAGATTCGAACATTGCCTTTGCGACACGTGAGCATCAGTGAACATCATGCCATTCCACATTTACAGGTCACTCAACCTAGGCGCACTCAAACCCACGCACCTATGTGTCAGGTTGGCTAACGTTTCTGTAACCAACCTAATGGGGGTTCTTGAGGACGTACTGGTACAAATCGGAGATACATGCATCCCTGCAGACTTCTACGTACTAAGAATGGACAGAATTGACAAAAGTGAGGAACCTCCCCTCATCTTCGGAAGGCCCTTACTAGCCACAGCCGAGTGCCTCATCGATGTAAGAAAGGGCCAGGTCTCCATCAAGGTCCTGGACCAGCTTCGGACATTCTCCATCCATGACACCATCCAGTACCCTGCCGAGCCTATTGTAGATTTTCCGTTAAACACAATGGACTTACTGCTACGGGAGACAATTGCTCAGTCTTGCATGACGGATGACCTTGAGAAGGCCGTTACAAGTAACCCACACACTGTGGATTCACTTACAGATAGCGTGATCGAAGAGGTACGAGCCCTTGACATCATGCCAGCCCTCTCATTCCACAGGCCTCCCTTCGAAGCGTTACCATTCACAAGTCAGGAAACCCGGCCGTCCATCATAAAGGCTCCTGAACTCGAGCTGAAGCCCTTGCCCGAGCACTTAAAGTATGCATATTTGGGCGACAATCAAACCCTTCCAGTCATCATTGCATCTACCCTAAGTACGAAAGAGGAAAAGGCATTGGTTCACGTCCTTAAGGTCAATCAAACGGCAATTGGATGGACAATAGCTGACATCAAAGGCATAAGTCCCACAAAATGCATGCATCGGATACTGCTGGAGGAAGACTCCAAACCATCACGGGAGGCGCAGAGGCGATTGCATCCACCTATGAAGGAGGTCGTGAAGAAAGAAGCCCTAAAGCTTTTGGACGTTGGAATCATCTATTCAATTAGTGACTCCAAGTGGGTGAGCCCAGTCCAGGTCGTGCCAAAGAAAAGTGGGATCATAGTGGTTAAAAACGAGCAGGATGAGCTTGTACCTCAACGGATTCAAACAGGATGGAGAGTGTGCATTGACTATCGAAAGCTAAATATAACCACACGCAAGGACCACTTTCCTTTGCCCTTCATTGATCAAATGCTCGAGTGCCTGGCTGGACACTCCCACTATAGCTTCTTGGACGGCTACTCAGGATACAATCAGATTGCTATTGCACCCGAAGATCAAGAAAAGACAACATTCACATGCCCATATGGCACTTTTGCATACAGAAGAATGCCGTTTGGATTGTGCAATGCCCCAGCTACCTCTCAGCGTTGCATGATGAGCATCTTCTCCGATATGGTGGAAGATATAATTGAAGTATTCATGGACGACTTCTCGGTGTTTGGACATTCATGGTAATTTAGTGCTGAACTAGGAAAAGTGCCATTTCATGGTACAACAGGGAATTGTCTTGGGTCATGTGATCTTTAGCCGAGGCATAGAAGTGGACAAAGCAAAGTTAGGAATTGTCTTCGATCGTTCTTAGGGCATGCTGGCTTTTACCGCAGATTCATCAAAGATTTCTCCAAAATCACAAGACCTTTGTGTGATCTTCTAGCCAAGGACGCCACATTTGAGTTCACTAAGGGATGCCGTGAGGCATTCAACACACTCAAGGAAAAGCTCACGGCATCACCCATCATCATGCCACCGAATTGGGACTTATACTTCGAACTAATGTGTGATGCCTCAGACTTCGCCATAGGAGCGGTTTTGGGACAGCGTGTTGACAAGCTCCCTCATGTCATTTACTACGCAAGTCGAACCCTGAATGATGCCCAGCTGAACTACTCCACCACCGAGAAGGAGCTCCTTGTTGTTATCTTTTCCCTTGAGAAGTTCCGCTCATATCTAATTCAAACCAAGGTCATAGTATACATGGATCATGCTGCCTTGAAGTATCTGCTCACTAAAAAGGACCCCAAGCCAAGGTTGCTACGTTGGATGCTACTGCTCCAGGAATTCGACCTTGAAATCAGAGACAAGAAGGGCAGCGTAAACGTGGTCCCTGACCATATGAGCCGATTGCTTCACAGTTCCAATGAAGAGGCCGATCAGTTGCCCCTCCTCGAGACCTTTCCTGACGAACAGCTCTTCGTAATCCAAGCTATTGATCCATGGTATGCCGATCTCATTAATTACCTAGTCACTAAGAAAATTCCTTCATCTTTAAACAGGTACCAAAAGGACAAGCTGGCTAAACAAGCTAAGTACTTCATATGGGATGAGCCATACCTATGGAAGCATTGTCCAGACCAAATCATTCGGCGCTGCATCCCAGAAGACGAGATGAAATCCGTCTTGACATTTTGCCATAGTTTGGCATGTGGGGGCCATTTTGGAGCTAAGAAGACAGCCCTCAAGGTACTACAAAGTGGACTCTACTGGCCCACACTTTTCAAGGATGCACACGAATTTGTACTCACCTGTGACCGCTGCAAACGCCTAGGTAACATCGGCCCTCGCAATCAAATGCCATTACACCCTATTATTGTGGTCGAAATCTTCGACGTATGGGGCATTGATTTAATGGGGCCTTTTCCGAATTCCTTTGGCAATCTTTATATTCTACTTGCAGTTGATTATGTCTCCAAATGGGTGGAAGCAATTCCCACCAAAACTAACGACGCCAAAGTAGTGGTGCGTTTTTTACAGAGTCACATCTTAGCCAGATTCGGCGCACCTAGGGCAATCATCAGTGATGGGGGGGAACACTTCTGCAATCATTCGTTTGCAGCCCTAATGAAGAAGTATGGCGTCACCCACAAGGTCTCAACACCGTATCACCCTCAAACGAGTGGCCAAGCAGAAGTGTCCAATCGGGAAGTAAAGGCCATATTGGAAAAAACGGTAAATCCTAACCGCAAAGATTGGTCCAGCAAATTGAATGATGCGCTGTGGGCCTATCAGACCGCATAGAAGACCCCGATTGGCATGTCTCCCTTCCGGCTTGTTTTTGGAAAAGGCTGCCACCTACCAGTGGAATTGGAGCATAAAGCATTCTGGGCTATTAAGCAGATGAACCTGAACTTCGATGATGCTGGAATACGTAGGAAGCTTCAGCTAAGTGAATTAGAGGAGTTGCGAAACGAGGCCTTTGACAATGCTCGTATCTACAAGGAAAAGACCAAAGCTTTCAACGACAAGCGCATTCAGCCCAAGGACTTTCACATCGGACAAGAAGTCCTCCTCTTTGACTCCCGGCTCAGACTAATGCCAGGTAAGTTGCGTTCAAGATGGACTGGACCATTTATTATTACTAACATTTTTCCTCATGGTGCAGTTGAAATCCAGCACCCGGAACGGCAGGATCCGTTCAAAGTAAATGGCCACCGCCTCAAACACTACTTCAAGGACCTCTCTAATCCGAGCGCAGTCAACCCTGCAACTCCGCATACGCCCAGCTCCTAGAATGACAACCCCGTCTTGCCTAGACGTTAAATAAAGCGCTTCTAGGAAGTAGCCTAGCCCTGGTTTGTATTTCTAACTTCCTTTTCTGTTTCTGCCCGTTATATCTCTCAAACCGTTCTACTATTGTCATGCTTACTGCTTATCACATTGAGGTAGGTTTGGGGGTGTGGATTTATAATTTTTCATATAGAAACAAGTAGGTTTGGGGGTGATACACGGCCAGGACATTTAAATTTCTGCTTGTAATTAGTATGATAACTTGTAGGAATGTATATGCTAAGTTAACTATCTTTGCTTTACTAAGAGTCATGCCATGGTCAAGTAGTTCATAATTTGCACTTCACAATGCCTTGTTTTAAGTGATTAAGTGAACGAAATAACTGAATTTGAGTGAACCTTAGAAAATTAGTGGAGACTACCCTGTGAGATCTTTGAGCCTAATTGCCATTCTTTCTGAGGGATATACTTGTTTCTACTCTTAAACACTCATCACTTTTGTTCTTAATTGTTGATCTCATTACATCATATTTGCATTGAATTTTAAAGAACTAACATCATTTAGATACTCTTGATTTAATGTATGGTTTTCCATAAGAAGTGATGTAGGCTATGTATGCTTTAACCTCTAAAGGCTTGATCCTACCCTATTGCATGCTCCCTAAGCCAATTTTGAAGCCAAACACTCAGCCTTTTCTTTCATCACCCAAAGTATAACCTAACCCAAAATACTTAGCCATTCATCACAGCCATACCCTATAACCTCAGTTTTTGCTAAGGTTCCCACAAATGAGATTCATGGTGAGAATGAGAGGTGAAAGAAGATGATGCCCAATTCAAAGGACAATGGCGTCAATTGAAAGTTCAAAAGTAAAGAAAAGTTTTACAAGTTGCAAGCTGCATGAAAATTTGAGGAAATCATTGCATGATCTTGGTTCAATTCAATTCAAAGACGAACAGAAACAACAAAACGTTCAAATCAAAAGAAAGAAAGAAACGTTGAGAAAAAGAAGGAAACAAATAAGTGAAAAACAAAGTGAATTGAGCCAAGTGAGCCAAGAGCCTCAAAATAAGCCACAAGAGCCACAAAATAAGTCATCAGCAAAGCACAATGTCGTGGGCCTTAAGAAAGGATTCAGTTAAGAAATTCCAAGTTCAATTCATGACTTCTCATGCCTTGGCACAACTCAGGTTCTTTGAATCCCATCCTTCCTTGCTAAACCCCAAAGCTTAGCCCCAATACAACCTAAAAAGGAAGACCTAACTGATCTTATGGACAATCATGCTGAGGATTAAGGTACGTATCTATGTTCTTAAAGTTCAATTCCTTTCATGAGATCTTTATTTCCATAAAGTGCTATTCTTCATTGTTACTCATATGTGATTAAATTTGAATTTCATAACTGAAACTCATCACATATGCTTGAAAAGAGTGTAATCTTAGGATTCTTGTGCGAATTGAGAGTTGCCTAGTGAGGATTAGAGTCGAGGCGAAATCTTTCAAGGCCACTTAGATGAAGTTGTTTTCAAACTTGATCACCTGAAAATATTGGCATTTATACACGTACACCTTCACATGACACTCACAGCTATGGCATTCCTTTTAGTTCTGCAAAGCTTGTCTACTTACTTTGATTCTTATTAGCTTGTTAAGAGTACTTTATCTAGCATCTTTTTGTTGAAGTAAAACGTTTGTGGGTATCGTGCTGTTATAACCCTCAGGAGACAAAACTCCTCCTACTAGGTGAACCTAGGGGTATAAATGTTCTATCTTAACTAAAATCGAGTCTGTTCATTTTCTTAGCATTTTGTTTTGCTTAGGGACTAGCAAAAGATAGGTTTGGGGGTATTTGATCAGTCGTTATTTATGCATCATTTTGAGGTCTTTATATGCCTCTCTTACATGTCTTTTGAATGATTTCGTGCCATCAATAGTAGAAAATGATCAATCTTGTGAGACTTGTGCAGAGTTAGAAAGATAGGTAAAATCTGGAAAGAACGCAAAAAGAATGACTCAAATCGGAGTCCAGATGAAGGAGATGTCCTCATTTCAATATCAGGTCCTGAACGGAGTCCTGAGTGCGCCAGTGCGCCAGTGCGCCTATTTTGGGCCACTGGCCAAGTACCTCATATCAGGCCCTCCAGGTCCCGAACTTGTGTTTCATGACATCAGGGTCAGGTCCTAGAAGTGCCAAGGTCGCGCCGGGGTCCCTGTTCCGCCAGCAGTGGATCAAAGGTTCTCCCTCTGCGGTAAGCCTGACAACATTTGCGCCAAGCCTGAATGACGATGCGCTTCTATTATACTCCTAACGTACTTCAAAAGCGCGGTCCCATATCCTGATTACGAAGACAGTCAAAAATCCAAGTTTGGCCAGCTTGCGTTCCCACTTGCCAACCTGCATTCACACTCCCGGCCGTGCTCTGATTGGTTCGAATAGATTTTAAAGACTTTGTAATTAATTAAAAGTAAAATAACTTTTCCTATTCCTATAGGACATGGTTTTACCAATCTGTATAGAACAAGGTTATAGCAATCCTTATAGAACAAGGTTATACCAATCCTTAAAGAACAAGGTTATACCAATCCTTATAGAACAAGGTTATACCAATCCTTATAGAACAAGGTTTTCCCTTGTCTATAAAAAGGAGAATCAGATAGAGGAGAAAAGGAGCTAGGGGGGTTTTTTCTGGGAAAACAGAGACCTGAGCCACAGAGTTCCGTTTTGGTTTTCTAGAGAATTAGGGACCATATTTTGGGAGATAATCTTTCACATAGATTATTGGACGTGGAGCTTGGAGAAGAAGGCTCTGCCGTGTCTTCTGCTGCATCTGTTCTTAACAATCTCTTCTGTACCCTTATTTTCATTATTGCAATTTACTTATGAATTCAATTATACTTGTGTTTATTTCAGTTATATGTGAGTATTCATTAGGATTAGGGCTGCTTGAAGTCCTAGCCATGTTAGCTTGTTGATTGGATTTCTGGCTCTTGATTATGATTGCTATGCATGCTGAATAAGTTGGATTACTATGCTTAATGAACTTAATTTATGCCTATAAGATTAGCTACCTTGTTTGCATATAATTATAGATGTAATTCCTTGAGTGACCGTCATATCATCTTGTGATTTGGAGCATCGAAAGTATTCGTACTTGTAATCTTAACTCATGACCACCTAGGATTGCATGCCACTTTGCTAGGCTAATGTGGTGTCATTAAATTCTCTTTAAACTTCATGCATCATCTTAAAAGGTAGGTGATAGACGTTCTAGGCATATGCCCTGTTTAGAACATGTTAAGTAAGAGGGAATAAGATGTGTCTAGTGAACCAACGCCAGGTCCTAGGCACGGGCACCTAATTCAGAAAATGCATAGTAATTAGGTCAAGGAAATTTGGTTAAGAGCTATAATTGGTTAGAGTGGATAGTAAGCCTTAATTCGCCTTAGTTAACAACCTTTCATTCTTGCATTGTTATTTTCTGCACTTTGATTTACTTGTCTTTAAATTTCAGTTATCACATCATAAACCCCCCCTGTGTGTGTGTGTGTGTTTTTATTTAAGTTAACAAATCTGAACTAAATACAAGTCCTCGAGGGATCGACTCTTGCTGTGCTACTATACTATACTTATCGATTTGTGCACTTGCAAGGATTTTATAACGGTTAGAATTGAATTGCATATTTCTTGCTCTTTAATTCTACCAACAGTCGCGCCAAGGCAGGTCGAGGACATGTCCCAAGAACTCCCATCCGAGCTGTAACGACCCGGACCAGAAATTAAATTATTTTGAGAATTGGACAATTTTACCCTCAGTTTTGGATGGGTTCGGGAGTCACTTTTTGACTGGTAATACTTTTGGGAATTTTTCTTGGGTTGTTGCGTAGGTCTCGAACTCACGAGTTCGTAGACAGGCGGCACGCTGAAAACGGAGATCCGATGAGTTCGTTACGGGTCTAGAAGCTATAGTGGCAGTTTGGTAATTTTGGAAATGTTGGAATTATATAACAGATATTTTTCTCTCTCCTCGAGAGATTGGTCGAGGCAGTCTCGGTCCTATCTGAGCCCTCCCCGTGCGAACACCGAAGGCCATATTCATCGGAGGGATTTCGATCCGATTCGAACAAAACCAAGGTCGGGAGGATCTTCCCCGGGACCCCACGAGCATTTTGGGGTAGTTCTTGGAGCGGGAGCACCGCCGTAGGCGACGGACGGAGGAGGGAGGTGAACCGAACATTCTCAGCCGTTTTCCGGCCAAACCAGGTACGATCTCGGAACTTTGACCTCATATTTGGATTCCTGGTGAAAAGTAGATGAATTTCTATGTGTAGATCGTGAAAAACGGTCAAGAAATGAAGAAGTTAGGAAACCTTGAAAATCGGGCGGAAATGGCAGTTTCCGGCGAACCAGACGGCGGCGGAGGTGTCGGCCCGGTCATCTTCTCCGGCCAGCCTCCGGCGACGGCGAGGGCCGTCCGGTCGTCTTCTCCAGTGAGTCACCGGTACCCGGTCGAGTCGAGTGAACCGGTCGAGTTGGACCGGGTCAGGTCGAGCCGGACCGGGTTGGACCGGTCCAGGCGCGTGAACACTGTAGCAGGCGCGTGACCGGCACGTGGCAGCGCGTGGGCGTGTGTTCTGACCTTCCGGTGGCGCGTGACGGCGCGTGGGACTGTTCCCGAAGTCACGGCGGCGCGTGACTGAAGTTTTGGGACGTTCCGGATCAGATTTTGTTGGTTTCGAGGCCATAGGAGTTCATTTAGAGCTCGGTTGGGCAATCCCAGCGGTAAGGATTGACCGTGGAGAGGGTTTTGAGAGTGGAAAGTCAAGGTAGTTGGGTCATTATGGTGTAGGTGTTCTAAGGCTAGAGCGTACATGAATTTTGGGTTGGATGGTGATGGTAAGCGGACTTTGATTTATAAATTGTAATGTATGTATAAATATCTTCGATTTCATTACTGTTGTGTATGGTTGTATTTATAAATTGTGATGCATGTATTAATATCCTCGATTTAATTACTGTTGTGTATGGTGGTTTGTATAAATTGTAACGCATGTATTAATATCCTCGATTTAAATACTGTTGTGTATGGGTGCAATGATTGCTGGATAATTGTTGTTCCAATATTTCAGTGGAAGTGCGTTGTGAGAAACGATATGGTTGTTGGATTCGGTTTTGATAGTGTTTGGACGTGGTAATTATTTGGGTACATGATTTTGAGTTGAAACCGTATTTGTGATAAATGATAAACAAAATATATATTTGATTTTGGATACAAAACCGATTTGATGGGGCCTAGGAGCCGGGCCTTGGTTCCGTGTTGGCGGACTCCCGGTGAACCCCTAATATAAACAAAATCGATTTGATGGGGCCTAGGAGCCAGGCCTTGGTTCCGTGTTGGCGGACTCCCGGTGAACCCCTAATATAAAAGCGATTTGATGGGGCCTAGGAGCCGGGCCTTGGTTCCGTGTTGGCGGACTCCCGGTGAACCCCTAATATAAAAGCGATTTGATGGGGCCTAGAAGCCGGGCCTTGGTTCCGTGTTGGCGGACTCCCGGTGAACCCCAATATAAAAGGTGACTTTGCAGAGATTGTGGTCGAGTCCAAGTAGTACATATTCTAGCACACCCCAAGGGATACCCTGGTGGCTAGGAATATGATAGCCGAGAGATATGCCGACTGATGAGATATCATGGTACAGAGAGTTATGATACGATATGATAGCCGAGGATATTTTCGGCTCTAATATGAACCATACGACAATTGTTATGGGCCTAATCAACATATGAAAATACGTCGTCATCCGGGTCAGTGGGTTGGTGTGGGCGGTGACCCAGAGGGACGAATTATTATTGGTTCACTAGTATCTGACTAGTTTGTTGTCTTGTGGTTTTCCAGTAGAGATGTCAGCAATGTCTGACTATTGACATTTGGTATCAGAGAGTATTTCTATTTGAACCACCACTATTCCGAGGTTTTGGTTTTGACCGGTATTTTTATCCTGCATCTGACAGTAGGAGTGATCAGTAAGTACAGAGATTCTGTTGGGAACCATGTAAAGTTTAATAAAAATTATTTAAGAATAAAGGGTATTTCTGGTACTTAAATTTTGAGGTAAAAGAGCTGTCAGACGGGATAAGGGTTCTTTCCGGGTTTCGAGGGAAAATTCGGGAAGGGTCCTTACACGAGCCCAGATGTGCGCCTAAGCCGGGGTCCTTGTTCCGCCAGCGGTGGATCAAAGGTTCTCCGTCTGCGCTAAGCCTTACAACATTTGCGCCAAGCCTGAATGAAGATGCGCTTCTAATGCACTCATGATTTGCTTCAAAAGCACAGTCCCAGATCTTGATTACGAAGACAGTCCAAAATCCAAGTTTGGCCAGCTTGCGTTCCCACTTGCCAGCTTGCGTTCCCACTTGCCAGCTTGCATTCACACTCCCAGCCATGCTCTGATTGGTTCTTATAGATTTAAGTACTTTGAAATTAATTAAAAGTACAATAACTTTCCCTATCCTTATAGGACATGGTTTTACCATTCCTTATAGAATTTGGTTTTACCAATCCTTATAGGACAAGGTTTTACCTTTGTCTATAAAAGGGAGCCTTTGTTCACTGTTTTGGGAGAGGAGAATCAGTAAAAAAAAAAAGAGATAATGAGCTAGAGGCGTTTTTGGGAGATACAGAGACACCTTAGCCGCAAATAGTATTTTGGTTTTTTAGAGTTTTACGTTAATGCTTAGTTCTCCCCGAAGTTGAGTGTGCTGGAGGTGGAGCTTGGAGAAGAAGGCTCTGCCGTGTCTTCTGCTGCACCTGTTCTTCACAATATCTTATGTACCCTTATTTTCATTATTGCAATTTACTTATGAATTCAATTATATTTGTTTCAATTTCAGTTATGTGTGAGTAGTCATTAGGATTAGGGCTGCTTGAAGCCCAAGCCATGTTAGCTTGTTGATTGGATTTCTGGCTCTTTATTATGATTGCTATGCATGCTGAATAAGTTGGATTACTATGCTTAATGACCTTAATTTATGCCTATAAGATTAGCTACCTTGTTTGCATATAATTATAGATGTAATTGCTTGAGTGACCGTCATATCATCTTGTGATTTGGAGCATCGAAAGTATTCTTACTTGTAATCTTAACTCATAACGACCTAGGATTGCATGTCACTTTGCTAGGCTAATGTGGTGTCATTAAATTCTCTTTAAACTTCATGCATCATCTTAAAAGGTAGGTGATAGAAGTTCTAGGCATATGCCCTGTTTAGAACATGCTAAGTAAGAGGGAATAAGATGTGTCTAGTGAACCAACGCCAGGTCCTAGGCACGGGCACCTAATTCAGAAAATGCATAGTAATTTGGTCAAGGAAATCTGGTTAAGAGCTATAATTGGTTAGAGTGGAAGGTAAGCCTTAATTCGCCTTAGTTAGTAAACAATCAACCGTTAATTCTTGCATTGTTATTTTCTGCATTTTATTTTACTTGTCTTTAAATTTGAGTTCTCACATCATAAACCACACCCCCCCCCCCCTGCGTGTGTGTGTGTGTGTGTGTTTTCACTAAGTTAATAAATCTGAACTAAAGTGGTCATAACGTTGATACAAGTCCTCGAGGGATCGACTCTTGCTGTGCTACTATACTATTCTTATCGATTTGTGCACTTGCAAGGATTTTATAACTGTTAGAATTGAATTGCATATTTCTTGCTCTTTAATTTTACCAACAATGGGTTTAGTCCGAATCCTGTCGATGTATTTCCGATCAAATAAGGTAAGGTTTCTTGATTTTAAGCTTAGATTTGGACTCCTGGGAAGGAGTAGATAGTTCTACATGTGTAGATCTTGAAAAGTGGCTTAGAAATGAGGAAGTTAGGTGCTTGTTAGAGATGGCGGATTTCGGTCGTCTTCTCCGGTGAGTTCCGGCGGTCTGGTTCGACTCTGTGAGCTGACGTGGTAGTCCAATAAGCTTCTGACTGAGCTGACATGTAGTGCCACAAGGAGCCACGTGGCAGCCTAGTTAGCTAACACTTAGAGCCACGTGGAGCCACGTGGCAGCACAGTCATCAGCCCACTCAGCCGTCAGTCAACCGTCAAGTCAACTAACGCCGTCAACAGTTGACGAAATATGCTAACGGCGTTAGTATATTCCGTTAAAAGCTAACGGCGTCATAACAGATCCTACCACCGTTAATATTGATGGAATATTCCATAAGAGTGATAGAATATTCCACCGCGACTGTTCAGGTGCATGGCCAACGTGTGGAGTGGCTGCCGGCCTTCTACCAGCGCGTGGCGGCACGTGGAGCCACTTCCCAACCCATGGCAGTGCGTGTATGGGGTTTTGAGAAATCCCGAACCTATTTTTGACAGTTTTGAGGCTATTGGGATCCGTTTAGAACCCCATTTGAGTAATCTAATTATGAGATTGAGTTGTTTAAGGGGCGTGTGTAAACCCTAGAGCTAGGGGGCCTCCAGTAATGACTTAATTAAGGGTTTACTAATGCAAATGCTTCCTTTTATTGGTGTATTCGACTAGGTGGCAATGGAGAGACACTCCATTTGAGATAGACAACGAGGATAGTGCGGAAGCAAGTAAGCTAACGAGGTGAGTGGTTCCCTTTCTCTAAGCTTATGATCACACATATGTGATATCAATGAATGCTTAATGAATGTGATTCTTAGGGAAGTCAAATAGAATTGTATGTGCTTGGATGGTGTAATACATCCTAGACTATGTTGTGGGTTACCCTTACGGCCCAGCATTGTAAAAAGTAACCTTTAGGGTTGGAAACCCTAGGAATAGTGAATACTCCGCAACGAGTATAAACTAGATAATAACGGTAAATATCGAGATATATTGACAAAAGGTACATACTCTGGATTGAGTAAAAACTATCACTATCAGGATATCTAGAGGGAAGATTCTAAGATATGTAAGATGACGATAATCGAGAGTTATAGAGAGATCAATACTAGTACGACTGTTACGATGAGTGCGACATTCGAGAGAGAGATTTTACGGTCATGATGCTAGTGCCGAGGAGTCATGTCGGCACAGCATGTGTGTTGATTGAGATTCTATTGCCGATGAGCCATGCCAGCATACACTACAAGAAATTGTGTCATTCATAGCATTGGATCATAGCACTTTTGCACAAGTGCTATGAAATGTGTAATTAAAAAAGAAAAAAGACACCCTAAATGCTATGAAAGGATGAAAATAAAATCCACGCCTATCAAATGTGTGAAGGAAAATTTTTCAGTCATTATTTAAGCATCATTTTGATGTCTTTATGTACCTCTCTTACATTTCTTTTGAATGATTTCGTGCCATCAATAATAGAAAATTATCAATCTTGTGATACTTGTACAGATTTGGAAAGATAGGTGAATTCTGAGAAGAAAGCAAAAAGAATAGCTCAAATCAGAGTTATAACGAAGGAGATGTCCCAAGTTGAAGTTCGGGTGCTCATTAGGTCCTGAACAGATTCCTGGTACTTGTCAGGACACGCCAAAACCAATCCCCGGGATGTGTCCCGTGACATGTCCCAAGGACATACTATCGAGCCTTAATCTAAGTCCAGAAGAACTCCTAGTCAATTCCCAAGATCCATGTCCTGGCGTGTCCTAGCCATGTGTCTGGACCCGTCCCGAATTTCCCCTCGAAACCCGGAAAGAACCCTGATCCCGTCTGACAACCTAAGGAAAGGTTCCCAAATACCCTTCAATCCTTATAAAATTATAATAATAATAAATACTTTCTCTTGTCAGACAAGGGATTTAAGCACTTAAAATTCCCGTAAGTAAATACCAACCAAATACAACATAATATCAGAGCGTCTAAGTAGGATCAAGATACAAATTAGATATCCTACTCAAGTACAACTACACAGCGCAGCCGAGAGTGCTAATGCCTCTGCCTCGAGATAATGTCCGCGTCAACTCTACTGCCTGAAGGGGGTTTAAACACAAAAGTTGTGAGTGGACAAAAATAATCATTTATAAATCATTTTCCAAGGAATATTACGTTTTTCCCCCTCCATTTATAAAACTATGCATGCATCACATAAACAGTTCATGTTATAAAAACATCATCTTTAAATCACCGGCATTTCCCTTTCTCTTTACAACCACTCAGTAGGACTCACACAAAATCCATATAAGGAAAACACATTGTGATCCACAATCTGGTTTGAAAATCATCCTCAAAGGAGTTCAAAATCATTTCATTCAACCTAGACACACAATATCTCAAATCCACTGTTCCCGACACATCCACTAGCCACCAGGGTATCCCTTGGGGTGTGCTAGTACTGTATCACAACTCCCTGTACTATGCATAGACAGTCT
Organism: Oemleria cerasiformis; assembly: GCA_037349345.1. Taxonomy (NCBI): domain Eukaryota; kingdom Viridiplantae; phylum Streptophyta; class Magnoliopsida; order Rosales; family Rosaceae; genus Oemleria; species Oemleria cerasiformis. The sequence continues at coordinate 120,344 of JAZGTL010000029.1, read as the reverse complement.
CGCGACCCGACGAAGTCAAAACTCTACAATGCCAGAGTCGGAGCACTCAAAAAACCAACGGAGCAAAACTCTCGACGCTAGTCGGAGAATCAATCACCAATTATATTGGAGGTTCACCGGGTTCACCGCTAATAACGGATCCTCGTCCCGAGTCCTGGCCTCCCTCAAATCAGAGTTCATCTTGGAGGTTCACCGGGTTCACCGCTAATAACGGATCCTCGTCCCGAGTCCTGGCCTCCCTCAAATCAGTGTTTATCTTGGAGGTTCACCGGGTTCACCGCTAATAACGGATCCTCATCCCGGGTCCTAGCCTCCCCCACATATAACCAAATCCGATAAACTCATACAACAGGGTCAAAACCCAAATCATTGACTCAATAATTTCCTCGTCAAAACGATATCAAACTGAGTCCAAACACCATGATATTTCTCAAATCACACTTTAATCGAAGTAGTGGAAAACATGTGTCTAGAAATCATTTCTAAAATCCAGAAATTCAATGCCACAATACATAACAGTATTTACACAAAGATATTTTGATGCATGCATTTCAGTTTATAAAACCAAAGTCCACTCACAAACCTGTTCAAGCTAGCTCAATCCCGTCTTGCTCGTTCCTCTGAGGTTCCCGGAACAATATCGCCTGTCAAAAACAACAATCGGGATTACCGGCTAGTAATAAGACTCTTATATAACAACTTCCTAATCTCGGGAAGTCTACCCTTGCTGTTTCTAGAAAACACAGCAGCTTCGGACACTCAAATCGACCTCTAAACGATGTCCGATCAACCTGAAACCTGTACCAACAGATTCAGAACGTCGAAAACTAGTTGCCACGCGCTGGCGTGACGTAAGCCTCGGCCCCACGTGCCGCCGGAAGGTCGGCACACGCGCCCACGCGCCCTCACGCGCCTGTCACGCGCCTACTACAGTGTTCACGCGCCTGAACCGGTCCAACCCGGTTCCGCTCAACCTGACCCAGTCCAACATGACCCGACCGGTTCACTCAACCCGACCGGTTCAACTCGACCCGACCGGTCACCGGTGACTCGCCGGAGAAGACGATCGGACTGTCGTCGCCGTCGTCGGAAGCTGGCCGGAGAAGATGACCGGATCGCCACCTCCGCCGCCGTCTGGTTCGCCGGAATCCGCCATTTCCGACCGAAACTCCAAGCTTTACAACTTCCTCAAAACTCAACCGTTTTACACAAATTTTACGTCTAAATCTATCTACTCAAACCAAGGAATCCAAATATAACCTCAAAATATCAAACACGTACCTGTATAAGCCGGAAAATCGATCGGAAGATCCGAAACTTCCTTTACTCGGTTCGGCTTCCACCAGGGTCCTCTCCTTCGATGGTTGGTACGGTTGTGATCGTGGGAAGGAGTAGAATACGATTAGTTGATCCAAATGGGAAGTTAAAGCCTTGAATCCAACGTTGACTTTTGGTTTCTCGCACGGTTTCGGGTGGGTGTGTTTATGTTTTCTTTGTTACAGAGAGAGTGAATGAGTGAAGATGATAAGGAGATGAAGATGAAATGAAGATTTAAATAATTGAGGTTAAAATATCTCCCCTCCATGGAAAATTACCAAAATGCCCTTGTACATCTAGACCCATAACTTCCGTCCACGAATTCCGTTTTCTGCGTGCCGCCTGTCTACAAACTCGTGAGTTCGGTACCTACGCAACGGTACCCGAAACACCACCAAAGTGTCTCGAAACAAAACTTGATTTCCAAGCCCTTTACCAACCAAGGGTAAAATCGTCATTTAATAAAAATAATTGCATAAAATCAATAATTAAAATTTCCAGGTTGTTACACCATGTCTCAGCGAGGTCCCAGCCGAGAACCTCAATTCATGCCCCTTGAGAAGGATCTGCGCCAATCCTAGAAAGCTATATGTCAAGCCAAGTAACAATGCGCTTAGGACAAGCCAATGGTGCGCCTCAAAAGCGCAGTATCAGAGTATCCAAAGGAACCCCTTCACGGTCCGCCAGCTGTCCAGAATTACGACCTATGCGCCTACGACTTGCCACGTCTTCTAACCTATGACTTTATGCGCTTTGGACAAGCCAGGAGAGTACTTCAGAAGCGCACTTCCAGGGCAAGGATTGGGGCGTGTCCAGATCATGTCCAGGTTCGGGTCCCAAGACGTGTCTGCGCCTTAATTATGGCGCAGTTTTGTGATCAGGTGTCTAAGTGAGCCCTGGGCGATAAACCATCAAGTTACATTATAAATGAGTTCAAGACATGGTTTGGGCCAGGTTCTTAGGTTCCGGACATGCTCAGTTTTCAAGAAGTCTTTAAAAAGTCCCAAAATTGCTTAATTGAGGTTCATATGTGCTTTGAACGTCCAAGGCTTGGCCCAGCCCATTACTTGACGTCTAAGAAACCCTAGAAGACTACCAGAAGAAGTCTTGGCGTGGAAGAAAGTCCAAAAGATCTTATCACAGTCCTTGTCGCATGGAATTCCAAAACATAATCTAAAAAGGATTGTTTTTTATCCTTCTTCTATCCTAACTAGGATATTACTTCTAAGTCAGTTTGTACTCAGATTTCTACCCTAATTAGTCTTCTAATCTTTAGGGGAATAGGCGCCCTATAAATTGGACCCTAAAGCTCACGGCTCAAGGACCTTAGACCCTCGCCGCAATTTACATTGTATTTCAGTTTTATAATTTAAACACTTTTATTTTTCAAGTTAACTTCTGCAAGTTTGGCAGGCCCTGCTGTGTTCATATGCCATGCCTCATTGTTCAACAATCCTATTTTACTTTACGTTTTTATTTTGTTGTAATTATAAATGAGAATTTACATTATGTCTTTAAATTCAGTTATGCATGAGTAGTCATTTTAGGATTAGGGCTGCTTGAAGCCCTAGCCAAGTTAGTTGTTTAATTAGATTTCTGGCCCTTGATTATGATTGCTATGTATGCTGAATAAGTTGGATTACTTGCTTAATGACCGTAATTTATGCTTATAAGATTAGCTACCTTGTTTGCATATAATTATTGATGTTATTGCTTGAGTGACCGTCATATCATATGGTGATTTGTAGCATCAAGGGTAGGTGGCGGGACACTTATTCGTAATCTAGACTCATGACAACCTAGGAATGCACATCACTTTTCTAGGGGTAGTGTTGTCTCATTAAATTCTCTTCGTACTTCATGCATTATCTTAAACGGTAGATAATAGACGTTCTAGGTACACACCATGCTTAGAACATGCCAAGTAAGAGAGAATAATATATGTGGAGTGGGCCTTAGTCGGACCTTTGCATGGGCACTTAATTAAGAGAATTCATAGTAATTAGGTCAAGGAAATCTGGTTAATAACTATAATTGGTTAGAGTGGATAGTAAGCCTTAATTCACCTTAGTTAACTTTAATCATTCAATTCAAAATCTCTGCTGTATTTTAATTTCTTGCATATATACTTAATCCTTTGCTGTATTTTATTTATTTTCCTATTTACTTTACTTTTACTTAATTGCATCTTTACTTGATTTAATTTCAGAATTCCAAAATCATAAAGAAAACCCCTCCCCCCCTTTGCCGTGTGTCCTTGTTGTTGAGTCTTTTGAGTCTTTGCCATTTTCATTGTCTTGTGTCTTATTTAAGTCTTCTTTTCCTCTTTGCCGTGTCTTACTTGTTAGCTTGTTTGTCTTTGTTTGTTTTATTGTTTTTGTGTTTTTATCAAAGTTAATAAAAATCTGAACTTAATTGGAAGTTCATCGTTGATCAAGTCCTCGAGTGTAACAACCCGTCCCGGTCCCACCGGCACGAATTGTTATGGTCGTCGGGTCCCACCCAGTGCAGCCCCTGGTGACAGCCTTGCGCACGTACACCAGCCCAAAGGTATTGTTAGCGAGGCCCCTGTAGCTTAGTTGGTGAAAGGTGTCCTCCTTGAGAGGAATAAAAAGCCTTGGTCCAGGGTTCGAATCCTCAAGAGGCTGCAGCTGGGGGATTTTCGAAGGGGAGCCAGGTAACAATACCTTTGGACTACGCTGCGAGGATTCCTGGCGGCCATAACGAGGTGGCTTTTCAAGGATTCGGGGTCGGTCGTTACATCGAGGGATCGACCTTTGTTTGGCGTAGTACTATCTTATTCTATTTTGTGCACTTGAAAACTTATAACTAGTGGAAATAAAGTGCATCTTAATTGTGTTCGATATTTCTTCTATCAATTTTTTGGCGCCATTGCCGGGAACTTGTCCCTCAACGGTGTCCATTTAGTTTGGATTTTTAACTAAGTTTTTTTTTGCTTTTTGTTAGGTACCCGTTTATGTCATTCCAAGGTTCGGTGCACAGATCATCAAGTGGGCCATCTTCCAGAGGATCTTCAGTAAACGGCTCACCACCACCAACTCCAAGGAGAATGGTGGATGCAAGGGACCAATGTGAAGAACGCACCCTAGTGCCACCCTAAGCCCCACGACTCCTCAAGGACTTATGTTCAGTCATTATTTATGCATTATTTTGATGTCTTTATATGCCTCTCTTACATGTCTTTTGAATGATTTCGTGCCATAAATAGTAGAAAATGATCAATCTGGTGAGACTTGTGCATATTTGGAAAGATAGGTAAATTCTGAGAAGAATGCAAAAAGAATGACTCAAAACGGAGTTCAGATGAAGGAGATGTCCTCATTTCAATAATAGGTCCTGAACAAGGTCCCGAGTGTGCCATTGCGCCCTGTTTTGGGTCCTTGGCCAAGTAGCTCAGATTATGTCATCCGAGTCCCAAACCTGTGTCTCATGACATCAAGTTCATGTTCTAGAAGTGCCAAGGTCATGCCAGGACATGTCGAGTACATGTCCCAAGAACTTCCCATCAGAGCCCAACCTCTGCACCTAAACCATGGTTCCTGTTCCGCTAGCGGTGGAACAAAGTTCCTCCTCTATGCTAAGCCTAACAACTTGTGCACCTAGCCTGAACTACGATACGCTTCTACTATTCTTATGGTGTGCCTCGGGTCCCAAATCCCTATACGATACTTCCTCATGATCCGCCTAGGTGCGCCCTAAAGACACGTCTACGCCCTAATTAGGGCGCAGTTTTGCGATCACCAGGTTTTACCAGCTTCTGAGTGAGCCAAAGCCCATAATTCATCAAGTTACATCATAAGCCAGCCCAAGACGTGGTTTGGCTCAGTCATATTGGTCCAGGACATGACAAGTTCTCAATAAGTCGGTAAGAGGCTCAAAAGTGCTAATTTAGGGCCTTGCTTTGTAAAACATGCCCAGGGGCGGCTCAGCCTAGTTCTTGATGTCGAAGTAACATCCAGAAGATTCTGGAAGTCGCCTGGCTTTCCCTTGTCTATAAGAGGGAGCCTTTGTTATGTGTTTTAGACACACCATTTTTGGAGATCTACACACCATTTCAGTGTTTCAATTTCAGTTATGCGTGAGTAGTTCGTTTTAGAATTAGGGTTGCTTGAAGCCCTAGCTATGTTAGTTTGTTAATTAGATTTTGGCTCTTGATTTTGATTGCTTTGCATGCTGAATGATTCTGATTACTGCTTAAACTACCATTCTTTTATTCCTATGAGCTTTGCTACCTCGTTAGCATAAATTATTGATGGAATTGCTTGACGGACCACTATATCATCTTGTAATTCATTAGCATCAAGGGGTTGAGGTTAAGAAACAATCTTGTATTCGGGATTCTTTTCTAGGCTAGTGTAGTGTCATTAAATTCTCTTTGTACTTCATGCATCATCTTTAACGGTAGGTGATAGACGTTCTAGAGTACACATCATGCTTAGAACATGCCAAGTAAGAGAGGATAATATATGTGGAGTGGGCCAACCATCGGGACCTTTCCTTGGGCACTTAATTCAGAAGTTGCATAGTAATTAGGTCAAGAAAATCTGGTTACGGACTATAATTGGTTAGGATGGATAGTAAGCCTTAATTCGCCTTAGTTAACCAACAATCAATCTGTTTTACTATAATTGGTTACTTTCTTATCCCTCAACGGTGCCCATTAATTCAGATTTAGTAACTCAATTTTGTATATTAACTATTTTGATTTCATTTAGATTGTTTACTAACTTAGTTTTTCATCTTTCTCATGTACATATGAACAACTCATACATGGATATGGGACCATGGAATTATCCATACATGGAGACGGGAGCTTGGAACGATCCCTACCCAACTTCATTCAATCAGGGGTGGAGCAATCAGCCGGAATTCCATTATCAAGAAAACCCAGAACCATACAGCCCAGGGTGGAGCAATCAGCCGGCATTCCATTTTCAAGAACACCCAGAACCATGCAACCCAGGATGGTGCAAGCAGCCTAATTTCACATGGAACTGCCCTCAAAAAGTTCCTCACTATGAACCAACTCCTGACCTCCAACCTTCGTTGAGGGCCTTGATACAATGCATGGAGGCTCGTAATCAATGCATGGCAGCCGCTTCTGAAGAAATCTGAGAGCTAAACCAGCACATGGAGGAGAGACAGGAAAAGAGCATGAGGGAGTTTGAGTTCAACATGCGCCAACTCGAAGAAAGGGCACGTTCCCCACCAAGTGAGGCCGTGAATGATGATCATGATGAAGCTATCATCGAGCCAACACTTCGACAAATGCTTGCCATGGAGGCCATGAAGTCCACCCAAATTTCGCTGTGGACCAGGATACAAAGCATGTAGGCTTGTAATCAAAACATTGAAGCCGCAAATGCAGAAATCTGAGAGCTGAACCATCACATGGATGATGAGGATGATGAGGACACCATCAAGCGAACACTTCGACAAGTGCTTGCCATGGATGCGATGAATTCCACCCAAGGCCATGCCGTGATAGTGTCTCCCGATTCTGCTCAGATTGAGCAGTGGGACACACCCAATTCATACCGTCCAATAAACTCTTCCTTTTATAATGTTTCTAATTCTGATTTCATGTCTAACTGTACCTCTTTGCCGTGCACTCACAGATTGGAAAGCGAAATGGAAAAAACTGGGAGGAAGAGAATAGGACAGATGATCGTGACAAGGACATCCAGGTTAAACCCATGCCCCTGCCTATGTGCTGCCTAGCAGCAGCGCACTACTTCAAGCCGTGTCCCACAACCATGACCATGTTCTGCCTCAGGATGCGCTTTAGTCTCTACCCCAAATCCAACCTCAAGCTGCACATGCCCTGCCGCAGCCCTGGACCAGCCCCCTACCGCATAACTAGGACACTGCCGTGTTCTAGGACTTGCCTACTGCCCTGCCGCAAACCCAGGATCCTGCTGACTCCCAGGACTCACCAAATGCCCGGCCGCAACCCAACCCAGCGCCACAGAACCTGGACATGTCCAGGGCACGCCTTCAACGTGCCCAGCTGCGCCAACTGATTCACTGCAGGGAAGTCCTTAGTTGTTACATCAGAACCTTCCCAGCGCACATCTGAGACGCGCAGCGCTGCGACCAAGCTCCAAGACACGTCCACGGCAGAACCCAAGGACCAGCTCGTGCCTCCCTTGAAATTCAATGCGCCTCCTCAACTTAATCCTGAAAATTTTGACTTTAATTTTAAGAAGGTGCATTGGTTGTGAATTCTGATTCAGTTCCTAAATATGTTACAGCTATCCTTCGCATGTCCCACAATGAAAACAATAGGAATGTGCCGGCAGCCCTCAACTTGGTCCCCCTCTTCAAGTTCAGAAGGAAAAATCAACATAAGGGACCAAGGATGAAGTCTAGAACGTACAAGGCATAACCAAAGCTGTTCCACCACGAGCATTATCCAAGGAAGACATTCGAGAATGGACAGAAACTGCTCTCATTCAAATCACTTCTCAATCTTTTTCCCGATAAGTTACGTTCTCCTTGGTGGATTCCTTTATGTGTTCCTAACTTTTTTCTCCATGTTGCAGCACAGATTCTACAGCAAGAGGCTCATAATAGGTTCCCTGGTGACGTTGAAATCCTGGGCACACCATCAAATGCCTCGCAAGCCATGCAACGTCATGCCCAGACGTTAAATAAAGCGCTCCTAGGTGGCAACCTAGCCCTGGTTTGTATTTTTCTGTTCCTTTGTTGTTTCTGCCCTTTATATCTCTCAAACCTATGTTTTGTTGTCACACTTATTGCTTATCACATTGAGGATAATGTTCAGTTTAGGTTTGGGGGTGTGGATTTAAAATTTTTGCATATAGAAACACGTAGGTTTGGGGGTGATACACGGCCAAAACTTTTGAATTTTCAGCCTTACTTTTTTGTGTTTAGTTAGTTACTTAATTTTTTGCTTTTGATTAGTATTATAACTTGTTAATAGGGATGTATATCCTAAGTTAATTGTCTTTGCTTTACTAAGAGTCATGCCATAGTTATTCATAATATGAAATTCCCAATGCCATGTTTTAAGTGATTAAGTGAACAAAACAACTGAATTTGAGTGAACCTTAGAAAATTAGTGGAGACTTCCCTGTGAGATCTTTGAGCCTAATTGCCATTCTTTCTGAGGGATATACTTGTTTCTACTCTTAAATACTCATCACTTTTGTTCTTGATTGTTGATCTCATTACATCATATTTGCATTGAATTTTAAAGAACTAACATCATATAGATGCTCTTGATTTAATGTGAGGTTTTCCATAAGAAGTGATATAGGCTACGTGTGCTTTAACCTCTAAAGGCCTTATCCTACCCAATTGCATGCTCCCTAAGCCAATTTTGAAGCCAAACACTCAGCCTTTTCTTTCATCATCCAAAAGTATAACCTAACCGAAATACTTAGCCATTCATCACAACCATGCTTTATAACTTTAGTTTGTGCTAAGGTTGCCCTAAATGAGATTCATGGCAAGAATGAGAAGTGAAAGAAAATGCTGCCCAATTCCAAGGACATTGGCGTCAATTCAAAGTTCAAAAGTTTAAAGAAAAGCTGCATGAAAGTTTGAGGAAATCATTGCATGATCTTGGTTCAATTCAATTCAAAGAAAAAAAAAATATAGAAAACAAAAGAAAGAGCAGAAAAAATGTTGAAAACAAAAATAAAGAAATCAAAAGAAAGAAAGAAACGTTGAAAAAGAAAAAGAAAGAAAAATAAAGCAAAGTGAATTGAGCCAAGTGAGCCAAGAGCCTCAAAATAAGCCATCAAGAAAGCACAATGCCGTGGGCCTTAGGCAAGGATTCAGTTCAGAAATTCCAAGTTCGAGTCATGACATCTCATGCCTTGGCACAGCTCAGGTTCTTTGACTCCCATCCTTCCTTTCTAAACCGTGAAGTTTAGCCCCATTACAACCTAAGAAGGAAGACCTAACATATCTTATGGACAATCGTGCTAAGGATTAAGGTACGTATCTATGTTCTTAAAAATCAATTCTTTTCATGAGATCTTTATTTCCATAAAGTGGTGTTCTTCATTGTTACTCATGTGATTAAACTTGAATTCCATAACATAAACTCATCACATATGTTTGAAAGAGTGAAAGCCTAGGATTCTTGTGTGAATTGAGAGTTTCCAAGTGAGGATTAGAGTCGAGGCGAAATATTTCTAGGGCACTTAGATGAAGTTGTTTTCAAACATCATCAGTTGAAAATATGGCACATAAACATCTACACCTTGACATGGTACTCACGGCTATGGCATTCCTTTTAGTTCTGCAAAGCATGTCTACTTACTTTGATTCTTATTAGCTTGTTAAAAGTACTATCTCTAGCATCTTATTTGTCTAAGTAAAACATTTGTGAGTATCGTGCTGCTATAACCCTCAAGAGACAAAACTCCTCCTACTAGGTGAACCTAGGGGTTTAAATGTTCTATCTTAACTAAGTCTTTTCATTTGTTTAAGTTTGTTTTGCTCAGGAACTAGCAAAAGATAGGTTTGGGGGTATTTGTTCAGTCATTATTTATGCATCGTTTGGATGTCTTTATATGCCTCTCTTACATGTCTTTTGAATGATTTCGTACCATCAATAGTAGAAAATGATCAATCTTGTGAGACTTGTGCAGATTTGGAAAGATAGGTAAATTTTGATAAGAACTCAAAAAGAATGACTCAAATCAGAGTTCAGATAAAGGAGATATCCTCATTTCAATATCAGGTCATGAACAGGGTCCTAAGTGAACTAGTGCGCCCTATTTTGGGTCCTTGGCCAAGTACCTCAGATTATGCCATCAGGGTCCCAAACCTATGCCTCATGACATCAAGTTCATGTCCTTGAAGTGCCAAGGTCATGCCAGGACATGTCGAGTTCATGTCCCAAGAACTTCCCATCTGAGCCCGTCCTCTGCGCCTAAACCCTGGTTCCTGTTCCGCCAACGGTGGAACAAAGGTCCTCCCCTACACTAAGCCTGACAACCTGTGCGCCTAGGCTGAACTAAGATACGCTTCTACTATTCTCGTGGTGCGCCTCGAAGGCGTGGTCCCATATCCATATAAGGTACTTCCTTATGATCCGCCTAGGTGCGCCCTAAAGACCCGTTTGCGATCTAATTAGTGCGCAATTTTGCTATCACCAGGTTTTTCCAGCTTCTAAGTGAGCCAAAGCCCATAATTCATCAAGTTACATCATATGCCAGCCCAAGACGTGGTTTGGCTCAGTCATATTGGTCCAGAACATGACATGTTCTCAATAAGTCCTTCAGAGGCTCAAAAGTGCTAATTTATGGCCTTGCTGTGTAAAACATGTCTAGCGGCGGCTCAGCCAAGTTCTTGACGTCCAAGTAACATCCAGAAGATTTCAGAAGTCGTCTCAATAAGGACCAAGCTTGTCTTCTTGACATAATTTCAAGACAAGGTGCGAGTGCGCCAGAGTTGAGTTCCAATGAGGCCCTTTCCGTACCTATGGCCATTCGATCGAGACATAAAGTGTTTTTAAACTCCTAGGCATGTGTAGAAGCCATTCAACTATCAATGCGAGCCGTGACGCAACGAAGACATTCCAAGGGCCAAGTTCTAAGTTTCCAGCGTCTAACCATAGGAAGACCGCTGGCTGCCCCTATCCAGCTTGTGTTCCCACTTGCGAGCTTGCATTCACACTCTCAACCATGTTCTAATTGGTTATGTTAGGTTTTAGGGACTTTGTAATTACTTAGAAGTACAATTACTGTTCTAGAACATTCTAGGCTAGGGTTTCTAATTCCAATCCTTGTTGGACAAGGTTTCTAATTCCAGATCGGTTGGTATGGTATTATACAAAATTTGGGTTTTATAGCGTACATTCTGGCTATATGATGGCTACAAAGATGAGTAAAAATGGTGAATTGAAAAGGAAGGGAGGAGGAGAGTCAAGTAACTCCTAGAGTGATGATTCTTTTGGGAGTAGATTTGGAAGCTGAAGGTGCCAAATAAAATTCGCCAATTTGTTTGGCATTGCTGTCGAGGGTTTATTGCTGAAGGAGGGTCTTTGGTGGCATGTAGGTGATGGGAAGACAATTGGTGTTCAGTATGATCCCTAGATTCCAACCAGTTGGCCCTTTCGAATAAAGTCTGCAAATTTCCCTCCATCTTTGAAGGTCAGTGATCTTTTTCTCCCCTTTCAATCTATGTGGAATCATGATCTCTTGGTGCATTTTTTTTTAGATGAAGAAGCGAGGTTCATTAGGATGACACCTCTGAGTAAGAGGGGCTGTCCAGATCGGTTGGTATGGTATTATACAAAATTTGGGTTTTATAGCGTACATGATGGCTACATGATGGCTACAAAGATGAGTAAAAATGGTGAATTGAAAAGGAAGGGAGGAGGAGAGTCAAGTAACTCCTAGAGTGATGATTCTTTTGGGAGTAGATTTGGAAGCTGAAGGTGCCAAATAAAATTCGCCAATTTGTTTGGCATTGCTATCGAGGGTTTATTGCTGAAGGAGGGTCTTTGGTGGCATGTAGGTGATGGGAAGACAATTGGTGTTCAGTATGATCCCTAGATTCCAACCAGTTGGCCCTTTCGAATAAAGTCTGCAAATTTCCCTCCATCTTTGAAGGTCAGTGATCTTTTTATCCCCTTTCAATCTATGTGGAATCATGATCTCTTGGTGCATTTGTTTTCATATGAAGAAACGAGGATCATTAGGATGATACCTCTGAGTAAGAGGGGCTGTCCAGATCGGTTGGTATGGTATTATACAAAATTTGGGTTTTATAGCGTACATTCTGGCTATATGATGGCTACAAAGATGAGTAAAATTGGTGAATTGAAAAGGAAGGGAGGAGGAGAGTCAAGTAACTCCCAGAGTGATGATTCTTTTGGGAGTAGATTTGGAAGCTGAAGGTGCCAAATAAAATTCGCCAATTTTTTTGGCGCTGCTGTCGAGGGTTTATTGCTATCAAGCATAATCTCTTAGGTTGGCATGTATAAATTGACAATGTATGCCCCATGTGTGAGGAGGTATGTGAGACAGATGGTCATCTCTTCTTCACATGTAAGTTCTCTTCTGTTGTGTGGTTTGGGTGTCCGCTTTAGCTGGATATTGGGCGTTTTCAGTGCCTTTCTTTTTGCTATTGGTGGGTTACTTTGCATGAGATTTTTGGTAAACTGGATGTACGACATGAGGTGTTTCAGGTCCTGGCATTTTGTTGTTGGAGAATTTGGAAAGCAAGGAATGACCGGGGCTTTAAATATGTTGCTATAAACTGGGGAGGGGTGATTAGATTGTTGAATCACCAAGTTTAAGAGTTCATTGCAACCAAAACTCTAGCCCCACTGATTGGACAAGTGGTGATGGAGCCGAACGTGGTTGAGAGTGCCACAGAACAGTCTTGGCAGCGGCCTGAATTTGGAGTGGTCAAGTTGAATTGTGTTGGAGCCTGGTCTCTTGTGACTAAGAAGGGTGCGGTGAGGGGGGTTGTGCGCTCTTGGTCCGCAAGCTTCATTGGTGCATGTGGGGAAGGCAATTTGATTTGTGCTTCTGTGCTTCATGCTGAAGCAAGGGCGGCCCTTGGGGGTTTGGAGGCTTGTCTTGCGGTTGGTCATTGTAGGGTGGTGGTGGAGTCGGACTCTCTTGGTGATGTCTAGTTGGTGCGTAATCAAGGAAGGGAGGAATCTATTGCCAACATCTTATATGACATTCAAGTTCTTCAAGGTTTGTTCTCATCGTTTACCATTCAGTTTGCCCCACGGGCATGTAACAATGTAGCTCATCTATGGTTGCCTATGCGAGAGATTTGGGAGGGTGCCCTGTTTGGTTGGATTTTCAACCAGACTGGCTTTTTAACCTTCTCGTTGAGGATGCAGGTCTTTCTAAAATAGATCCTGTGTTGTTCAATGTATTACATTATCTAAAACTCACTTTTGGTCCCTATAATTTACTCAATTTCACACTTTAGTCCTTGTAGTTTCTTACTCATAGCAATTCAAGGATATATCCAAATTTCCATCAAATTAATTAATGGAATAAGGACATGCTTCTCACATAAGGGTGTATTTTATCTAGGTTAGAGTTATATATTATTTATTCTTTTTTTTTCATGCTCATATTTCATATTTTCATGCTCATGTTACAGCGTAAATTACAAAACGGTTTTCAAGCATCAAGTAGTAGGAAAATTAAAGAACAAGGATACATAATTGTATTCTAACCAAAATAAAAAGATATATAATTATAATATGACGAAAATATCTTTTCATAAGTGGAGTATACGAATATTCGGTTAAATAATTGGATGGAAAATTTGTTGTGTCCTTAAATTGCTTTGAGTAGGGAATTACAAGGTTAAAATCGGTCATATTGAAACTATATCGACTAAAATGGGAAATTGAGTAAACTATAGAAACCAAAAGTAACTTTTGAGACCTCATTTTATGAACATTTAACCAAGCAAAAACTCTATTTAAATAAACAAAAGCAATAGTAACACAACACATAAAAAATACAACAATGACTTCACTTCTCAAATGTTAAGAAACGTTAGAAATGAGATCCAAGGGGACATCAGTCTCAAGAAGAAACAAACAATGATTGAGTCATATTTTAAGAAGGTCTCGTAGTCGAATCATACGCACTATAAGGAAGAAATCATTAATTTATATATTACGTGAGACCTGTATAAATTTTTTATGAAGTATTATCTTATAAATTTAGGGAATTATTAATTTAGCACATTATCTCCATGTCATAATTAGTTAAAAATATTATTGAATCAAAATTGTTAATTTATCAACTATTAAATTATCAAGATTCTACCGTTTATTCCATAGTCCTACTAGGAATACGATAAGATGTTGCTCTTGTTGTCACCATAAATTCTTATTAAATTATCAAGATTCTACCGTTTAATCAAAATTCTAACAATTTTATAAAATTCGAATTTCTGCAAATTATGTCATGTAATTCTGTTTAGTTCTATCATTAACTTTATACAAATTTATGAAATCAATAAAAGTCTGTGAAATCTATGAAAGCCGATTACTAAGTCTGTGAAATCTATGAAAGTCGATTACTAAAACTAGGGTTATATATTTTGGACACTGTGTTCCATTTTTCTCCAATTTTGTTATGAGTAATGCTATGCATCCCCAAAAAATACACCAAAACGAGTCCCAAAATGATGTGGCGTCTGCCACGTCATAATCTTTTATTCACAAATTCCAACTTGGATTATAATTTTTTAATTTTTTTACAAAGAAAATTAAAAATAATTAAAATCTAATTCTGATTAATTAAAAACCTTGCAATAAACCCTAAAAAAAATCAAATTTCACCTTCAATCACACCGTTCTCATCGGCTACTGCTCCACCGTCACTACTCTCTTGCTTTCACGTACATCGTCGCACCACCATCAATAGGTTTGGTTGCTGCAACCAGACCTCCAATCCCTACCACAAATTCGCATTTTGCTTTAGCTATTTTATATATAATATTAAATTAGAGATGGACAGTGAAAGCTTTCAAATGTGAGATTGCATCACTTTGTGGCTACTTCATCAAAATCTCAAGGACACCTTATGTTACATCCCATCCCACCAATTCAAAAATTGGAAATTAAATTGACCTGATTACCCCTGTGATTTTCATTGGGCCTTAATTACTTAGTGAAATGGGCTCATTGTTTTTGTGGGTAGCATAAGTCTGAATTGGCCCAAGCCTAAAGACCAAGCCCAATACCCACCTTAGTTTTACTCCCCAACAAAAAACTCCTCCTAGTCCACCCTCTCCTCTTTGCGTCTAAGTCTCTGTCTCGAGTCCCTCTTGGTTCTCAGGCTCCATCACCGAATCAACAAGTTACAGCAACGCTGCATCGCCCGCACCGTGAGACCATTAACCTTTAGTGCGATTTAGCACTATAACCCCTCAAACTCCTTTCATCCTCCTCCTTTGTCTCTTTCGAAGAAAACCAAGAACACACGCCGCACTCATTGTCCCAAAAGCTTTGACCCATGACTCACAATCACACCCATCCTCTTCTTCTTCTCACTATAAGTTCAATGAGTTAGATGGTGAGCCACGAGGACCAATGTGGCTTAAACGGCGAAGAGAAACCCGACTACGACCTGAGAACCACTGGGAGAATTCGAGGCTAAACGAGGTAAGTCGAACTCTCTAGGCTAAGCCTTACGTTTATTCATGTTAAGACCGTCTTCATGGACTGATTGCATGTTCGTTTGGATGAGGATCAACGGTGGTTACATCGCCGGAAGTTGCAGAGCTCACGGACATCCGAGAATCTTAAATGGGCTTTTCAACTAAACGAGATAAGCACTCACTCATAGGATACCACCATTGAGTTCGTCTCGTTGAGAGCTTTAATCTGATCTGTTTGCAAGTAGGATTCGAGGGAGATCGATGACGGACGAGCCTCGCCGGAAAACTAGGCTTCTTTCGAACAACCGAGGCTTCCCAGTAAATTTCCGACCAATCTAGGAAACCTCTTTAACTAAAAATGTGATTACTGGAATCCTGGTTGAGTTTGGAACCGAGTGGTGGCCTTTAGGTTGAAATCGGAGTTTGGTTTATCATTTCGGCCACCGCGTACGGCGGTGACGATAGCCGTGTACGGTGGTGACAGTAGCCGTGTACAGTGGTGACGGCAGCTGTGTACGGCGGTGACGGCAGCCGTGTACGGCGGTGACGGCAGCCGTGTACGGCGGTGATGGCAGCCGTGTATGGCGGTACTTGTCACAATCTGCGAAGCCACGTGGAGAACCTGGCAGCCACGTGAAGCCACTTGGCAGCCACGTGGAGCCACCTAGCAGCCACATGAAGCCACTTGGCAGCCACGTGGAGCCACCTGGAAACCACGTGGGTGACACGTGGGGCAACCTGGCAGCCATTTGGGTGACATGTGGAGCCACGTGGGTGAGACGTGGAGTCACCTGGCAGCCACGTGGGTGACACGTGGAGCCACGTGGCAGCCTACTCAGCAAGCGCGTGAGCGCGTGTGGCGGCGCGTGCCTATTCAGGCCAACGCGTGAGCTCACTTCGTGACCTCAGACTAGTGCGTGGGGCTTTTTTCTGGCCCACGGCGACGCGTGGGCCTAATTTGGAGACGTTCCGGATCACTTAAACACGTCTGTAGTTCGTTTAGTGTTGTTGTAGTTTTGTTTTGAGCAGCCCAAGAGGGGGTTTCTTTAATTTCCTTATTGAAGTAATTAGTAAAGCTTGAGGTTGATTTTGGGTTAGGGTTTTGACAACTTGGAGCTTACGTTGGCTTGGCATCGTCGGGTGATTTTGATGCTCGACTAATTTGTGTGTGGACCTCTTTCTCAAACTCTGTTTTATCATTACTTTTGCTTGCACGTTTTCTAAGTACATCATTAAATGTATGGCTAGTTACACCTTAATCCCGAGTTGACTTACTTGACTATGAGTGGTGAACTTTAATGCTAGAACATGATGGCAAATGCTTGTTCTTTCACATACATATTATAGTGATGATAGATTTTTGGTGTAAATGCAATTATTAGTTAAGACTTTTAGCAGTGGCAGTTATACCCTCGGGCATGATTGCGTAGATGTTAATATGTGTTTACTATTATGGAATTGCTCGTGCATACATTAGCTTCTCGAGATGTGTTTCTATGCATGTAAATGTGTTTTAAAGGTTTTCCTCATTGTCTGATATGTTAGAAATTCCGAGCATGACTCGTTTGTCTATGGTTGTCATATCGTATTCCCAAGGATTCTTGGTAGACTATGTTGGTTTTATTCCCAAACATGGTTTGATTGAGATTGATGGTGATTTACCACTATAAGAGTTATGATTTACGTGTGTTACACATGAGATGTGCAGTACCCACATAGGAGTCACTGGTATCTTAGTACCCGTATGTTGGCCACATATAAGCCTCCACGTGATTGATCACCCGCGCTTGCTCGAATACTAGTTAAATAGCGCCAGTTTTTCCTCGAGCTCTAGGGGACATGAGGTGACGGTGCTTAGCACCCAACTTTCACGTGGTCGTGGTACACGAGCGAATCATAGATACCCAGCCGGTCATGTGTGCATGACTCGAGCGACTCAAGAGCATAACAAATAGTGGGTTATACGTATTATATTATTGCTTCGGGACTATTTGAGACTGCATTTTATTTTGTAATTACTCCTCGAATAACGTACATGTTTGTCATTTATGCATTGTTGATATCTTGAGTTTCTTTTCAAAACTGAGGGGTTAAAATATGTTTACACTGAAATAAACTGTTAGGTCCACTCACCCTTCTGTTTTTTGTGCCCCTCAGGTGTTTGTGGTGCTTCACGCTTGTTGAAGAGTTTTTGGTTCCTGCTATGAAATTCACACCAGCCGTTCGGGTGTGTTAGGAAATTGGGGTAACTCAGGCAGTTGCTTAAACTTATGGTAATCAAATTGGGTACTATGCTATGTGCTTCCGTTGTCGCGGTGAATCGGTTGTTGGTTTTTACCAATTACCTTTCACACGACCTCCTAAAACGCACTGTTTTTAGTTTTGGCTTTCATCATCTGGACGTCGCTGTTCAATTGTCGGCCAGCATACTTCAATTTCGGTGTCCTCGTGGACTTTCCGGGTCGGGGTGTGTCACTTTAGGCGGTTGACCACTATTAAATGGCATTAGCTTACACCAACAATTAAAATTTTAATATTCTCAGTAACCAAACAAATCATATACATATGTGATATGTCTATTCCAACTTCTACAAAATGAAAACGCAAAACCCCACCAATCTCGATATGATAAATGTTCAATTTCCAAGATTTAATTACCATGTGGTGCAGCACCCTTGTTGATGGTGGTGGGACGATATGAAATAAGGATCAACAATGGCGTGGGGAGTAGTAGTGGTGGGGGGATAGCAGCCTGAGAACGATACGACTAGAAGAGAAATTTAATCGTTTTGGGTTTTTTGCAGGAATTTTGATTAATCACAATTAGTTTGAGTTCTCTTTAGATATTTTTCTAAAAAAATTATGAAACTATAATCCAAGTTGGAATTTATGAATTAAAAGATTATGATGTGGCAAATGCCACATCATAATGGCACTCGTTTTGCTGTATTTTTTTGGGATGCCTAGCATTACACTTTGGTAATTGGGTTTTACCAAGGATGAAAATATCGACGGATATTTTGATATCGATATCGATATTGTTCGCACCAAGGATACTTTACTCGTTGAATTTCACTAAAAACGGGCAGTGTTTATTGGATTCGAAATCGTATTGGGATTTATCTACCATGAGACAATAGTTTTGCCAAGTAATGCTACTTGACCAAGTGGAATGGGGGAAGATTTTTCTTCCCCCCTTATTTTTATGCTGAGACTCTAAAATATGGACATATCCACAGAAATATCGTGCATATTTTTTCCCTCCTATTTTTATGTCGAGACCCAAAATACGGATATATCGACGGATATATTGCTGATATTTTCATCCATAAATTTCACAAGTTGTTTAACCTCAATCATCACCGTCAATTAGTCGTAAAAAATGCATGTGAAGTGCCCGTGCGTGGGTAAATAAGTCGGTTCACTTCTTCGCCTTTAATCCACCACTGCGATCCACCTTCTTCCTCTATTGAAATTTGGAGCGCTATAAATGATTTTTCACGAGGAAAAGTTGCAACGCTTCGATTTGTGTCAAGCTACTCATTCAGTAGCTTATTTTAAGTTCAAGTTTCAATTATGAGTAGTTGGGATATTAGGGTACAAAGGCTTCGATTTGTGTCACGAGGTTGATTTCATCTGATTTGTTGATTTCTTCTGGGTTTTCAGTTCGTATATCATGAGATTTGGGGTATTCATTATCTCTTTGACACTGATATTCACTTTGAGATAAATAATTTTGCAAACTTCTGAGTTTTATATTGGTAAAAACTTGTGGAGATTTAATTTGGTTGTTCTTCACTTGGAGACTGATATTCATTTTGGTTGTTTCTGATGAGCTTTGAACTTCTCGGGTTTTAATTTGCTGAAATCTATTGAAACCCATAATGCAAAAGTTGTTCTCACCATTTTTGGGCCTCATGTTAGAAAGTTGTTGTCATAACGTTTTTGTCAACCAATTGAATTATTATTTTCACATTTAGAGCATCTTCAACATAATCCCTTAAACATATTTTTCACCTTTGGAGATTTTCAAAGAAAATAGGGCTCCAGTAAAATCCCTATCCCATTCCCTACTTTAAAATTTTGATATTTTGGGGGTTCTAAATCTCTAAATTTAGCAAATAGAAGAAAGAGAGTAGCAATTGCTATCACTTCTCAATGAAATGAATTTCATTCAAATTTCAAATGTTTAACTTGAAAAAAATAATAAAATATTTGAGATTTGACAATATATAACACTGTTGGAGTAAACTTTTTAAAAGTAATTTGCTAAAATAACTTTCCAACTACTTTATATAGAATATAGATTAAATTTAGTTTCGTGTATATTGAGAATTTTTTTTACGGCAAAATGTATATTAATAGAGTCCATGGTATATTAATTTATGCTCATAATAAATGTAAAGGAAAAAATTGATATTTCTTAATTGTAAGTTATAATAACAAAAAAAAAAATATATGCGCATTGATCAGTCGTTATTTATGCATCATTTTGATGTCTTTATATGCCTCTCTTACATGTCTTTTGAATGATTTCGTGCCATCAATAGTAGAAAATAATCAATCTTGTGAGACTTGTGCAGAGTTAGAAATTTAGGTAAAATCTGGAAAGAACGCAAAAAGAATGACTCAAATCGGAGTCCAGATGAAGGAGATATCCTCATTTCAATATCAGGTCCTCAACGGGGTCCTGACTCAATGTCGCGCCGAGGCAGGTCGAGGACATGTCCCAAGAACTCCCATCCGAGCCCAGATGTGCGCCTAAGCCCGGGGTCCCTGTTCCCCCAGCGGTAGATCAGAGGTTCTCCCTCTGCGCTAAGCCTGACAACATTTACGCCAAGCCTGAAAGAAGATGTGCTTCTAATGTACTCATGATTTGCTTCAAAAGCGCAGTCCCAGATCCTGATTACGAAGACAGTCCAAAATCCAAGTTGGGCCAGTTTGCGTTCCCACTTGCCAGCTTGCATTCACACTCCCAGCCGTGCTCTGATTGATTCTAATAGATTTTAAGGACTTTGTAATTAATTAAAAGTAAAATAACTTTCCCTATTCTTATAGGACATGGTTTTACCAATCCTTATAGGACAAGGTTATACCAATCCTTATAGAACAAGGTTTTCCCTTGTCTATAAAAAAGAGAATCAGATAGAGGATTGGGGGCGTTTTTGTTTCTGGGAAAACAGAGACCTGAGCCACAGAGAGTTCCGTTTTGGTTTTCTAGAGAATTAGGGACCATATTTTGGGAGATAATCTTTCACATAGATTATTGGACGTGGAGCTTGGAGAAGAAGGCTCTGCCGTGTCTTCTGCTGCACCTGTTCTTAACAATCTCTTTTGTACCCTTATTTTCATTATTGCAATTTACTTATGAATTCAATTATGTGTTTATTTCAGTTATGTGTGAGTAGTCATTAGGATTAGGGCTGCTTGAAGCCCTAGCCATGTTAGCTTGTTGATTGGATTTCTTGCTCTTGATTATGATTGCTATGCATGCTGAATAAGTTGGATTACTATGCTTAATGAACTTAATTTATGCCTATAAGATTAGCTACCTTGTTTGCATATAATTATAGATGTAATTGCTTGAGTGACCGTCATATCATCTTGTGATTTGGAGCATCGAAAGTATTCTTACTTGTAATCTTAACTCATAACGACCTAGGATTGCATGTCACTTTGCTAGGCTAATGTGGTGTCATTAAATTCGCTTTAAACTTCTTGCATCATCTTAAAAGGTGGGTGATAGACGTTCTAGGCATATGCCCTGTTTAGAACATGCTAAGTAAGAGGGAATAAGATGTGTCTAGTGAACCAACGCCAGGTCCTAGGCACGGGCACCTAATTCAGAAAATGCATAGTAATTTGATCAAGGAAATCTGGTTAAGAGCTATAATTGCTTAGAGTGGATAGTAAGCCTTAATTCGCCATAGTTAATAATCAATCAACCGTTAATTCTTGCATTGTTATTTTCTGCATTTTATTTTACTTGTCTTTAAATTTCAGTTCTCACATCATAAACCCCCCTGCGTGTGTGTGTGTGTGTGTTTTCACTAAGTTAATAAATCTGAACTAAAGTGGTCATAACGTTGATACAAGTCCTCGAGGGATCGACTCTTGCTGTGCTACTATACTATTCTTATCGATTTGTGCACTTGCAAGGATTATATAACTGTTAGAATTGAATTGCATATTTCTTGCTCTTTAATTTTACCAACAAGTTTTTGGCGCCGTTGCCGGGGACTTGTCCCTCAACGGTGCCCATTCAAGTTTAGATTTGTAACTTAGTTTTTCTTTTTTGTTAGGTACCTGCGTATGTCATTCCAAGGTTCAGTGCACGGGTCATCAAGTGGACCATCATCGCAAGCATCTTCAGTCCACGGCTCCCCGCCACCAAGCCCAAGGAGGACGGCGGACCACAGAGAAGAGCAGGGCTTGGAACGTGGCCTAGTACCGCAAGCCCCATGGCGCCTTAAGGATTTTGCCATGCCCCATGTCTCGGAGGATCAATTTCCAATTGTTTTTCCCGAGTCAATAGTGGCAAACTTCGAATTAAAGTCGGGGACAATTCACATGCTTCCTACATTCCACGGCCTTGCTGGCGAGGACCCACACTTTCATTCATTGGCGCCGGCTTCCATTCACTATTGGAGGGACTTGACGTCCAAATTCTTAACACAGTACTTTCCCGTGGAAAAGACAAATGAGTTAAAGTCCAAGATCATGAACCCACGGCAAGACATGGAGGAGTCTTTCTACGAGTTTTGGGAGCGGTTCAATCAGATGCTACGGGCGTGCCCCCACCACCATATTGATGCCCATCATCTTATGCTATACTTCTATGGAGGCTTGAAGACTAGCGATCGGAAAATGGTGGACTCTCAATCCCAAGGGATTCTAGAAGGCACAGCCGAGGAAGCAAGGACAGCCTTTGAGAACATTGCTCAAAGGGAAAAACAGTTCAGCTACAGGGGTCCCTCCTATAGAGCTACGGGTGATGCATCCGCCAAATACAAAGATGACGCCATTGCTCAGCTCACGGGAATGGTGAAACAATTGTGTAGCGAGAAAGCCAAAGGAGTTCACATCTGCGAGGTATATTCAATTCAGGGCCACACATCCCAGGACTGCCCGGTTGTGGAAGAGGCCAACTTTGATGGAGGGTTCAATAGCAATTCTCGACCCCGGAATGACCCATATTCCAACACTTACAATCCGGGGTGGAAATATCATCCAAATTTCCGTTGGAGCAACAATCAAGCAGCCGCAAATCCCTTGCCACCTCATGGATTTGAGCAGCAAGCCGCAGGCCCTCAGGGCAACTATCACGGTCCTTCCTCAAATCAGAATGGTGGAAGCGAGTCTCTTGAGGACTCCCTTCATATCCTGACTCAACAGCATGCTCAATTCATAAAATTCATGCAAGATAGCCAGAGTCAGACGGGAGACATAAAAAATGCAATTGCAAACTTGGAGCGTCAAATGGGACAGGTGGCGAACCAACTAAATCAGCGAGAGCAGGGCAAGCTACGGAGTCCTACGGCTAATGCCATCACGCTGGAGAGGGAAACACCACTTCAAGACCCCACATATGCCACCCTCGCAGGACCTGAAACCGAGCCTCAACCTACTCAGTCAAGAATCGCCGACCAGGGCGTGCCGCAAAACATGCCACGGCCAACACCTCTGGCGCAGAGCCGGCCCAATGAGTCACCAAGTGCCCTACCGCAAGGAGGACCTGACACTGCGCCTACTTCGGCCACGGCTGGCATGCAACCTACTCCTAAGCCCAAGTCACAGCACTCGAATACTTCTAACTCTAAACCTCAGAATTCCAATTCTAAAAAAGTCACTTTTGAGTTAGCTAATAATGATGATTATCCATTTCCTCACAGGTTCCAAAACAAGAATAAGCAAAGGGAGGACTTTGAGGAAGAGATCATCAGCATGTTGCAGAAACTTCAGATCACACTGCCTTTCCACAAAATTGTCAAGCACATGCCTATCTTTGCGAAGCTGATCAAGGACTTAGTTGTAGGAAAGCGTGGTTTTAGCTCCACGGACACCATTGACATCCCTAAGGCCTGCTCGGCTGCCCTTTTGCGCATGCCCCTTAAGGCCAATGATCCTGGGCCGCCATCCCTTCCATGTGTCATTCAGTCAAAAAGATTCGAACATTGCCTTTGCGACACGGGAGCATCAGTGAACATCATGCCATTCCACATTTACAGGTCACTCAACCTAGGCACACTCAAACCCATGCACCTATGTGTCAGGTTGGCTAACGCTTCTGTAACCAACCTAACGGGGGTTCTTGAGGACGTACTGGTACAAATCGGAGATACATGCATCCCTGCAGACTTCTACGTACTAAGAATGGACAGAATTGACAAAAGTGAGGAACCTCCCCTCATCTTCGGAAGGCCTTTACTAACCACAACCGAGTGCCTCATCGATGTCAGAAAGGGCCAGGTCTCCATCAAGGTCCTGGACCAGCTTCGGACATTCTCCATCCATGACACAATCCAGTACCCTGCCGAGCCTATTGTAGATTTTCCGTTAAACACAATGGACTTACTGCTACGGGAGACAATTGCTCAGTCTTGCATGACGGATGACCTTGAGAAGGCCGTTACTAGTAACCCACACACTGTGGATTCACTTACAGATAGCGTGATCGAAGAGGTACGAGCCCTTGACATCATGCCAGCCCTCCCATTCCACAGGCCTCCCTTCGAAGCGTTACCATTCATAAGTCAGAAAACCCTGCCATCCATCATAAAGGCTCCTGAACTCGAGCTGAAGCCCTTGCCCGAGCACTTAAAGTATGCATATTTGGGCGACAATCAAACCCTTCCAGTCATCATTGCATCTACCCTAAGTACGAAAGAGGAAAAGGCATTGGTTCACGTCCTTAAGGTCAATCAAACGAAAATTGGATGGACAATAGCTGACATCAAAGGCATAAGTCCCACAAAATGCATGCATCGGATACTGCTGGAGGAAGACTCCAAACCATCACCGGAGGCGCAGAGGCGATTGCATCCACCTATGAAGGAGGTCGTGAAGAGAGAAGTCCTAAAGCTTTTGAAAGTTGGAATCATCTATCCAATTAGTGACTCCAAGTGGGTGAGCCCAGTCCAGGTCGTGCCAAAGAAAAGTGGGATCACAATGGTTAAAAACAAGCAGGATAAGCTTGTACCTCAACGGATTCAAACAGGATGGAGAGTGTGCATTGACTATCGAAAGCTAAATATAACCACACGCAAGGACCACTTTCCTTTGCCCTTCATTGATCAAATGCTCGAGCGCCTGGCTGGACACTCCCACTATTGCTTCTTGGACGGCTACTCAGGATACAATCAGATTGCTATTGCACCCGAAGATCAAGAAAAAACAACATTCACATGCCCATATGGCACCTTTGCATACAGAAGAATGCCGTTTGGATTGTGCAATGCCCCAGCTACCTTTCAGCGTTGCATGATGAGCATCTTCTCCGATATGGTGGAAGATATAATTGAAGTATTCATGGACGACTTCTCAGTGTTTGGACATTCATTCGAACTGTGCTTAGTTAACCTAACTCGAATACTGGAACGGTGCAGAGAAAGCAACTTAGTGCTGAACTAGGAAAAGTGCCATTTCATGGTACAACAGGGAATTGTCTTGGGTCATGTGATCTCTAGCCGAGGCATAGAAGTGGACAAAGCAAAATTAGACATAGTAGAGAGGCTGCCGTACCCCACTACAGTCAAAGAGGTTCGATCGTTCTTAGGGCATGCTGGCTTTTACCGCATATTCATCAAAGATTTCTCGAAAATCACAAGACCTTTGTGTGATCTTCTAGCCAAGGACGCCACATTTGAGTTCACTAAGGGATGCCGTGAGGCATTCAACACACTCAAGGCAAAGCTCACGGCATGACCCATCATCATGCCACCGAATTGGGACTTACCATTCGAACTAATGTGTGATGCCTCAGACTTCGCCATAGGAGTGGTTTTGGGACAGCGTGTTGACAAGCTCCCTCATGTCATTTACTATGCAAGTCGAATCCTGAATGATGCCCAGCTGAACTACTCCACCACCGAGAAGGAGCTCCTTGCTGTTATCTTTGCCCTTGAGAAGTTCCGCTCATATCTAATTCAAACCAAGGTCATAGTATACACGGATCATAATGCCTTGAAGTATCTGCTCACTAAAAAGGACGCCAAGCCAAGGTTGCTACGTTGGATGCTACTGCTCCAGGAATTCGACCTTGAAATCAGAGACAAGAAGGGCAGCGAAAACGTGGTCTCTAACCATATGAGCCGATTGCTTCACAGTTCCAATGAAGAGGCCGATCAGTTGCCCCTTCTCGAGACCTTTCCTGACGAATAGCTCTTCGTAATCCAAGCTATTGATCCATGGTATGCCGATCTCATTAATTACCTTGTCACTAAGCAAATTCCTTCATCTTTAAACAGGTACCAAAAGGACAAGCTGGCTAAACAGGCTAAGTACTTCATATGGGATGAGCCATACCTATGGAAGCATTGTCCATACCAAATCATTCGGCGCTGCATCCCAGAAGACGAGATGAAATCCGTCTTGACTTTTTGCCATAGTTTGGTATGTGGGGGCCATTTTGGAGCTAAGAAGACAGCCCTCAAGGTACTCCAAAGTGGACTCTACTGGCCCATACTTTTCAAGGATGCACACGAATTTGTACTCACCTGTGACCGCTGCCAACGCCTAGGTAACATCGGCCCTCGCAATCAAATGCCATTACACCCTATTCTTGTGGTCGAAATCTTCGACGTATGGGGCATTGATTTTATGGGGCCTTTTCCAAATTCCTTTGGCAATCTTTATATTCTGCTTGCACACTTCTGCAATCATTCGTTTGCAGCCCTAATGAAGAAGTATGGCGTCACCCACAAGGTCTCAACACCGTATCACCCTCAAACGAGTGGCCAAGCGGAAGTGTCCAATCGGGAAGTAAAGGCTATACTGGAAAAAACGGTAAATCCTAACCGCAAAGATTGGTCCAGCAAATTGAATGATGCGCTGTGGGCCTATCGGACCGCATACAAGACCCCGATTGGCTTGTCTCCCTTCCGGCTTGTTTTTGGAAAAGGATGCCACCTACCAGTGGAATTGGAGCATAAAGCATTCTGGGCTATTAAGCAAATGAGCCTGAACTTCGATGATGCTGGAATACATAGGGAGCTTCAGCTAAGTGAATTAGAGGAGTTGCGAAACGAGTCCTTTGACAGTGCTCGTATCTACAAGGAAAAGACCAAAGCTTTCCACGACAAGAGCAGTCAGCCCAAGGACTTTCACATCGGACAGGAAGTCCTCCTCTTTGACTCCCGGCTCAGACTAATGCCAGGTAAGCTGTGTTCTAGATGGACTAGACCATTTATTATTACTAACATTTTTCCTCATGGTGCAGTTGAAATCCAACACCCGGAACGGCATGATCCGTTCAAGGTAAATGGCCACCTCCTCAAACACTACTTCAAGGACCTCTCTAATCCAAGCGCAGTGAACCCTGCAACTCCGCATGCGCCCAGCTCCTAGAATGACAAACCCGTCTTGCCTAGACGTTAAATAAAGCGCTCCTAGGAGGCAGCCTAGCCCTGGTTTGTATTTCTCACTTCCTTTTCTGTTTCTGCCCGTTATATCTCTCAAACCGTTCTACTATTGTCATGCTTACTGCTTATCAAATTGAGGACAATGTTCAGTTTAGGTTTGGGGGTGTGGATTTAAAATTTTGCATATAGAAACAAGTAGGTTTGGGGGTGATACACGGGCAGGACATTTAAATTTCTGCTTGTGATTAGTATGATAACTTGTTAATAGGAATGTATATGCTAAGTTAACTATCTTTGCTTTACTAAGAGTCATGCCATGGTTAAGTAGTTCATAATCTGCACTTCACAATGCCATGTTTTTAAGTGATTAAGTGAACGAAATAACTGAATTTGAGTGAACCTTAGAAAATTAGTGGAGCCCTAATGAAGAAGTATGGCGTCACCCACAAGGTCTCAACACCGTATCACCCTCAAACGAGTGGCCAAGCGGAAGTGTCCAATCGGGAAGTAAAGGCTATACTGGAAAAAACGGTAAATCCTAACCGCAAAGATTGGTCCAGCAAATTGAATGATGCGCTGTGGGCCTATCGGACCGCATACAAGACCCCGATTGGCTTGTCTCCCTTCCGGCTTGTTTTTGGAAAAGGATGCCACCTACCAGTGGAATTGGAGCATAAAGCATTCTGGGCTATTAAGCAAATGAGCCTGAACTTCGATGATGCTGGAATACATAGGGAGCTTCAGCTAAGTGAATTAGAGGAGTTGCGAAACGAGTCCTTTGACAGTGCTCGTATCTACAAGGAAAAGACCAAAGCTTTCCACGACAAGAGCAGTCAGCCCAAGGACTTTCACATCGGACAGGAAGTCCTCCTCTTTGACTCCCGGCTCAGACTAATGCCAGGTAAGCTGTGTTCTAGATGGACTAGACCATTTATTATTACTAACATTTTTCCTCATGGTGCAGTTGAAATCCAACACCCGGAACGGCATGATCCGTTCAAGGTAAATGGCCACCTCCTCAAACACTACTTCAAGGACCTCTCTAATCCAAGCGCAGTGAACCCTGCAACTCCGCATGCGCCCAGCTCCTAGAATGACAACCCCGTCTTGCCTAGACGTTAAATAAAGCGCTCCTAGGAGGCAGCCTAGCCCTGGTTTGTATTTCTCACTTCCTTTTCTGTTTCTGCCCGTTATATCTCTCAAACCGTTCTACTATTGTCATGCTTACTGCTTATCAAATTGAGGACAATGTTCAGTTTAGGTTTGGGGGTGTGGATTTAAAATTTTGCATATAGAAACAAGTAGGTTTGGGGGTGATACACGGGCAGGACATTTAAATTTCTGCTTGTGATTAGTACGATAACTTGTTAATAGGAATGTATATGCTAAGTTAACTATCTTTGCTTTACTAAGAGTCATGCCATGGTTAAGTAGTTCATAATGTGCACTTCACAATGCCATGTTTTTAAGTGATTAAGTGAACGAAATAACTGAATTTGAGTGAACCTTAGAAAATTAGTGGAGCCCTAATGAAGAAGTATGGCGTCACCCACAAGGTCTCAACACCGTATCACCCTCAAACGAGTGGCCAAGCGGAAGTGTCCAATCGGGAAGTAAAGGCTATACTGGAAAAAACGGTAAATCCTAACCGCAAAGATTGGTCCAGCAAATTGAATGATGCGCTGTGGGCCTATCGGACCGCATACAAGACCCCGATTGGCTTGTCTCCCTTCCGGCTTGTTTTTGGAAAAGGATGCCACCTACCAGTGGAATTGGAGCATAAAGCATTCTGGGCTATTAAGCAAATGAGCCTGAACTTCGATGATGCTGGAATACATAGGGAGCTTCAGCTAAGTGAATTAGAGGAGTTGCGAAACGAGTCCTTTGACAGTGCTCGTATCTACAAGGAAAAGACCAAAGCTTTCCACGACAAGAGTAGTCAGCCCAAGGACTTTCACATCGGACAGGAAGTCCTCCTCTTTGACTCCCGGCTCAGACTAATGCCAGGTAAGCTGTGTTCTAGATGGACTAGACCATTTATTATTACTAACATTTTTCCTCATGGTGCAGTTGAAATCCAACACCCGGAACGGCATGATCCGTTCAAGGTAAATGGCCACCTCCTCAAACACTACTTCAAGGACCTCTCTAATCCAAGCGCAGTGAACCCTGCAACTCCGCATGCGCCCAGCTCCTAGAATGACAACCCCGTCTTGCCTAGACGTTAAATAAAGCGCTCCTAGGAGGCAGCCTAGCCCTGGTTTGTATTTCTCACTTCCTTTTCTGTTTCTGCCCGTTATATCTCTCAAACCGTTCTACTATTGTCATGCTTACTGCTTATCAAATTGAGGACAATGTTCAGTTTAGGTTTGGGGGTGTGGATTTAAAATTTTGCATATAGAAACAAGTAGGTTTGGGGGTGATACACGGGCAGGACATTTAAATTTCTGCTTGTGATTAGTACGATAACTTGTTAATAGGAATGTATATGCTAAGTTAACTATCTTTGCTTTACTAAGAGTCATGCCATGGTTAAGTAGTTCATAATCTGCACTTCACAATGCCATGTTTTTAAGTGATTAAGTGAACGAAATAACTGAATTTGAGTGAACCTTAGAAAATTAGTGGAGACTACCCTGTGAGATCTTTGAGCCTAATTGCCATTCTTTCTGAGGGATATACTTGTTTCTACTCTTAAATACTCATCACTTTTGTTCTTAATTGTTGATCTCATTACATCATATTTGCATTGAATTTTAAAGACTAACATCATTTAGATACTCTTGATTTAATGTGTGGTTTGCCATAAGAAGTGATGTAGGCTATGTATGCTTTAACCTCTAAAGGCTTGATCCTACCCTATTGCATGCTCCCTAAGCCAATTTTGAAGCCAAACACTCAACCTTTTCTTTCATCACCCAAAGTATAACCTAACCCAAAATACTTAGCCATTCATCACAGCCATACCCTATAACCTCAGTTTGTGCTAAGGTTGCCATAAATGAGATTCATGGTGAGAATAAGAGGTGAAAGAAGATGCTGCCCAATTCAAAGCACTTTGGCGTCAATTCAAAGTTCAAAATTAAAGAAAAGCTTTACAAGTTGCAAGCTGCACGACAGTTTGAGGAAATCATTGCATGATCTTGGTTCAATTCAATTCAAAGACGAACAGAAACAAAAAACGTTCAAATCAAAAGAAAGAAAGAAACGTTGAGAAAAAGAAGGAAAAAAATAAGTGAAAAACAAAGTGAATTGAGCCAAGTGAGCCAAGAGCCTCAAAATAAGCCACAAGAGCCACAAAATAAGTCATCAGGAAAGCACAATGTCGTGGGCCTTAAGAAAGGATTCAGTTTAGAAATTCCAAGTTCAATTCATGACTTCTCATGGCTTGGCACAACTCAGGTTCTTTGAATCCCATCCTTCCTTGCTAAACCCCAAAGCTTAGCCCCAATACAACCTAAAAAGGAAGACCTAACTGATCTTATGGACAATCATGCTGAGGATTAAGGTACGTATCTATGTGCTTAAAGTTCAATTCCTTTCATGAGATCTTTATTCCATAAATTGCTATTCTTCATTGTTACTCATATGTGATTAAATTTGAATTTCATAACATAAATTAAAAGATTATGATGTGGCAAATGCCACATCATAATGGCACTCGTTTTGCTGTATTTTTTTGGGATGCCTAGCATTACACTTTGGTATTTGGGTATTACCAAGGATGAAAATATCGACGGATATTTTGATATCGATATCGATATTTTTCGCACCAAGGATACTTTACTCGTTGAATTTCACTAAAAACGAGCAGTGTTTATTGGATTCGAAATCGTATTGGGATTTATCTACCATGAGACAATAGTTTTGCCAAGTAATGCTACTTGACCAAGTGGAATGGGGGAAGATTTTTCTTCCCCCCCTATTTTTATGCTGAGACTCTAAAATATGGACATATCCACAGAAATATCGTGAATATTTTTTCCCTCCTATTTTTATGTCGAGACCCAAAATACGGATATATCGACGGATATATTGCGGATATTTTCATCCATGAATTTCACAAGTTGTTTAACCTCAATCATCACCGTCAATTAGTCGTAAAAAAATGCATGTTAAGTGCCCGTGCGTGGGTAAATAAGTCGGTTCACTTCTTCGCCTTTAATCCACCACTGCGACCCACCTTCTTCCTCTATTGAAATTTGGAGCGCTATAAATGATTTTTCACGAGGAAAAGTTGCAACGCTTCGATTTGTGTCAAGCTACTCATTCAGTAGCTTATTTTAAGTTCAAGTTTCAATTATGAGTAGTTGGGATATTAGGGTGCAAAGGCTTCGATTTGTGTCACGAGGTTGATTTCATCTGATTTGTTGACTTCTTCTGGGTTTTCAGTTCGTATATCATGAGATTTGGGGTATTCATTATCTCTTCGACACTGATATTCACTTTGAGATAAATAATTTTGCAAACTTCTGAGTTTTATATTGGTAAAAACTTGTGGAGATTTAATTTGGTTGTTCTTCACTTGGAGACTGATATTAATTTTGGTTGTTTCTGATGAGCTTTGAACTTCTCGGGTTTTAATTTGCTGAAATCTATTGAAACCCATAATGCAAAAGTTGTTCTCACCATTTTTGGGCCTCATGTTAGAAAGTTGTTGTCATAACGTTTTTGTCAACCAATTGAATTATTATTTTCACATTTAGAGCATCTTCAACATAATCCCTTAAACATATTTTTCACCTTTGGAGATTTTCAAAGAAAATAGGGCTCCAGTAAAATCCCTATCCCATTCCCTACTTTAAAATTTTGATATTTTGGGGGTTCTAAATCTCTAAATTTAGCAAATAGAAGAAAGAGAGTAGCAATTGCTATCACTTCTCAATGAAATGAATTTCATTCAAATTTCAAATGTTTAACTTGAAAAAAATAATAAAATATTTGAGATTTGACAATATATAACACTGTTGGAGTAAACTTTTTAAAAGTAATTTGCTAAAATAACTTTCCAACTACTTTATATAGAATATAGATTAAATTTAGTTTCGTGTATATTGAGAATTTTTTTTACGGCAAAATGTATATTAATAGAGTCCATGGTATATTAATTTATGCTCATAATAAATGTAAAGGAAAAATTGATATTTCTTAATTGTAAGTTATAATAACCAAAAAAAAATATATGCGCATTGATCAGTCGTTATTTATGCATCATTTTGATGTCTTTATATGCCTCTCTTACATGTCTTTTGAATGATTTCGTGCCATCAATAGTAGAAAATAATCAATCTTGTGAGACTTGTGCAGAGTTAGAAATTTAGGTAAAATCTGGAAAGAACGCAAAAAGAATGACTCAAATCGGAGTCCAGATGAAGGAGATATCCTCATTTCAATATCAGGTCCTCAACGGGGTCCTGAGTGCGCCAGTGCGCCTATTTTGGGCCACTGGCCAAGTACCTCATATCAGGCCCTCCGGGTCCCGAACTTGTGTTTCATGACATCAGGGTCAGGTCCTAGAAGTGCCAAGGTCGCGCCGAGGCAGGTCGAGGACATGTCGCAAGAACTCCCATCCGAGCCCAGATGTGCGCCTAAGCCCGGGGTCCCTGTTCCGCCAGCGGTAGATCAGAGGTTCTCCCTCTGCGCTAAGCCTGACAATATTTATGCCAAGCCTGAAAGAAGATGCGCTTCTAATGTACTCATGATTTGCTTCAAAAGCGCAGTCCCAGATCCTGATTACGAAGACAGTCCAAAATCCAAGTTTGGCCAGCTTGCGTTCCCACTTGCCAGCTTGCATTCACACTCCCAGCCGTGCTCTGATTGATTCTAATAGATTTTAAGGACTTTGTAATTAATTAAAAGTAAAATAACTTTCCCTATTCTTATAGGACATGGTTTTACCAATCCTTATAGGACAAGGTTATACCAATCCTTATAGAACAAGGTTTTCCCTTGTCTATAAAAAAAGAGAATCAGATAGAGGATTGGGGGCGTTTTTGTTTCTGGGAAAACAGAGACCTGAGCCACAGAGAGTTCTGTTTTGGTTTTCTAGAGAATTAGGGACCATATTTTGGGAGATAATCTTTCACATAGATTATTGGACGTGGAGCTTGGAGAAGAAGGCTCTGCCGTGTCTTCTGCTGCACCTGTTCTTAACAATCTCTTCTGTAACCTTATTTTCATTATTGCAATTTACTTATGAATTCAATTATACTTGTGTTTATTTCAGTTATGTGTGAGTAGTCATTAGGATTAGGGCTGCTTGAAGCCCTACCCATGTTAGCTTGTTGATTGGATTTCTTGCTCTTGATTATGATTGCTATGCATGCTGAATAAGTTGGATTACTATGCTTAATGAACTTAATTTATGCCTATAAGATTAGCTACCTTGTTTGCATATAATTATAGATGTAATTGCTTGAGTGACCGTCATATCATCTTGTGATTTGGAGCATCGAAAGTATTCTTACTTGTAATCTTAACTCATAACGACCTAGGATTGCATGTCACTTTGCTAGGCTAATGTGGTGTCATTAAATTCTCTTTAAACTTCATGCATCATCTTAAAAGGTAGGTGATAGACGTTCTAGGCATATGCCCTGTTTAGAACATGCTAAGTAAGAGGGAATAAGATGTGTCTAGTGAACCAACGCCAGGTCCTAGGCACGGGCACCTAATTCAGAAAATGCATAGTAATTTGATCAAGGAAATCTGGTTAAGAGCTATAATTGGTTAGAGTGGATAGTATGCCTTAATTCGCCTTAGTTAATAATCAATCAACCGTTAATTCTTGCATTGTTATTTTCTGCATTTTATTTTACTTGTCTTTAAATTTCAGTTCTCACATCATAAACCCCCCTGCGTTTGTGTGTGTGTGTGTGTTTTCACTAAGTTAATAAATCTGAACTAAAGTGGTCATAACGTTGATACAAGTCCTCGAGGGATCGACTCTTGCTGTGCTACTATACTATTCTTATCGATTTGTGCACTTGCAAGGATTTTATAACTGTTAGAATTGAATTGCATATTTCTTGCTCTTTAATTTTACCATCACGTATGTGATAATATAATAAAAATCAAAACTTTAGATGGTGATGTTGTTGTGAGACAATTACACTTGAAAATTGGTTCATCCAAAAGTGTTTGTGGGAATTAACATCAAACTCTCATTTATATATTCAGAAACATTTTTTGGTATAAAACCAGTGTTGCATCTCACTTTACAACTAAGAACATATTAAGGTTAGGAAGAATCCATGGCCGAATTAAAAGTAATATTAATTCCAATTAATTAAGTAAAACACTCATTCACTTAGTTAAATTAATGGGTAGAGTGATATGGTGATATAGTAATATAGTAGTATATGTCAAGTTTGGTAAACAGGATTGAATAATTGTTCGAATTCAATGTATTTTGAATGTAAAAAATGATGTAGTTCAATTGTAGGAGGATTAGATAGAATTAGACATAAAAATTTCCTTACATTTTTTTATCCTACTATTTTAAATAGATTTGTTTTGATAAGTTTTCTTCAATGTCTATAATATCAAATCCCTTTATAATGAGAATTCATTCATTTTTACTTCAAAATATATTGAATTAAAAAAAGATAAACTACTAATTAATTTTTGACAAGATTGTATTTTACTTAAAAGTTGGAATATGGCAATTCTTTAGTCTTATGTCCCTCCACTATTTTTTAGCCATTCATGTTTATTGTCATCTCTTGTAAAATGCATGATTAGGATTCTAACCGCTATTTTATAATTAAACTTAAAGCACTTTTATAATTAAACTTATATATTACAATTGATTTTTTTTTCTAAACTAAGAATGAAATCTGTGTTGTTTAGGGTTTAACGGTAGGGTATAGAAAGTTTTAGGAAGGGGGCGGGGGGTGTTTAGGTAGGGGTGATGGTGGAAGAGGTTATGACTTAGGGTTTTGCCCAAAATCAAAGAATAAAACTCTAAACCATAAGCGATTAACCTAATCTTTTAATATCAGATAAGAAAGATTTTTCAAATTTGAAGTTTGAAGAATTCTTGCTCATAATTATGGACCACTAACCTCTGCATTTAGCATCTGCGCATTTACGTGCATTTGCAAACTACATAAAACTCCCCAAACTATAGGGTTCATTTCAAGTTCATACCCTGTTGACACCATATTGGACTAGACTCAATGGGCCACACACCTTAAGCCCAAAAACCCAACAAACAGGCCCAAGCACCAAATGGACCCAAGCCCACAAAGAAAGTAAGCCCAACAAGGACCAATAGTACACTGACACGTGGACACATATCCACCACCCATCTTGGTGCGATGTGTCAAGCATTTATTCCCCATCGAAACTATTCATCAAGCATCCCTCAACCATCAATACAAAAGGGAGGCACATTTTCCAAAAATGTAACTAAAATTTACTATTCACCCTTACTCTGTCAAAATTACTATTTACCACATACCTCTTACGTACACAAACCACTATACTAACTTAGGCTTCAGAGACTTTTTTGGCCGGCATTGCACCGGTGCTTATCCTTAACAGACGACCAATTGCTCTTCCTTTTATAGGTCTTCCGAAGAGCACATCGCGCATATTAGTTGGACAGACTACTACTTCTAAGTTGGTACATTTTGTGCATCAACAGTTTGGCGCCGACAGTGGGAATTCTGATGAAGTCTCCCCATTACTTTATTGAGCCGAACACTATCCCCAATCTCTAACATTAAACATGCATAGTGACCAGGGGGACTGCGAGATAACACCCGTACAGGGGTCAAGAACGTCGAGGGACAACTCCCTTAACGTAATGCAACTATTGGAAAAACTCCAACAAGATATGGTCGAGGTCAAGACCAGTTGTACTTAGGCCAAGTTCAGAAACCAAGTGCTCAACTAGCAGTACGCCGACGTAGTAGCCCAACTCAAAATTGCTCAGACTGAACTCGAGGTCCACCGAACCAAGGCGTCAATGGCTGGAGCTGAGCAGGTTGTGGCAGATTGCGCTGAAAGGGCTGAGTGAGTCCTCCGAGCTACCGAAAAGGACAAGGGGAAGACACGAGTTGAACCCACCAACCAGACCGCTCAACTACTGATTATCCCTAGCAAGGGCTAGGCAGAGACAAGAATATATCAAGACGCTAGAGAAGCTGTGAGTGAAGGATCAACTAGGGATCGGTCCCCTCTCGCACCAACTAGGCTAGCTTTTCCTAACAATATGGGAATGGCCGGTCGGCCGACCCAAGAACAGGCCAATCATCCTAGAAATGATACCGAGCAACAATGCACCGAGCTTCCTGTTCCTATTCTTGTTTCATAAAGCACCAGATCCTCCCATGAAGCTCTGTGTACGAGGAGGGCCGACCGGCTTCCCCGCAACAATCACCTAGAAGGACGCCATGGGTCACCTACTCGACGGGAGGCCGACCGGCCTACACACAGTGAATCCTGCAAGGTACGCTATGGATCACCGACTCGGACGGAGGCTGACCGACCTACTCGCAGTAGCCATCATGACAACGGAAAGAAACCGCCTCTGGTTTACCCACTCATATAGAACCTTCTCGACCAAGCCAAGAGCCTAGAGGCCGAGAAAGAAAAATCACGCCTACCTACTTAGTGAAAAACTAGTTGTGGACCTTTCACATAAAGAATCAACTTATTCAGCCACGACCAAGAATTCAAACCCCTGAAAATCTCACTATACACTGGCCAGGGAGACCCAATCACCCACCTGAACAAATACCAGCCGGCCGTGGCCTTCAAAAACTTCTCAGACGAGGCACAATGTCTCGTATTCAGCTCAACTGTGACTAAAGCAGCAATTAACTAGTTTTACAGACTGGGATATGGGACGATTGACTCCTTCAAACAGCTGCAAACGGTCTTCCTCAACCAGTTTATGATATAGACCGACCGTTTGTTCTCGGTAAAAGACCTTTTCCTACTAAAACAGGGAGAGAATGAACCTTTACAAAAATATGCAGCTCTATTCAGTCAAGAGTACTCTCGGTGCACCAAGACAGACGACAAAGCAGCATTCATGGCATTCAAGGGTGGCCATAGGGAATCTCCTTTCAGATATGCTGCACACAAAAAGGGTTGGTCCGGTTACAATGAGATCATGAAGCTAGCTGCAATACATGCCAAGGCAGAGCTATTGAACCACAAGGGTAACGCTGCCTTGACTAACACATACCAGCCCAACAACACCGACTCGGCCAATAGATATCGGCCGAGCAACCCCAACCCCCACCACTCTGTACAACAACACCACTCCAACAAGAATTAGCAATCCTACGGAGGGAAGAGAAAGGGCTACTCCCATAACACATACAACCCAGGCAAGAAGGGAAAAAATCTCAATTACTCCAACCCTTCCCACCAAGGCCAAGGTCGTCAGGACAACATAACCAACAACAATGCAGACTGACCACCCCCTCGGTCCAAATACGAAACATACACAATTCTAAACACATCGTTCAAGAATGTCCTGATGAATGTCGAAAATATGATCCCCAAATCATCTTGCGCACCAGCTCCTGGGAAGCTTGCCAAGAACACTAGCACCTATTGCTAATACCACAAATACAATGGGCATAGCATCGACCAATGCGTGGCATTCAGGGACTTGGTGGAAGCTCTGGGCAGGGTTGGAAAAATCAACCGATTTTTCCAGCATGCCCTTCCTCCACCTCGACATCCATAAATCAACACAATCAATGGAGGACCCTCCATATGTTCGCCTTTGACTACTAACAGAGCAAAGAAGAACTTCCTCCGCTCCTCACAGAGTAACCACCAAATCTTCAACATTGAAGAGGGGTGAACGAAAAAAACAACCAAGGTAGGATGGGAACCCATTACATTCTCAAAAGAGGAAGAGCGGGGCGTGGTATACCCACATGATGACCCAATCATCATCATAGCACAAATTTCGAATTTCAACGTCAGGCGGATCATGATTGACAATGGTAGCTCTGTCAACGTGTGTTGGCAAAATTTGAGAACAAGAAATATGCAATCTAATTCTAACAGTTATAATCCTTGCAAGTGCAAAAATCGATTAAGATAGTGTAGCAGAAAAGCAAGGGTCAATCCCTCGAGGACTTGTGTCAACGTGATATCCAATTATAAGTTTAGATTTAGCTAACTCAAATAAGACTCAACAATAATGAAATAAACGCAAAAGAATACTTAGACCTAGACTCACACTAGTTAGATATGCAGAGACACCTAAACACAACCGATGACACTAACTTGCAACACAAGAAAACACTAAAGACTCAATAAGGACTCTAACTAAGAACTTACGGCAAAAGGGGGGGCGGGGGTGTTTGATGCTTGAAATTCTGAAAATCAACTAATAACTTAAAATCCTAGAAAACCTTAAAACAGAATTAAAGGTGATGAAATTGATTGAATTACTAAAGGGATTTAAAGCCAACTATCCACCACTAACCAATTAAGTTCCTAACACAATTTCAAAGGTTCAATTACATTGAATTATCTGAATCTGATGCCCATGCAAAGGTCCGGTTACAGTTCACTTTACACATTTTTTCCCTCTTACTTAGCATGTCCCTGCTTAAAACGTCTATAAACTTAATTAAGATGATGAATGGAGCATGGAGCATGAAGGCAATTTAATGACACCACACAATCCCTAAAAGATGATTGATGATCTAGGTTGTCATGAATTCAGATTACAAATATATGTAAAGCCATATACTATTGCAGCTTGATGAACAAAATTATATTTCTCGCAAGTGCACAAATCAACGTGGTAGTACCGCAAGCAAATACAAGTGTCGTACCCACGGGGACTTGTAAAGTTTATTAAATAAATCCAATTATGCAATTCCCTAAAAAAAACTAAAAATAAAACAAAGTTCCTGAAATGGAAAAATAAAAGATCAACAAAGAATTTTGTCTTTTTTTTTTGTGAACAAGAAATTTAATTTGCAATTAAATGAAAGAGAACTTTTTATGATTGATTTGTGTAAACAACGAATGAAAATGCTAGGTATCTGATTCCACCATAACAATCCAATTCTATGCCTCTAATTAAGTTAGTAAAAAACAGATTCAATTTAGTTTCTAGGATTCGTTCCATTGTATTATGATTATCCGTTAGGTGTTCGGTTGTAACCAATCATTCTTAATTGTCAACTTAACCATGGTATCTAGTCTAAGTCAAAAATAAAAAATCCAGTAAGTTCAAAAGGAACATTCAGATTCAAAAAGTGTCTTAGCATGGTGTCTGCATCAACAACAATTCTTTCATTCAATAGAGCTATCTCAAGGCTATGCATATGGTGTCTACTATAACCTTGTCTCAAAAAATCAATAAATTCATATCAAAGATGGCTAGTCCATAAACATATAGATAGAATTAAGCACAAAGAATGAAACTAGAAATATTGAATTGATAAAAGAAAGTTAACTAAGGCATAGAATTTTCATGTCAGATTACATCAGATTCCTAGCAAGGAATTTAGCTACTCATAATCACCATACTAACAAACTTCATAGCTGTGAAAATCATAATTACAAAGTTTGAACAAGAGATAGAAAAAACCCTTAGAGACTCCCTTTGGTGTCGGACTTGCTCCTTCGGTTGATCATCAATGGCAATGGAGGCTATGAGAACTTTTGATCAAGATGGGTACTAGGATATTTCTTTTTTTTCTTGCTTGAGAACCTCCCTTTTAGCTGCTGCAATTTTTCTTTTATAACCATCCAAACTCAATTCATTTCCACACCATCAAATTCCATCACATTGAAGAGTCCTGAATTGCTTTAGGATGTTACTTTCCTTAGGCTTTCAATTGTCCTCCCAAGCAATTAGAGCTGATTATAACTGAATTAAAAGAAGGTTTAGATGCCCCAAAATGCCCCTGAACCGTCCAAAAAGATTACCTTCCAAGACTGGTAAGTTGTGACGCCACATTGTCAAAACCTGCGCAGAAATATCTAGCTGACCCTCTGGTACGAAAACTAAGATAACGTCTTCTACAAAAGTCGGAATTACAAACCGTAAAATTCTCCAGGAACTAGACTTCCATAGCTTTCTAAGCATATAAGGCACATCACCCAGTTCATCTTGAGGAATACATGGTGGCCAAAAGAGTATGGATGTTTTGAACAGTAATATTCAGCTTCAGCAGCACTTGTAGCTTCCATATCATCAAATTAACTCCAAAGCCATCATTAGGATTAATTATCTATAAAACACAAATTAAACTCATAACAAAACCAATTTCACAAGAAAACGTAACATAAACCCAAGTTAAGAAGGGCATTAAATACATATAAATATGACGTTATCAAATACCCCCAAACCAATCTTTTGCTAGTCCTTGAGCAAAATTGAAATAAAACACAAAAGAAAACAAAAACTAAAAACAAGAAGTTAATCTTGGCCACTTTCGTAGGGAATCATGATTGCTTTTATCCGTATGAAACAAGGCTTTAAACCCCTTGGTGCCCCTAGAGGACGAGTTATAATCTCGTGAGGGCTTACCAGTTACGATACCCAAAAACGTTTCTGTTGCAAAACAAAGACTTTAAGAACATCACTTTAAGCAAGCTATTGGAAACTAATGTATGCCACAATCACTAGTTCAAAACTAAATTAATGTCAATTATGCAAATGCACCATATGTATTGTGAAACCACCGAACTCAAAGTATCTTAGCTTAAAAGCAACCATACCTCAATGCCATAGATAGAATTAGCCTCGACTCTAAGGCTCACAAGATATCTCTCTACTTTTCACTTAGAATCTAGGGCTTACACTCTCAACTAGCATATGTGATAGAGTTTATGCAATGGAAATCAAGATATCACATATGGTAATCATTGAAAAAGAACGATAATTTCTAAAAATTGATCTCATGAAAGGAATCAAATACTAAGAACGTAAGTACTCACCTCATCTCCAAGCAAGATGTTCCAATAGATCTGTTAGGTCTTTATTGGGTTGTAATGTAAGGCTAGGTAATGGCTATGAAAGAAAGGATAGGAAATACTAAAGCTTGGAACATACCAAAGTGTCTTCATTATGAAATGAGTGCCGACACTCATCATTTTGAACGTTTCTTCTTATTCTTCTGGGCAACCAGGCTCGTGCTTCTTTATTTACTTCTCTCTTCTTCTTTTTTTCTTTTTTCTTTTTTTTTCTTTTCTTTTTCTTTTTGAACGCCCTTTTTTTTATTAGCACAAGCTTCCTTGGTACCTTGATAGTAAAAATATAAAACCCAATTAAGATGAACTTTATTTTCACTAGTTATAACTTTGCACGTGTTCAAAATCGATTATGTCATTATAGTAGCAAGCAAAGGTCGATCCCTCGAGGACTTGTTCAACGATTAATCCAATTACGTTCAGATTTTATTAACTTTAAACAAAAGACACACAAAACAATCAAACAAACAATGACAAACAAGATAATAACCAAAGACACAACAATACAATCTAATTAACCCTAGACCTAACTTGTGACGCAAACAAGGACTCAAACATAATACACGGAAAAGGGGGAGGGGGGGGGGGGGGGGGGGGGGGGGTGGGGTGGTGGGGTGGGAGGGGTGGGGGTGGTGGTGTATGCTTTTAGAATTGGAATTTAAAGTGCATTATTTGTTAACTAAGGAAAATTAAGGCATACTATCCACTCTAACCAATTATAGTTATTAACTAGATTTCCTTGATTCAATTACGATGCAACTTCTGAATTAGGTGCCCATCCCTAGGTCCTGACGTTGGTACACTAAACATATATTATTCTCTCTTACTTAGCATGTCCTAAACTGGGCATATGCCTCGAACGTCTATCACCTACTAGTTAAGATGATGCATGATGTACAAAGATAATTTAATGACACCACAGTAGCCTAGAAAAGTGATGTGCATTCCTAGGTTGTCATGAATTACGATTACAAGATTGTTTCTTAACCTCAACCACTTGATGCTAATGAATTACAAGATGATATGACGGTCACTCAAGTAATTCCATCAATAATTTATGGAAACAAGGTAGCATGTCTCATAAACATAAAAGAATGGTAGTTTAAACAGTAATCATAATTACTCAGCATTCATAGCAATCAAAATCAAGTGCCAAAATCTAATTAACGAACCAGCATGGCTAGGGCTTCAAGCAGCCCTAATCCTAAAAAGACTACTCACAAGGGAGATACAAGGGAGATTATTGAACATGAGACACAACAGAAGACCACGCCAGAGCTTGTCCTCTAATGCCCACGTCCAACTCTCTCACACGCAAAAACTAACAACTGTTTTAATTTAAAATTAAAATAAAATGTAAATTGCGGCTAGGGTGTCTAGAGGACCTCACCCGCGAACCCTAAGGTCCTTTTTATAGGCCTCTTAACCTTTACAATATAGGAGATAGTTTAGGACAAAATCCTAATTAAAAACTTAAACTTCCTATCCTAGTTTGAATTGAAAAGGAACTAGAAAAAGTAATCCTTGTTGGAATTGGAGTAGGATTTGCGGCAATACTTGTGATAAACACTTCTAAGCTTTCTTACAAGCCAAGGCAGTTTCTGGAGTCTTTTGGAGGTTGCTTGGACATCAAGAACTGGGCTGAGCCAAGCCTAAGCACTTCGAACATAGCTGGGCCAGATTCTGGGCTCAAAACCTTCAAACTTGGACTTTTGAAAACTTAAAATGTCATATCCACTCGAGACAAACCATTCCAAGCACTTCCAAATGATATATCTAGTATAGTTCTGGGGTTGTCTCGCTTTGTTCCATTGAATTGCAGGTCAGGGCCTCTTCTGAACCTTCCGCCCCTAAAATATGGCGCAAAGGAACTCTTTGGGACAAGGGGCCAGGGAAGCATTTTCAGCACAAACGGGGACTACGCTTTTGAGGAGTACCATGGGTGTAGTAGAAGCATGTCATGGCTCAAGCTAGGCGAATATGTTGTCAGGCTTAGTGTAGAGGAGGAACTTTGTTCCACCGCTAGCGGAACATGAACCAGGGTTTAGGCGCATGCGCTAGGCTCGGCACGGACATGGCAGGAACACGCCTAGGACTCGAGAGGGTGTCCTTGGGTAATGTCGCGGGACACAACCTTATATGACCTTGGCACTTCTAGGACATGAACTTGTTGTCATGAGACACAGGTCTGGGACCCGGATGGCATGATCTGAGGTACTTGGCCAAGGACCCAAAATAGGGCGCACTGGCGCACTCAGGACCCAGTTAAAGACCTGATATTGAAATGAGGACATCTCCTTCATCTGAACTCCGATTTGAGTCATTCTTTTTCCTGTATCCTTAGAATTTCATTATCTTCCTAAAGCCTGCACATCTCTCTCAAAAACATTAGTTTCTACTATGGATGGCCATAAATCTTTCAAAAGACATGTAAGATAGGTACTTGTGGACATCAAACTAATGCATAAATAATGACTGAACATACCTGCCATTGATTTGGTGTAGAGTTGGACCTTTCGTTTTGTCTCCTTTACCTTGGTATCTCCAAACTAAAGGGTATGGCTATAGTAGGGTAAAGTGGGTTAGGAATGAAGTGGGTGATGAAACAAAAGGCTAAGTGTTTGGGTTCAAAGGGGTTATTGGTGCACAAAAATAGGTAGGGAATAAGACTATTTAGTGGTTAAGACATGCATAGCCTAACATCATCTCTATGAGTCCATCTCACTTGGAAGCTCATGCCTACACAT
Organism: Oemleria cerasiformis; assembly: GCA_037349345.1. NCBI lineage: Eukaryota > Viridiplantae > Streptophyta > Magnoliopsida > Rosales > Rosaceae > Oemleria > Oemleria cerasiformis. Next base: position 76,576 of record JAZGTL010000029.1, on the reverse strand, counting down.
GGAGAAAAGTTCTTTAGTATCCAATGCAAAATCCTAGTGAGATCATTCTAATTAAGAATAAAATTGAAGAGTGTTTAGGAGTAGAAACAGTACAACCCTCCAAATAAAGGAAATTTTGGCTCAAATAGCTCACAAAGTAGTCTCAACTATTTTCCATGGACATTCGGGTACAATCCCTTGTTCACCAAAACACTAAGAGCATGATAGTGTGGGTGCAATAATATATGATGCATAAACCTTCATGAGAAAACTTTAGTAAAGAATCAGTGATCATAACATAGCATGTTCAACACCGTTAGCAAGCAAAAGTAATAAACTTGACAAAAAGTTTTGCTTCAAAACTCTAAAAATTTCAATTTAGACCAAAACACACAAAAATCAAACAAATTAAAAAATAAATAAATAAAAAAAGTGAAAAACATAAATCTTTCCCCCAAACCTAAACTAACATTGTCCTCAATGTGCAAAGATAGTTAAAAGCATGATATGAATAGCGAAGGAAAGGAAAGTAAGGATGCACATAAAAACAAAAACAAAATAAATAAACTGCATACTAAAAAAAATGAAAAAAAATACGTACCAAGGCGGGGTGCCTCCCAACAAGCGCGATATTTAAATCACAACTTTTCAAAATAAAACTCTCAACTACTAATTAATTAAAATAAGAAATTAAAACTAAAAGTTAACAGCATAAAAATAAAAATAAATAAATAAGAAAAAATATATATAAATAATTAATCTAATCAAATAAGAACAAATTAATTGAAGGCAAACGTAAGAGAAAATAACTAATAAACTTTTAATCAGTCCCCGTCAACGCTGCCAAAAACTTGATGAACAAAATTATATTTCTCGCAAGTGCACGAATCAATGCGACAATATAGCAAGCAAATACGAGTGTCGTACCCACGGGGACTTGTAAAGTTTATTAAATAAATCCAATTATGCAATGCCCTAAAGAAAACTAAAAATAAAACAAAGTTGCTGAAATGGAAAAATAAAAGATCAACAAAGAATTTTAGCTTTTTTTTGTGAACAAGAAATTTAATTTGCAATTAAATGAAAAAGTGCTGTTTGTGATTGATTTGTATAAACAACGAATCAAAATACTAGGCATCTGATTTCACCATAACAATCCAATTCTATGCCACTAATTAACTTAGTAAAAAAAAATTCAATTTAGTTTCTAGGATTCATTCCATCGTATTATGATTATCCGTTAGGTGTCCAGTTGTAACCAAGTATTCTTAATCATCAACTTAACCATGGTGTCTAGTCTAAGTTAAAAATAAAAAATCCATTAAGTTCAAAAGGAACATTTAGAATAAAAAAGTGTCTTAGCATGGTGTCTGCATCAACAAGAATTCTTTCATTCAATAGAGCTTTCTCAAGGCTTAGCATATGGTGTCTACTATAACCTTATCTCAGAAAATCAAAAAATTCATATCAAAGATGGCCAGTCCATAACATAAACATATAGATAGAATTAAGCACAAAGAATGAAACTAGAAACATTGAATTGATAAAAGAAAGTTAACTAAGGCATAGAATTTTCATGTCAGGTTACATCAAATTCCTAGCAAGGAATTTAGCTACTCATAATCACCATACTAACAAACATCATAGTTATGAAAATCATAATTACAAAGTTTCAACAAGAGATAGAAAAAACCCTTAGAGACTCCCTTTGGTGTCGGACTTTCTCCTTCGGTTGATCATCAATGGCAAAGAGGCTATGAGAACTTTTGATCCAGATGGGTACTAGGATATTTCTTTTTTTTCTTGCCTGAGAACCTCCCTTTTTGCTGCTGCATTTTTTCTTTTATAACCATCCAAACTCAATTCATTTCCACACCACCAAATTCCATCACATTGAAGAGTCCTTAATTGCTTTAGGATGTTACTTTCCTTAGGCTTTCAATTGTCCTCCCAAGAAATTAGAGCTGATTCTAACTGAATTAAAAGAAGGTTTAGATGCCCCAAAATGCCCATGAACTGTACAAAAAGGTTACCTCCCAAGACTCATAAGTTGTGACGCCACATTGTAAAAAACTGGGCAGAAATTTCTAGTTGACCCTCTAGTACGAAAACTGAGATAACGTCTTCTACAAAAGTCGGAATCACAAACAGTAAAATTCTCCAGCAACTAGACTTCCATTGCTTTCAAAGCATATAAGGCTCATCACCCAGTTCATCCTTGGAATGTATGGTGGCCAAAAGAGTAAGGATGTTTTGCACAGTAATTTTCAGCTTCAGCAGTACTTTTAGCTTCCATATCATCAAATTAACTCCAAAGCCATCATTAGAATTAATTATCTATAAAACACAAATTAAACTCATAACAAAACCAATTTCACAAGAAAACGTAACATAAAACCAAGTTAAGAAGGGCATTAAATACATATAAATATGACGTTATCAATTCCTAACAATCACAAGAGGATGACTAGTCTAACAAGCAATTTTTCATCGATAGATTATGTAAACGAATTAGTCAAATTCATAAACAAAAACTAAGCTCATGACTCACAGTAATCTAAATTGTATTCAGCATTCAACACTATATAAACCAAGGCGAAAAACTGCATTGAGGAACTACATGGCTAGGGCTTCCAGCAGCCATAATTCTAATGGAACTACCCACACATGATATTGAATAAAACGATAAAGAATTTCATTATTGCAAAGTAAAAGAAAGAGAAGAAGACAAAACAATGAGATCAATGGTGAGCCAAGGACACGCCCAAGCACTTTCATTTACTCCCTACGTTCAGCTTTCTTCCAAAACACGAACAAAAACTCAAAAACGTAAACACTGTAAAAAGAGTTAAACACATATTTAGGATCCTCATGGCACGATTCGAGGTTCTTGGTCCTGCACCCTAAATAGGGCGCACTGGCATGCCAGGGGCTGACTTAGGACCCGATATTGAATTTAGGACATCTCCTTCATTTGAACTCTGATTTGAGCCATTCTTTTCCTATATTCTGAAAATTAGGTTATCTTTCTAAAGTTGCACATGCCTCACAAGAACATCACTTTCTACTATGGATGACACAAAATTATGCAAAAGACATGTAAAAGGGCACTAAAGGACATCTAAAAGATGTATAAATAATGACTGAACAAATACCCCCAAACCTATCTTTTGCTAGTCCCTGAGAAAAAACAGAAACATATAAGACTAAACAAAATGAAAAGACTCAATCTTAATTAATGATAGATCATTTGAACCCCTAGGTGTCCCTAGTAGGAGGAGTGTTGTCTCCTGACGGTTTACCAGTTACGATGCCCACAAACGTTCTACTTCGACATCTAGTTGCTAGAAACAGTGCTTAGAACCGGTTAATCAGAATCAAAGTAAATGAACACACCTTGTAGAACTAAAAGATCATGCCACAACAGTAAGAGTCATATGTAAGATGGGAATGCCAAAATTTTAAACAATCATGCTCAATAACAACTTCATTAAAGTGGTCCAGAAAGATTTTGCTTCGACTCTAATCCTCACTAGATATCTCTCAATTTACTCTTGAATCCTGGGCTTACACTCATTTCAAGCACATGTGATGAAGTTATGTATTGGGAATCAAGATATAATCACATATGAATATTCAATGAAAAACAACATTTTCTGGAATTAAGATCTCATGAATGGAATTGAATCTTAAGAACATAGACACTTACCTCAGTCCTTAGTATGGTTGGCCATAAGATCAGTTAGGTCTTCACATCAGGTTGCAATGGGGCTAGGCTATTTGGGTTCAAGAAAGAAGGGATTGGACTTCAAAAACTCAGATTGAGACAAGGCATGAAGTAGCATGACTTGGAATGTCTCCTTCTTTGATCTTTTAAAACCCCACGACACTTTGGCATTGAATGGCCGCACACTGACTTGAATTCCTAACTTGATGCTAATATTTGATTTTTGAATTCCATTGGCTCTCTTGAGTTAGTTCAGCACTTTGCTTTCAATTTTCTTTTTTTCTTTTTTTTTTCTTTCTTTTATTTGAACTAACCCAAGATCATGCAATGATGTGATCTGTTGACATCCCATGTCTTGGCACAACTTGGCGCAGGTTCTGGCATGTACATGCACATGCCAAGGGGCATGTCCTGGACATGTCCCTGACATAGCATGTGGCGCAGTTTGGCGCGTTCCAACAGAGTGTGTTCAAACGGCTAGTGACTTGAGTTCTAAGCAATGCAGGTTCTCCTTCCTCATTCAAATCAAGTGCTTCATTTAGTACTACCTTGTCACCACCTAAGCTATAGGGCATGACCGATTTGATTGGTTGTTTAATTGGGTAGGATATGCTTAGGGTGATGAAAGAAAGGCTAAGTGTTTGGCTTCAAAGTGACTTAGGGAGCACACAACAAGGTAGGGTAAGAAAGGGCCTTTAGGGGTTAAGCACACGTAGCCTACATCATTTCTTATAGCAAACCATACTTCAAACCAAGAGAATCTATATAATGTTAGTTCTTTAAAATTCAATGCAAATATGATGTAATGAGATCAACATTTATGAACAAAGTGAAGAGTGTTTTAAGAGTATAAACAATGTGAATCACTCAGAAAGAATGGCATTAAGGCTCAAGTTCTCACAAGGTAGTCTCCACTAATTTTCTGAAGTTCACTCCAATTCAGTCATTTGGTTCACTTGATTGCTTAAGACAAGGCATGTGAAGTGTATGGCATGCTACAAACTACATATGGCACGACTCTTAACAAAACAAGGATAGTAACTTGACATCTGAACTCTTATTAACACATTAAAGCACTAGCTACTAACAACAGCATAAATTGACAACTTCAACTAACTAAACAATCTAAAAAAAACAGAAGCTAAAACGGAACAAAGTCTGGCCGTGTACACCCCCAAACCTATTGGTTTCTATATCCAAAACATTTTCCTCAATGTTTGAAGAAGAAGCAAAACAAGACAAAATGTAAGTTTAGTGCGGTGATATGCCCAGAAACAAAAGAATGAGAGAAGGGTACAAACCAGGGCTAGGCTGCCTCCTAGGAGCGCTTTATTTAACGTCTAGGCAAGATGAGGCTGACATATTAGGTGCCAAGTGGATTCTGAAAAGCTTGAGTTGCAATAGGACCTTCAACAAAAGCATCGTAATAAGGCTTGAGGCGGTGACCATTCACCTTGAACTTTTCTGGCAGTGTGAGATGCTGAATCTCAATGGCACAATGTGGGAAGAAATTAGTCACTCTGTATGGCCATGTCCACTTAGACCGTAGCTTGCTTGGAAAAACTCTCAGGCTTGAGTTGAAGAGCAGAACTTTGTTCCCTATCTGAAACTACTTCCTATGAATGTGCTGATCATGGAACGCCTTGGTTTTCTCCTTGTATATATGTGAGCTCTCATAAGCTTTGTTCCTAATATCTTCTAGTTCACTGTCTCTGATTGCCAGCGGCGTCCAAGTCCGTATTGGCTTTATTTATAGCCCAATACGTCTTATGCTCTAACTCAACTGGGAGGTGACATCCTTTCCCAAAAACCAACCGAAAAGGGGACATGCCTATAGGAGTTTTGTATGCTGTCCTATAGGCCCAGAAGGCATCATTTAATCGCAGTGACCAACTTTTCCGCGTGGGGCTCTCGGTCTTTTCTAAAATCGCCTTCACTTCCCTATTTTAAATCCCTGCTTGCCCACTGGTTTCAAGATGGTAGGGCGTGGAGATACGATGAGTGACACCATACTTGCGCATTAGTGCCTCAAAAGAGTGATTGAAAAATGAGTGCCTCCATCACTGATTATCAGGTGCTCCAAAGTGTGCTAAATATTGTTCTATATAAAACTCACAACTACTTTTGAATCATTGGTTCGAGTGGGGATGGCTTCCACCCACTTGGAGACATAGCCAACGGAAATTAATATACAAAGGAAATCGTGAGAGATTGAAAAGGGGCCCATGAAATTAATGCCCCACATATCAAATATTTCGACCACAAGAATAGGGTGCAATGGCATTTGATTCCTAGGGCCTACATTACCTTGCTTTTGGCATTTGTCACAGGTGAGGACAAACTCATCAGCATCTTTAAATAAGGTAGGACAATAGAATCCAGATTGTAGTACCTTAAGCGCAGTCTTCTTGGCCCCAAAGTGCCCTCCACACACCAAGCCTTGGCAGAGGTTGAGAATAGACCTCATCTCAGCCTCAGGAATGCATAGTCCGATGATCTGATATGAGCAATGTTTCCATAGGTATGGATCATCCCATACATAGTATTTGGCCTATTTTACCAACTTGTCCTTCTTAAATCTGTTCAAAGAAGAAGGCACACATTTAGTAGCTAAATAGTTAAGGATGTCAGCATACCATGGATCAATAACTTGTAAGGAGAAGAGTTGTTCATTCAGAAAGGTTTCAAGTAATGGCAATTGATCAGCTTCCGCAATAGACCTATGGATTAGCCTGCTCAGATGGTCTGCAACAACGTTCTCGCTACCCTTTTAGTCCTTTATTTCCAAGTCAAATTCCTACAAGAGCAATATCCAACGCAGTAGCCGAGGCTTAGCATCCTTCTTGGGGAGCAGGTACTTCAAAGCTGCATGATAAGCATAGATTATTACTTTAGTTTGAAATACGATCTAAGCTTTTCTAAAGCAAAACTAACAGCTAAGAGCTCCTTCTCTGTAGTGGAGTAGTTTAAATGAGCATCATTGAGTGTCCTGCTGGCGTAGTAGATGACATGGGGCATCTTGTTCACCCTTTGGCCTAGGACAGCTCCCATGGCGCAATCAGATGCATCACACATGAGCTCAAATGGTAGGTCCCAATTGGGAGGCATGATAATGGGTGAGGCTGTGAACTTAGCCTTGAGGAAATTGAATGCGTCACGATATTCCTTGTTGAAATCAAACACTGCATCCATGGCTAGGAGGTTGCATAGTGGTCTTGTGATATTTGAAAAGTCCTTGATGAACCTCCTGTAGAATCCAGCGTGCCCCAAGAACGATCTTACCTCTTTGACTGATGTAAGGTATGGTAACCGGTCTACAATGTCAAGCTTGGCTTTGTCGACCTCAATACCACGTGCTGAAATCACATGGCCCAAGACAATCCCTTTTTGTACCATGAAATGGCACTTCTCCCAATTGAGCACTAGATTGCTTTCCCTACAACTTTCCAACACTCGAGATAAATTAGATAAACAAAGCTTAAACGAACGACCAAAAACAGAAAAATCAACCATAAAAACTTCAATAATGTCTTCAACCATATCTGAGAATATACTCACCATGCAACGTTGGAAGGTGGCTGGTGCATTGCATAGTCCGAAGGGCATCCTCCTATAGGCAAAAGTGATAGGAGCATATTTATGCGGCGTTTTATCTTGTTTTCTTATGCTTTTCTTAGCATGATAGATTATGTAACAAACAATTATTCATTGATAGATTATGTAAATGAATTAGTTAGATTCATAAACAAAAACTAAGCTCATGATGCACAACAATCTAAATCATATTCAGCATTCAACATAATATAAACCAAAGGCCAAAACTGCATTGAGGAACTACATGGCTAGGGCTTCAAGTAGCCCTAATTCTAATGGAACTACTCACACATGGTATTGAATAAAATGATAAAGAATTTCATTATTGCAAAGTAAAAGAAAGAGAAGAAGACAAACCACTTAGATCAATGGTGATCCAATGACACGCCTAAGCACTCTCCTTTACTCCCTGCGTTCAGCTTTATTCCAAAACACGAACAAAAACTCAAAAACGTAAATACTGTAAAAAGAGTTATGCGGCTAAAAAGGGTTGGAACCCTCTTTCAGCATGAAAACCTTGTTTAAATAGCCCTAGGGCTTCCCTTAAAAACTAAGAATTAAAACTGACAACAAAAGAGCAAAAAGACCCTTAATTAATCGCTAAAATAGATTTCCTAACTCAGCAAGGACAAAGTCCTAAAATCTAGGACTTTCTTAGGCAACAAGCAATCTCCACGTAGCCCATAGAATTTTGATGCGCCAAGAAATATTTTGGAACCTTCTAAGACTTCCTTGGACATCAAAGCATGGCTGGCAACTTTCTTGGATCTTCTTGACACGGCTGGCACAATCTTGGCTCATTGGACCTCATTCTTGGACTTGTTAAAGACATAGCAAGGCATTGACCAATGCAGCTGGGACAAACCATGCGCTTCACTTCCATATGATGTATCTAGCATGATTCTGGGATTTTTCATGCTCAAAAGCTCATAGAACTCAATGGTCCAATTGGGTTCAAATTAGGGCACAACCGAGGTCTTCTAGGGCGCACCATGTCATTGGTAGTTTTGGGCAGACACATAATTGCATTAGGTTAGATAGGTGTTTAGAAGTGTACTCCTATGTGGTGTCTCACTTGGTTCCATCGAGTTCTATCCTATTTTGGCCTAAATCAGCATGTCACAGGTTTGTATGCGCCATACCTTTAAGAGGGGAGAGAAGGTCGAACACTAATTCCTGACTAAATGGTTTACAATTAACCTTGTGTTCATTGGAAAGAACAAGTAAGATTTTGAGCCCCAACTTTAACAAGCATTTTCGGGGACTAGCCCGCTTCCGGAGGTGAATTCCTCGCACATAATTAAGTGAACCATTGAAAGCTGACTGAAACACCAGAAACGGGGACTAGCCGAGCTAATGATAGAGGCACGAACACTTTTCGGCCAAGTCCATTAATTGATCATAACGATATCGTGGAAATGCTGCACGGACCCATATATATGTAGGAACGGAAATAGAATCACCTTGATACTAAACCAGATAGAGCCCGGGATCTTCTTGAAAATGGGAAGATCTAGGATAGGCGGCCAACCTCCTGAAGAGAGCGATGTGCATGGGACATGTCTTATGACGGACCAAGCTCTACCGCTGGCTGTCTTGTCTCTGCAATTCGGAGGAACACGCCTGGAACTTGGAGCTTGAAGGGTGTCAGGGGCCACGATTGGGACTTGTCTGAGAGCTCTTAAGATATCCATGGCTCGTCTGGGCTAGTCTTGGGTTAAGGCTCAGATGCAGTGCCCTTGAGACATGTCAAGGATACGTCTTGGCATGCACCTTAGCTCCACATGGGCTTGATCTACTAGGCCTCAAACACGGATTCAAGACCATCATAGCACGATTCGAGGTTCTTGGTCCTGCACCCTAAATAGGGTGCACTGGCATGCTGGGGCCTGGCATAGGACCCGATATTGAATTGAGGACATCTCCTTCATTTGAACTACGATTTGAGCTATTCTTTTTCCTGTATTCTCAGAATTAGGTTAGCTTTCTAAAGCCTACACATGTCTCACAAGAACATCACTTTCTACTATGGATGACACAAAATTAAGAAAAAGATAGGTAAAAGGGCACTAAATGACATCTAAAAGATGTATAAATAATGATTGAACTACGTGCTATTCATGGAGGCATAAAAAAAGCTAGGCATCCCAGACTCAGACCTTGATCAGTCTCCAACACCTTTGTTCATCTTCACCGACGATTTAGTCGTCCCAATCAGAGCCATCACTTTGCCACTCTCCGTTGAGGACATCCCCAAGCGAGCCACAATCCTCATTCCTTTCTTGGTGGTAGATTCACTGCTAGAATTCTGGTCATATGCATCACCCATTTTGCATCGGTTTATAGAGCAAACGATGCTGAAAGCACATAACGAATCACTCCTATAATAACCGATGCCAAAAATCTAGAATCACATAAGTGCAAATTTAAACTATGCATTTTGTTTAATATTCAGCATCGCCTAGTGTTAAAACGGATGCCTATTGAAAAATTCGATTACATTTGGTTAGCATCGGTTTGTAACTTACCAAAAACTGATGCCTTAACAAATATTCTACAAATAATTCCTTAGTCAAACCCTAAAAATTTCAGCTATTTTCCCCCCTTACTTTCCCTCTTTATTTTTCGCACTTAGAGAAAATTAATACTCCCAAAACTCCCAAGTCAAACCCGAAAAGATATCACTCGCGCGTGACTGCTTCCTCTCTCCCTCACAAACTAACACTCGGCAACGCCCGGTGTGAAGCCCACTCACTCACTCCCACATCTTGGATCCTCCATATCCCAAACTCACAAACTCCATCTCTTGTCTTCTCTCTTATCTGCACCTGCCATCTTTTTAACCCAGAAATTCTTTCGCACTTTTCACTCTCTTCATCGCCCCTCAACAAACCATCCCAATTTCAACTTTCTTCATCGCTTCCCAATTCCAAGATCTCTTCATCGTCGAAACCAGGAGCGGCACTCTCTCTCTCTCTCTGTCACATTAAACCAGTACGAAGGTGAAACGTGAAATGAAGAGGAGTCGGCTACGTGTTCTTCTACCAGTCAATTTGAGCTTCCCATCGCCACTGGATTTGGCCATTTTGTGCTTTCATTCAGGTAACCCTTATATCTCCTTATCATTTCTTTGATTTATAAGTTTGGGTCATTGAATTTTTAGGTTAGGGTTTACTCTAGGTTGGGCATAACAAACCAAAAAACTGACTAGAATTGAGTTGACGATGAAAGAGGAAAAGGGAAATGTAGGAAATTACGGGGATGCAGAGGCCGTTGGTGAAATCGGTGGTGGTGGGGGTGAAGAGGTTGGTGCTTAGGTGGAGATGATGAGGCGGAGGAAGGTTGTGGATGTGGTGGCCAAATGAGTCGGTAGATGAATTAGTCGAGGAGGAGAAGAGGTCATCGTTTGACAAATCGAGAAGGTACAAGATGGAAGTAATCTTATTGGGCTGAAGAAGCGTATGCTCTACCGTATTTGTCCTCCATTATTATTGTTTAGTTGAAATTTGCAGCAAGAGAGAGTAAAATTAAGCGGTGGAGTGAGTTAATTTAGAGAAATGGGGTTGTGGGTTATGTCTCTCCGGCTTTCTCTGAAGCTAGAAGAGATAGAGTTGAGAAAGGGAGTGAGGGGGAGCTTACTCTGATTGTTTCCTCAAAATTATGAATCATCCTTCCAGCTTGTATGCCTTTAATTTACTCCACGTTTGGTGGATCCATGTTTCTTAGCTACCTTGAAGATGTTTTTAGTTTGTTGGTTCTCATTTCTGATTGTATTCACAAATAAGGCTGAGAGATTGGTGGCCGAAGCAGCTAAGAATGGTGCCTAGCTAGTTGTGTTTCCATAAGCATTTTTCGGTGGTTATGCGCTCGGGGTAAATTTTTCTTTTTTCAGATAAGGGTGATGCTGTGAAGGTTTGTTTCCTGCTATAGTTTTATATATATTTGAACATATGTATTTGCTTTAACGAAGTTCATGTATAGCTGGTGCAACTTCCGGCACCAAAGAGAGGTGAGATTGTTAGACAGATAGGAGATGCATTGAGAGAGATATTGTATCATCTGTGTAGGATTGTGTCCCTCGAGATGGGAAAAATACTTGCTGAAGGAATTGGGGAAGTTCAGGTAAGAAAATTTGATATCTTTAATTAAAACTTCATATCCTATCCATATGTTGTCTAATGAATCAGTTTGAGCATTGTTCGTAAGTATTTAAGATGGAAATTTCGTTTACTCTTGTTTTGTCATAATCTTTTTTAAATTTGTTAAGTCACTCCTGTGTACTAATTTTTTGCAGGAAGTTATTGATATGTTTGATTTTGCTGTTGGACTGAGCTGACAGCTGAATGGATCTATCATACCTTTAGAACGAAAGCTCAACATTTATATTTGTGGTTAATTTTTATTTTATCAACCTCTTTTGAATTTCTTTTATGGAATCACAAATACAACCCTCCGGTTGCTAAACCAGTGGTTTTTTTTTGGTAATAACGGAATAGCAAAGAAACAAAACAACCCTCACTAAGAGGGACAATCACGACTCCTAGGCACGCCCAGGACGTCACTTGCCAACAGCTCTTGGATACTCGCAGGAGGCGACTCCAACATCATCACACCCAAATCCACACCATGGCCAATTCTAGCAAGCCCATCAACAATTGAATTGCACTCTCTGCAAATATGAGATATGGAACACTCCCAATCCCTGCACATGATGGTTCGAATCCCCAAAATTAAGGACGCCAGAGGATAAACAGCCATATGCCCATCCCGAATGAGTTGAATCGCAATAACAGAATCTGACACCAACAGAACTTCACATAGCCCCAACTCCCAGCACAAATGCGCCCCTTGATAGATTCCCCACAACTTAGCCTCCAGGACCATGCCCTGACCTAATTTCGCAGTGAAACCCATAATCCAAGCCCTTGCACTTTTGTGAATGACGCCCCCAGTAGCAATACTTCCAGTATCATTGGTACGGCTGCCATCTGTATTAACCTTCCACACCCTTTCCTAAGGTTAGACTAGGCAAGAAAGACAACCTGTCTACTCGGCTTGGCAGCAGAACAAGAGTTGGCTTAGAGCCACTCCCTTGATGCCAACTGTAAGAACTGATTCATGTCCCCAGGGAGCACAAACTCCATCTCAAAAACTCTTTTATTCCTCTAAAGCCAAAGGTACCAGCAGGCAAACAAAAAGAGAGTCGGCCAACCAACACCATACTGCATCATAGTCGTACTACGGAGGTTCATCAGGATCCACTCCGTCACCGGAGCCGAAACAACACTTCGCAAGCTGACCGGGCTGCCGGAATTGGCCCAAACATCCAGGGCCACAGGGCACCAATGCACCAAGTGTTCAGTAGTCTGCTCGGTAATTCCGCACACTACACACAAAGGGCTCTCCGTGAAATGACGACGAAAGCGCTGCGAATTGGTCATAAGACAATCATGGATAATAAGCCAGGAGTGCAGCTTAATTTTGGGGGGGCATTTACCCTTCCAGATTTCAAACCAAGGCACCTCTTCCTCCTCCACATCGTCAATGAGCATGTCATAGGCAGATTTAACTGTGAAATGTCCATTGGAGGTAGGCTGCCATATAGCCGTGTCTGCCCCTGCCCCTGGTAGACCCATGGGAGTGCATACTTGCCTCCTAATTATGTCTAGCGGGAGATCCTCCTCAAGCTTCCTCATGTCCCAAGCCCCCTCATGTAATAGCTACTCACTTTACGTTGAAGTTTCTCTGCCGAGATGATAATCCCATGGTCTTTTAAATTGCCCAGATCACTCTATCCATCAGTCCAGAAATCTGTAGTACTCCCATCCCCCAACCGAGTTCTACAGCCCTCAATCAAAGTATCAACCCCCCCCCCCCCCCCCCCCAAGCACGAATAGCACGCCAGGTAGAGAAATGAGCTGTAGTTTTGGGATGGTGTCCTGCATGAGCAAATGCACATCATGATTCAAATATTTGGCACTTAGAACTCGTACCCAGAGGTTGTTCGGCTGCTTCAGCATTTTCCAACCATTCCTAGCTAGGAGAGCCATATTCATAACCTCAGACTGTTTCAGCCCAAGGCCACCCTTCCTTTTCGGCTTAACTACAAACTCCCAATTAACCAAGGGAACTATGTGCTGCCCCTCACTGCTTCCCCAAAGGAAGTTCCTGTTTAAACGGTCTAATTCATCACAGATACTAATAGGGAGCTTCACAGTCTGCATAGTGTAAACCGGGATAGAATCCTTCACCGATTTAAGGAGAGTCATCTTCCCTGCCATGCTTAACATCGTACTTTTCCAAGAGGCTAACCTGCTTTGAACCTTTTCCACCACCTGCCAGTAAGTAGCCTTACTGACACGTTTATGCACCAGGGGGACCCCAAGGTAATGACCCAGGTCATTCGTGAGGGGAGACCCACAAATATCACTGATTTTCCTTGCAAGATGCTATCGGACATTGGGAGAATAGAAAACCTGAGACTTTTCATAGCTAACAGCTTGACCAGAGGCCTCACAGAAACGGTCCAAACACCTTTTGATAACTCTAGCTTGGCTTGTACTAGCCTCTGCGAATAGAATGATATCATCTACAAATCAGAGGTGCGAGATTTTCTGCCCCCCACGAGAGATGTTCACTGCCCTCCACTTCTAACTCTGCACAGCCTCGCCAATCAAATGAGACAATTTCTCCAAGCACAGAACAAACAAGTTGGGAGAGAGCGGATCCCCTTGCCGTAGCCCACGCTGAGGGGCAAACGAATTTGTCAGCTCACCATTAAGCACTACTTAGGAAGAAACAGTAGTAACACATTGCATAATTAACTCTCTCACCGTAACAGGCACCCCCACCTCAACAAGAACCGTCCGGATAAATTCCCAACTCAACCGTTCACAGGCTTTGGACAAATCAATTTTCCACGCTATATATCCTTTCTTCCCTTTAGTACGGGTGAACTTATGTAGGAGCTCCTTAGCTAGGATAATATTATCTGAAATCTGTCTGCCTGGAATGAAACCAGTTTAGTTAGGGCTGATAAGATTTGGAGAATAGGCTTGAGACGACTGACCAGCATTTTAGACACCACCTTATAGATAGTGTTGCAAAGGCTGATTGGACGCAACTGAGCCATGGACCTCAAGTTCTCCACCTTTGGCATCAACGTAATGGTAGTCTCATTCAGAGCAGGGGGGAGGCCAAAATTAAAAATCTCTTTCACCTATTTACATAGATCACTACCACAAATATTCCAGCAATTTTGAAAGAAACATGCTGGAAAACCATAAGGACCTGGAGCTTTAGTGGGCCCAATATCAAAAAGGTGTTTTTTAATAATAACATCACTAACATGAGCCTCCAAACCAGCCAAATGCTCCACCGAGAAATCCGAGAAATCGCCAGAGAGATGCTACGCGCCACTACGCTGGTGGGAATTAGAAAAGAAAGCATTGAAATGCTCAACTACCACAGCTTTCATATCTTCTTTCTTAGTCACCCAGCCACCATTCGTGGTAACTAAACCATGGAGGTTGTTTCTCCGACGCCAGATAACCGTCAAAGTGTGAAAGAACTTGGTATTTCGATCTCCTTCACTAAGCCATTGCACTTTGTATTTTGATCTCCTTCACTAAGCCAGGTTCTCCAACTCAATACCCGGCTCAACACCCAGAGCCATTTGGAGCACCGCAAGGCACGCAAGGACCCTGTTCTTCCTTGCTCGAAGATGCCCAAAGGTATCCTTGTTCCACTTTTTCAAACTCTCGATTATATGGCCCTGCTTCCAAACCAAGCTCTCACCCCCAAGACTCCAACATGCATCCACAAAATTCAGAAAGTCCCCATGCTTAATCCATATGGCTTCAAACCGGAAAGGTTTAAGCCTCGAGTCACCCCTCTCTGAGGGATGCAGATGCAGGACCAAAGGACATTGATCATACTTAGCTCTTGCAAGATGCTGGACATACGCCTCTGGGAACCTCAACCGCCACTGAGCATTGTAAAGGCCCTTATCATGCCACATGAGCACCTTCCGTTGGCCATCCTGGTTATTAGACCAAGTGAAGTTGGCTCCAACATAACCCAAATCAATAAGATTCTGCCGAGCCACAAAAGTACGCATACCACCCGGGTGAAAGGCCCCTCGCCGACTCCACTTCTCATGAGAGACGATCACTTCGTTGAAATCTCCAGTTATACCCCATGGAAGATCATGCTTCGCAGCCAACTCATCCAAGTGCTCCCACAACAGCAATCTTCTCACGGCACAGGGGCCGGCATAAGCCATAGTAAACAACCAACTCGGCCCTCCACCCACGGAGATCACCACAGAAATAGCTTGCTCATACCTGTCAATAACCTCGAGCTCAACTTTATTATCATCCCACATCACCCAAATACCGCCAGAAAAACCCACTCCATCAACCAAATCAAATTTAGGGAAACCCAGAGATTGCAAAACCCTCAGAGCTCGAGAGCCGCTAATCCGTGGTTCAACTAAAATACAAATACTGACATCATGCAGACTGCAATGATCCCGAACAACACGTTGAATAGACTTTCTACCTGCTCCCCTCACATTCCAACTTAAATTTTTTATCGGCATAAGAAATAATAGCAAAGGAAAATAACCTACTTACTTCCAATTAGGACAACATCGCCTCCCCAGTCCCGGGGAATACATGACTCGAATCTCCATGGGTAGCACCACTATGGCCTATCCCTGTATCTGACCCTCCTACAGTACTAGAGGGAGCACCATTGTTGTCCTTGCCAATCGGTTGGTGCCCAAACTTGGCATCTAAAGTTGGCCCAGAACACAAAACATGTTGGCCATGCACCTCGCTACTAGGAGTAGTGCTATTCATCATAACTACGTCCCCAGTAGTTTCACAGTTGCCACCCAAAGTAATCAGAAACCACCTTGTCCTCGATTTATTCTGCTGGCCTACCAGCTTATCTAGCCCCAAACCAGCAACCTTAAATTCTGCATGTTCCTCCCCAATCTGATTTGTAATGTCCTCAAGGGTCTTTTTTGGTCGCCCTACCATCTTTTTTGGTCCTGCATGCCCCTTACTACTTTATTCCGTAGCATCCGTAGGCATTTCCCTCCTAGGGACCCCCACACCAGCGTCCCCCAGACCTCCATCGATCAGCGCATGCTCAAGTTCCCCAGCTGTCCCAGACCCTAGAGCCTCTTCCTCCACACTTATTGCAGTGAACCGAGATCCACCAGCCAACGCCACAGTAGCTAAGGGACCCGTACCCTTATTACCCACTGGTTTTCCTCCTTTCTTTCAGTTCGGAACAATGTTCCAAACACTAAAGCCCTGCTGGGATTTCAGCACGCCCTCCTGATTGGGGACTTCGGTTTCCGGGACCATGGAGTCCAACCCCAAATCCGGCTCATCACTACCATTTAAAAAACTCTTTGCCTCTGTAACCCTACGTTTGCAATGGACCTGGAACAACCCTACTTTTCCACACCCTAGACAGATTTCAAGGAGATTTTCATACTCCACACATACCCGCTTTCCTTCAACAACCACAAATGGGACTAGAGGCAAAGTTAGGTCAACCTCAACACAAACTCGAGCATATTTCCCACGTGACTGTACAATCGTATGAAAGTACACCTTGTACGTAGTCCCGAGTTGATCCCCTATTATCCTCACCGTCTCCTTTGTAAAATACTCAACAAATATTCCAGATAGTCTAGCCCAGACCATGATTCTTGATAGCTCCTCATTCTTTGCATCAAATTGGGGACCGGATTTCTGCACAACCAGATATTGGCCGGCAACCACCCATGGCCCACTAGTAAGTACATATTGTAAGTCCGCCTCTAGTGAAAGCCTACAGATAAAGAAACCATTGGTGAGGTCTACCAATTGCAATGATCTCTTAAGATTCCAACGCTGACTCAGTCTGGCATCTAGGAAGCCCGCCTCTAGTGAAAACCTACAGATAAAGAAACCATTGGTGAGGTCCACCAATTGCAATGATCCCTTAAGATTCCAACGTTGCCTCAGTCTGGCATCTAGGAAGCCAAAAGTATGACTGCGACCAACAAAGTTTAGAATGACAAGCGTTATTGCAAGGTTCATGCAACTTTTCTTTCACCGCATCTGAAAATCTGATGGACGGTCCACCCATGGTGTGCTCCATGGTGAAATCATCCACTCCAAGTACCCAGTTCTCATCCATCACCGGCCCCTTCCCATGCTGTCCCGGAGAGAACAAAGCGGGGTTTTATAACATGTTCTTGAAGGGGGGAGCAGTCAGCGCCACCCTAGGTTGGTGGCACGAGTCCCCTTCATTGTCCTCAATCATCCATGATTCTTTACGTACTCGCCTAGAGGGGCAAGTGATTCGCGGATCCGGCCGGACGGCCGCAAACCGGAATTTGGAGGCAGCCAGCACCGCCGGGAATAGTAACGTTGGCTAGGTATTCCGCTCCTAAAACTTATTGTTGTAAATTTTGAGTATAGTAATTTAGCAAAATATCCTTATTCAATTAGGAATAATTGATAAGCCAATGGTTTTTAAATTTCATATATTAGCATAACATGCCCTCGTCTATTGTATTGTTTGAGGTGCATTACTAGATCTTACCAAATACCTTGATCAATTTGTATATATTAGAACTTTGAACAATTTATTTTACATAATTGAGTCTTATTATGTTATAGTTTGCAACGATATGTATTTTTATACGCCACAGGACTGGAATCCATTGGGAATTGTCGATGTCATCAGTGCTTTCAATTTCCACTGTGATGTACTTGGTCCGTTCTTGTTCTGTTTTATCTTCGCAAGTCTACAACATAATTTAAACAGCTCTCTTCATTGGCCTTAAAAAAATGCCTTAGCTATTTTTCAATAATGATCATAGTTCTTTTCAATTTTCAATTTTGTCTAGTTTGCCATTTTGTATAGAAGTAAGATATAGTTTAGAATTTCATCATCAAGAAAGAAAAGTATTTGAACAACCGGTTACACATTATGTCGTCCCTTATATAATATAAACCTATGTATGTCAGCTGCCCCATCGTTCATGGATATTCAAACATGTTAGACATTGTCAATAAATAATATATTATTAAGGAGCATAATAGTGGATTGAACAGAAAATTATTCGTATAGATATGCTTATCTGTCACCATAATTTACCGGATACATTCTGAATTTTGAACAACAAAATTTCCAACCATACTTTTTTCTTTCAGTGGTTCTGTAGGATGGAATGCCTGCCTTGCGTTAGTCTGCAATAACTGTGTTGTCTGGTAAGTTTAAATGTCCTGATTTCAAAATTGGAATTTTAATCAAATCATTCATGGCAAATCATAAGATAGGCATTTAAGTGTACTCAAAATATCTCAACTATTTCATGTTTATACAATCAGATGCTTTAAGTTACGTGATAAGACATTATATTGTAAAAATCTTGAACTTTGTAATATTTATTCATTCAACACGATACATTTGATAATAGAATGGTTACTTGTGGTGTTTATGTATTGTAGGAAGGGTGACCAACAACTCCATTGGTAACTATTGCTGTGACAAACCTAGTTGGTGAGGTTCTTAAGCAAAATAACCTGCCAAGTGCCATATTCACCTCTATCTGTGGAGGTGCTGAAATTGGTGAAGCCATAGCAAAAGATACACAGATATAACTGGTTTCATTCACTGGAAGTTCAAAGGTACATTTAGAATAGCCTGATGTTGGTAAGTTGGGAATTATTTGTGAAATTTTTGTTAAGGCATAGAAGGTTTGTGTTGGTATAGAAGGTAGAAATCAGATTTCATAGTCAGACCAAATTTTAGAATGGATTTGAGATGTTGATGTTCATATTACTCTACTTGGAACTATTTAATGGGAATGTTTTATTGTGTAATTTCTCATATCTTTACACATTTGCAAATAGATTTATAATATATATATATATATAATACATATAGCGGATCAAAGTACACCAAAAGTGGTGTTGTATACAAATAAAAGAGCATCAACTGCTCAGAAAAAGCGATGCTGACCATGCATGTATAGCATAAAAAAAATGAAAAATAGCGAAGCCAAAGACCATATATAGCATCAGATAACACCGAATGTAACAACCCGGAATTTTAATTATTGGGTTTACACAATTATTTTTGTAAAATGACGATTTTACCCTTGGTCGGTAAAGGGCTTGGAAATCAAGTTTTGTTTCGAGACAATTTTGGTGGTGTTTTGGGTACCGTTACGTAGGTCTCGAACTCACGAGTTCGTAGACAGGTGGCACGCTGAAAACGGAGTTCGTGGACGGAAGTTATGGGTCTAAATGTGCAAGGGCATTTTGGTAATTTTCCATGGAGGGGAGATATTTTGTTAACTAAATCAGACTTATCTGATTCATTTCATCCTGATCTTCATTCCATCTTCATCTCCTTCTCTCTCTGGGTGACAAACTCATACACACCCGAAACCATTGAACCTAACCGTGCGAAAAACTTACCCGAAGAGAAACCAAAAGTCAACTTTGATTTCAAGGCTTCAACTTCCCGTTTTGATCAACTAATCGTGTTCTACTCCTTCCCACGATCATAACCGTACCAACCATCGAAGGAGAGGACCACGGTGGAAGCCGAACCGAGTAAAGGCAGTTTCGGATCTTTGGATCAATTTTCCGGCTTATCCAGGTACGTGTTTGATGTTTTGAGGTTATATTTGGATTCCTGGGTTTGAGTAGATAGATTTAGATGTAACATTTGTGAAAAATGGTTGAGTTTTGAGGAAGTTGTAAAGCTTGGAGTTTCGGTCGGAAATGGAGGATTCCGGCGAACCAGACGGCGGCGGAGGTGGCGGTCCGGTCATCTTCTCCAGCCAGCTTCCGGCGACGGCGACGGCAGTCTGGTCGTCTTCTCCGGCGAGTCACCGGTGACCTGTTGGGTCGAGTAAATCGGTCGGGTCGAGTTGAACCGGTCGGGTTGAGTGAACCGGTCTGGTCGAGTTGGATCGGGTCAAGTCGAGCCAGACCGGGTTGGACCGGTCCAGGCGTGTGATCACTGTAGCAGGCGCGTGACCGGCGCGTGAGGGCGCGTGGACGCGTGTGCCGACCTTCCGATGGCGCGTGGCGGCGCGTGGGGCCTAGTCTGAGGTCACGGCGACGCGTGGGAACTAGTTCTCGACGTTCTGAATCTGTTGGTACAGGTTTCAGGTTGATCGGACGTTGTTTAGAGGTCGTTTTGGGAAATCCCAGCGGTAATGGTGACCTTATAAGCGGGTTTTGAGCACGAAAAGCAAAGGTAGTTGGGTCATTATATTGCATGTGTTCCTTGGGCTAGAGCGTCCATGAATTAAGGGTTGGATGATGTTTATGAGTGGACTTTGGTTTTACAAATTGAAATGCATGCATCAGAATATCTTTGTTTAAATACGGTTATGTATTGTCGCATTGAATGTCTGGATTTTTGAAATGATTACAAGACATATGTTTTCCACTATATTAGTTAAAGTGTGATTTGAGAAATATCATGGGTTTTGGACTCGGTTTTGCTATCGTTTTGACGTGGAAACTATTGAGTCAATGGTTTGGGTTTTGACCCAGTTGTATGAGTTTATCGGATTTGGTCAGATTTGAGGGAGGCCAGCACCCGGGACTAGGATCCGTTATTAGCGGTTAACCCGGTGATCCTCCAAGATAAACATATTTGAGGAGGTCCAGGACCCGGGACTAGGATCCGTTATTAGCGGTGAACCCGGTGAACCTCCAAGATAAATGGTTACCGAGAGATATGCCAGTCGAGAGATATGCCGACTGATGCGATATAATAGCCGAAGGTTATACCGGCTAATGATATCATATGCCAGTCGAGAGATATGCCGACTGATGCGATATGATAACCGAAGATTATACCGGCTAATGATATGATATGCCAGTCGAGAGATATACCGACTGATGCGATATGATAGCCGAAGGTTATACCGGCTAATGATATGATATGCCAGTCGAGAGATATGCCGACTGATGCGATATGATAGCCGAAGATTATACCGGCTAATGATATGATATGCCAGTCGAGAGATATGCCGACTGATGCGATATGATAGCCGAAGGTTATACCGGCTAATGATATGATATGCCAGTCGAGAGAGATGCCGACTGATGTGATATGATAGCCGAAGATTATACCGGCTAATGATATGATATGCAAGTCGAGAGATATGCCGACTGATGCGATATGATAGCTGAAGGTTATACCGGCTAATGATATGATATGCCAGTCGAGAGAAATGCCGACTGATGCGATATGATAGCCGAAGGTTATACCGGCTAATGATATGATATGGCAGTCGAGAGATATGCCGACTGATGTGATATGAAAGCCGAAGCTTATACCGGCTAATGATATGATATGCCAATCGGGAGATATGCCGACTGATGTGATATGATAGCCGAAGGTTATACCGGCTAATGATATGATATGCCAGTCAAGAGATATGCCGACTGATGCGATATGATACCCGAAGGTTATACCCGCTAATGATATGATATGCCAGTCGAGAGAAATGCAGACTGATGCGATATGATAGCCGAAGGTTATACCGGCTGATGATATGATATGATAGTCGAGGATACTTGCCGACTGATGATATATCATAGTACAGAGAGTTGTGATACATGACTAGCACACGCCAAGGGATACGCTGGTGGCTAGGGATATGATAGTCGAGAGATATGCCGACTGATGGGAAATGATAGCCAAAGGTTATACCGGCTGATGATATGATATGATAGTTGAGGATACTTGCCGACTGATGATATATCATAGTACAAAGAGTTATGATACATGACTAGCAAACCCCAAGGGATACCCTGGTGTACAATGCCTCCATAGACTGTTATGATATGACAGTGGTTTTTTCGGAGTCCAGGATTATCGAAATTTACATTTCGGGGAGATCGTAGGGTACTACCCTTTGGAGTGATATCAGCGTTGATCGCTGAGAGATTGTTGAGGAAAGGTTGTGAGGGATATTCTGCTCATGTGTTTGATTCACGGGATACTCCGATGATAGTGGAGGATATTCCAGTGGTGAGTGAGTTCTCTTATGTGTTTCCAGATGATCTTCCATGATTACCACCTCACCGTGAGATTGAGTTCACCATTGAGCTTTTGCCAGGTACTCAACCTATCTCACAGGCACCGTATAGGATGGCACCGGTAGAATTGCGAGAGTTAAAGACTCAATTGCAGAACTTGGTGAATATGGGATTTATTCGCCCTAAGTGTTTCACCATGGGTTGCGCCGGTATTATTTGTGAGGAAAAAGGACGGTGGTCTGAGATTGTGTATCGACTACCGGCAGTTAAATAGAGTGACGGTACGAATTAAGTATCCTCTGCCAAGGATTGACAAATTATTTGATCAACTGAAGGGGGCAAAGTATTTTTCAAAAATTGACCTTCGATCTGGGTACCATCAGTTGAGAATCCGGTAAGAGGATGTTCAGAAAACAACTTTCAGGACTCGGTATGGTCATTATGAGTTCCTGGTGATGCCCTTCGGGTTGACTAATGCCCCGGCAGCGTTTATGGATTTGATGAACAGAGTGTTCCAAAAGTATTTGGATCGGTTTGTGATTGTGTTCATCGACGATATCTTGGTGTATTCGAGGAGTGCCAAGGCACATGAGAAGCACTTGAGGTTGGTGCTGAATATGCTTAGGAAAAAGCATTTGTTTGCCAAGTTTAGTAAATGCCAGTTTTGGTTGACCAAAGTTGGATTCTTGGGTCATGTGATTTCGGCTGAGGGTATCAGTGTAGATCTTCAAAAAGTGGAGGCAGTGTCGTTTGAGGAGCAACCGGTGCAATTTCTGGATTGGAAGGAAAAGGTACTTCGCAAAAAGACTATTCCTCTAGTTAAAGTGTTGTGGAGGAATCATAACGTGGAGGAAGCCACGTGGGAAATCGAGGAACTAATGCGAGCACAATATCCTCAATTGTTCCATGGTTAGGAATGAATTTCGAGGACGAAATTTCTTAAGGAGGGTAGATTGTAACAAACCGGAATTTAAATTATTGGGTTTACGCAATTATTTTTGTAAAATGACGATTTTACCCTTAGTCGATAAAGGGCTTGGTAATCAAGTTTAGTTTCGAGACACTTTTGGTGGTGTTATGGGTATCGTTACGTAGGTCTCGAACTCACGAGTTCGTAGATAGGCGGCAAGCAGAAAACGGAGTTCGTGGACGGAAGTTATGGGTCGAAATGTGCAAGGGCATTTTGGTAATTTTCCAAGGAGGGGAGATATTTTGTTAACTAAATCAGACTTATCTGATTCATTTCATCCTGATCTTCATTCCATCTTCATCTCCTTCTCTCTCTGGGTGACAAACTCATACACACCCGAAACCATTGAACCTAACCGTGTGAAAAACTTACCCGAAGAGAAACCAAAAGTCAACTTTGATTTCAAGGCTTCAACTTCCCATTTTGATCAACTAATCGTGTTCTACTCCTTCTAACGATCACAACCGTACCAACCATCGAAGGAGAGGACCACGGTGGAAGCCGAACCGAGTAAAGGCAGTTTCGGATCTTTGGATCAATTGTCCGGCTTATACAGGTACTTGTTTGATGTTTTGAGGTTATATTTGGATTCCTGGGTTTGAGTAGATAGATTTAGACGTAAAATATGTGAACAATGGTTGAGTTTTGAGGAAGTTGTAAAGCTTGGAGTTTCGGTCGGAAATGGGGGATTCCGGCGAACCAGACGGCGGCGGAGGTGGCGGTCCGGTCATCTTCTCTGGCCAGCTTTCGGCGATGATGACGGCAGTTAGGTCGTCTTCTCCAGCGAGTCACCGGTGACCGGTCGGGTCGAGTAAACCGATCGGGTCGAGTTGAACCGGTCGGGTTGAGTGAACCGGTCTGGTCGAGTTGGACCGGGTCAAGTCGAGCCGGACCGAGTTGGACCGGTCTAGGCGCGTGATCACTGTAGCAGGCGCGTGACCGGCGCGTGAGGGCGCGTGGGCGCGTGGGGCCTAGTCTGAGGTCATAGCGGCGCGTGGAAACTAGTTCTCGACGTTCTGAATCTGTTGGTATAGGTTTCAGGTTGATCGGACGTCGTTTAGAGGTCGTTTTAGGCAATCCCAGTGGTAATGGTTGACCTTATTAGCGGGTTTTGAGCACGGAAAGCCAAGGTAGTTGGGTCATTATATTGCATGTGTTCCTTGGGCTAGAGCGTCCATGAATTAAGGGTTGGTTGATGTTTGTGAGTGGACTTTGGTTTTATAAATTGAAATGCATGCATCAGAATATCTTTGTTTAAATACGGTTATGTATTGTGGCATTGAATGTCTGGATTTTAGAAATGATTACTAGACATATGTTTTCCACTATATTAGTTAAAGTGTGATTTGAGAAATATCATGGGTTTTGGACTCGGTTTTGCTATCGTTTTGACGTGGAAACTATTGAGTCAATGGTTTGGGTTTTGACCCAGTTGTATGAGTTTATCGGATTTGGTCAGATTTGAGGGAGGCCAGGACCCAGGACTAGGATCCGTTATTAGCGGTGAACCCGGTGAACCTCCAAGATAAACATATTTGAGGAGGACCAGGATCCGGGACTAGGATCCGTTATTAGCGGTGAACCCGGTGAACCTCCAAGATAAATGGTTACCGAGAGATATGCCAGTCGAGAGATATGCCGACTGATGCGATATGATAGCCGAAGGTTATACCGGCTAATGATATGATATGCCAGTCGAGAGATATGCTGAAAGATGCGATATGATAGCCGAAGGTTATACCGGCTAATGATATGATATGCCAGTCGAGAGATATGCCGACTGATGCGATATGATAGCCGAAGGTTATACCGGCTAATGATATCATATGCCAGTTGAGAGATATGCCGACTGATGCGATATGATAGCCGAAGATTATACCGGCTAATGATATGATATGCCAGTCGAGAGATATACCAACTGATGCGATATGATAGCTAAAGGTTATACCGGCTAATGATATGATATGCCAGTCGAGAGATATGCCGACTGATGCGATATGATAGCCGAAGATTATACCGGCTAATGATATGATATGCCTGTCGAGAGATATGCCGACTGATGCGATATGATAGCCGAAGGTTATACCAGCTAATGATATGATATGTCAGTCAAGAGATATGCCGACTGATGCGATATGATAGCCGAAGATTATACCGGCTAATGATATGATATGCCAGTCGAGAGATATGCCGACTGATGCGATATGATAGCCGAAGGTTATACCGGCTAATGATATGATATGCCAGTCGAGAGATATGCCGACTGATGTGATATGATAGTCGAAGGTTATACCGGCTAATGATATGATATGCCAGTCGAGAGATATGCCGACTGATGTGATATGATAGCCGAAGGTTATACCGGCTAATGATATGATATGCTAGTCGGGAGATATGCCGACTGATGCGATATGATAGCCGAAGGTTATACCGGCTAATGATATGATATGCCAGTCGAGAGATATGCCGACTTATGCGATATGATAGCCGAAGGTTATACCGGCTGATGATATGATATGATAGTCGAGGATACTTGCCGACTGATGATATATCATAGTACAGAGAGTTGTGATACTTGACTAGCACACCCTAAGGGATACGCTGGTGGCTAGGGATATGATAGTCGAGAGATATGCCGACTGATGGGATATGATAGCCGAAGGTTATACCGGCTGATGATATGATATGATAGTCGAGGATACTTGCCGACTGATGATATATCATAGTACAGAGAGTTGTGATACATGACTAGCACACCCTAAGGGATACCCCGGTGGCTAGGGATATGATAGTCGAGAGATATGCCGACTGATGGGATATGATAGCCGAAGGTTATACCAGCTGATGATATGATATGATAGTCGAGGATACTTGCCGACTGATGATATATCATAGTACAGAGAGTTGTGATACATGACTAGCACACCCCAAGGGATACCCTGGTGGCTAGGGATATGATAGTCGAGAGATAAACCGACTGATGGGATATGATAGCCGAAGGTTATACCGGCTGATGATATGATATGATAGTCGAGGATACTTACCGACTGATGAGATATCATAGTATAGAGAGTTGTGATACATGACTAGCACACCCCAAGGGATACCCTGGTGGCTAGGGATATGATAGTCGAGAGATATCCCGACTGATGTGATATGATAGCCGAGGATATTTCCGCATCTAATATTAACCAGACGATAGTTGTCTTGGGCTTAATCAACCTAAGAAAATACTTTGTCATTTGGGTCAGTGGGTTGGTGTGGGCGGTGACCCAGAGGGACGAATTATGGTTGGTTCACAAGTATCTGACTAGTCGGTTGTCTTGTGGTGTTCCAGTAGAGATGTCAGCAGTGTCTGACCGACTGACATTTGGTGTCATTGGGTATTCCTATTTGAAGCACCACTATTCCGAGGTCTTGGCTTTGACCTGTATACTATCCTGCGTCTGACAGGTAGGAGTGATCAGTAAGTACAGAGGTTCTGTCGGGAACCCTGTAAGGTTTAATAAAAATAATTCAAGAACAAAGGGTATTTCTGGTATTTAAACTTTGAGGTAACAGAGATGTCAGATGGGATAAGGGTTCTTTCCGGGTTTCGAGGGAAAATTCAAGAAGGGTTCTTACAAGTGGTATCAGAGCTCTAGGTTAACTTCCTGCAGACTGCACACTTGTGTTCAAATTATTTAAGGATTTCAGTTAACAAGATGCCTCCGAGACGTGAGTTCCGTCAACGGTTGAGAAATGGTGGAGATGACCATGAATCTGCAGTGGAGCCTGATTTGAGGCAGACACTGGAACAGCTGGGTCAGACTTTAGCTTATGTACTCCAGGATAGAGCTTCTCATGAAGTCTCTAATATTTAGAGAGCCCAGAGACTGGGGGCGACGATATTTATGGGCGAGTCTAGCCCAGATGAGGTTGAGGATTGGATTACTCGCATGGAGCGGGTGTTTTTGATTATGAGATGTCCTCTAGGGGACAGAGTTCTGTTGGCCACATTTTTGCTAGGTGGTTCTGCTTACCACTGGTGGCACTCATTGGAGGTGTCAGGCTAGAATGTCCATACACTTACTTGGCAGACTTTCCGGGAACGCTTCTTGGAGCAATTTTACCCTTGCTCACACCGGAATGTTAAGGTGGTCGAGTTCTTGCATTTACAGTAAGGAGACATGACTGTGGCCCAGTATGAACAGAGATTCATAGCGCTGAGTCGCTTTGCACCGACTTTGGTGGCGAACCTCGTGATTCGCAGTTGTCCGGTGATGGTTGAAGGCCATGGTTTGGAGGCAGATTTAATCCCCTTAGATATTCTTGGGTTTGATGGGATTCTGGGGATGGAGTGGTTGTCCGTGTACCATGCCTCCATAGAATGTTATGATATGACAGTGGTTTTTTCGGAGTCTAGGATTACCGAAATTTACATTTCGGGGAGATCGTAGGGTACTACCCTTGGGAGTGATATCAGCGTTGATCGCTGAGAGATTGTTGAGGAAAGGTTGTGAGGGATATTCGGCTCATGTGTTTGATTCACGGGATACTCCGATGAGAGTGGAGGATATTCAAGTGGTGAGTGAGTTCTCTGATGTGTTTCCAGATGATCTTCCATGATTACCACCTCACCGTGAGATTGAGTTCACCATCGAGCTTTTGCCAGGTACTCAACCTATCTCACAGGCACCGTATAGGATGGCACCGGTAGAATTGCGAGAGTTAAAGACTCAATTGCAGAACTTGTTGAATATGGGATTTATTCGCCCTAAGTGTTTCACCATGGGTTGCGCCGGTATTATTTGTGAGGAAAAAGGACGGTGGTCTGAGATTGTGTATCGACTACCAGCAGTTAAATAGAGTGACGGTACGAATTAAGTATCCTCTGCCAAGGATTGACAATTTATGTGATCAACTGAAGGGGGCAAAGTATTTTTCAAAAATTGACCTTCGATCTGGGTACCATCAGTTGAGAATCCGGGAAGAGGATGTTCAGAAAACAGCTTTCAGGACTCGGTATGGTCATTATGAGTTCCTGGTGATGCCATTCGGGTTGACTAATGCCCCGGCAGCGTTTATGGATTTGATGAACAGAGTGTTCCAAAAGTATTTGGATCGGTTTGTGATTGTGTTCATCGATGATATCTTGGTGTATTCGAGGAGTGCCAAGGCACATGAGAAGCACTTGAGGTTGGTGCTGAATATGCTTAGGAAAAAGCATTTGTTTGCCAAGTTTAGTAAATGCCAGTTTTGGTTGACCAAAGTTGGATTCTTGGGTCATGTGATTTCGGCTGAGGGTATCAGTGTAGATCTCCAAAAAGTGGAGGCAGTGTCGTTTGAGGAGCAACCGGTGCAATTTCTGGATTGGAAGGAAAAGGTACTTCGCAAAAAGACTATTCCTCTAGTTAAAGTGTTGTGGAGGAATCATAACGTGGAGGAAGCCACGTGGGAAATCGAGGAACTAATGC
The DNA here is from genome assembly GCA_037349345.1 of Oemleria cerasiformis. Classification (NCBI taxonomy): domain Eukaryota; kingdom Viridiplantae; phylum Streptophyta; class Magnoliopsida; order Rosales; family Rosaceae; genus Oemleria; species Oemleria cerasiformis. Next base: position 47,764 of record JAZGTL010000029.1, on the reverse strand, counting down.
GAGCACAATATCCTCAATTGTTCCATGGTTAGGAATGAATTTCAAGGATGAAATTTCTTAAGGAGGGTAGATTGTAACAAACCGGAATTTTAATTATTGGGTTTACGCAATTATTTTTGTAAAATGATGATTTTACCCTTGGTCGGTAAAGGGCTTGGAAATCAAGTTTAGTTTCGAGACACTTTTGGTGGTGTTTTGGGTACCGTTACGTAGGTCTCGAACTCACGAGTTCATAGACAGGCGGCACGCAGAAAACGGAGTTCGTGGAAGGAAGTTATGGGTCTAAATGTGCAAGGGCATTTTGGTAATTTTCCATGGAGGGGAGATATTTTGTTAACTAAATCAGACTTATCTTATTCATTTCATCCTGATCTTCATTCCATCTTCATCTCCTTCTCTCTCTGGGTGACAAACTCATACACACCCGAAACCATTGAACCTAACCGTGCGAAAAACTTACCCGAAGAGAAACCAAAAGTCAACTTTGATTTCAAGGCTTCAACTTCCCATTTTGATCAACTAATCGTGTTCTACTCCTTCCCACGATCACAACCGTACCAACCATCGAAGGAGAGGACCACGGTGGAAGCCGAACCGAGTAAAGGCAGTTTCGGATCTTTGGATCAATTTTCCGGCTTATACAGGTACTTGTTTGATGTTTTGAGGTTATATTTGGATTCCTGGGTTTGAGTACATAGATTTAGACGTAAAATTTGTGAAAAATGGTTGAGTTTTGAGGAAGTTGTAAAGCTTGGAGTTTCGGTCGGAAATGGGGGATTCCGGCGAACCAGACGGCGGCGGAGGTGGCGGTCCGGTCATATTCTCTGGCCAGCTTCCGGCGACGATGACGGCAGTTCGGTCGTCTTCTCCAGCGAGTCACCGGTGACCGGTCGGGTCGAGTAAACGGATCGGGTCGAGTTGAACCGGTCGGGTTGAGTGAACTAGTCTGGTCGAGTTGGACCGGGTCAAGTCGAGCTGGACCGGGTTGGACCAGTCTAGGCACGTGATCACTGTAGCAGGCACGTGACCGGCGCGTGAGGGCGCGTGGGGCCTAGTCTGAGGTCACAGTGGCGCGTGGAAACTAGTTGTCGACGTTCTGAATCTGTTGGTATAGGTTTCAGGTTGATCGGACGTCGTTTAGAGGTCGTTTTGGGCAATCCCAGTGGTAATGGTTGACCTTATTAGCGGGTTTTGAGCACGGAAAGCCAAGGTAGTTGGGTCATTATATTGCATGTATTCCTTGGGTTAGAGCGTCCATGAATTAAGGGTTGGATGATGTTTGTGAGTGGACTTTGGTTTTATAAATTGAAATGCATGCATCAGAATATCTTTGTTTAAATACGGTTATGTATTGTGGCATTGAATGTCTGGATTTTAGAAATGATTACAAGACATATGTTTTCCATTATATTAGTTAAAGTGTGATTTGAGAAATATCATGGGTTTTGGACTCGGTTTTGCTATCGTTTTGACGTGGAAACTATTGAGTCAATGGTTTGGGTTTTGACCCAGTTGTATGAGTTTATCGGATTTGGTCAGATTTGAGGGAGGCCAGGACCCGGGACTAGGATCCGTTATTAGCGGTGAACCCGGTGAACCTCCAAGATAAACATATTTGAGGAGGACCAGGATCCGAGACTAGGATCCGTTATTAGCGGTGAACCCGGTGAACCTCCAAGATAAATGGTTACCGACAGATATGCCAGTCGAGAGATATACCGACTGATGCGATATGATAGCCGAAGGTTATACCGGTTAATGATATGATATGCCAGTGGAGAGATATGCCGACAGATGCGATATGATAGCCGAAGGTTATACCGGCTAATGATATGATATGCCGGTCGAGAGATATGCCGACTGATGCGATATGATAGCCGAAGGTTATACCGGCTAATGATATGATATGCCAGTCGAGAGATATGCCGACAGATGCGATATGATAGCCGAAGGTTATACCGGCTAATGATATGATATGCCAGTCGAGAGATATGCCGACTGATGCGATATGATAGTCGAAGGTTATACCGGCTAATGATATAATATGCCAGTCGAGAGATATGCCGACTGATGCGATATGATAGCCGAAGATTATACCGGCTAATGATATGATATGCCAGTCGAGAGATATGCCGACTGATGCGATATGATAGCTGAAGGTTATACCGGCTAATGATATGATATGCCAGTCGAGAGATATGCCGACTGATGCGATATGATAGCCGAAGATTATACCGGCGAATGATATGATATGCCAGTCGAGAGATATGCCGACTGATGCGATATGATAGCCGAAGGTTATACCGGCTAATGATATGATATGCCAGTCGAGAGATGCCGACTGATGCGATATGATAGCCGAAGGTTATACCGGCTAATGATATGATATGCCAGTCGAGAGATATGCCGACTGATGTGATATGATAGCCGAAGGTTATACCGGCTAATGATATGATATGCCAGTCAAGAGATATGCCGACTGATGTGATATGATAGCCGAAGTTTATACCGGCTAATGATATGATATGCTAGTCGGGAGATATGCCGACTGATGCGATATGATAGCCGAAGGTTATACCGGCTAATGATATGATATTCCAGTCGAGAGATATGCCGACTTATGCGATATGATAGCCGAAGGTTATACCGGCTGATGATATGATATGATAGTCGAGGATACTTGCCGACTGATGATATATCATAGTACAGAGAGTTGTGATACATGACTAGCACACCCCAAGGGATACCCTGGTGGCTAGGGATATGATAGTCGAGAGATATGCCGACTGATGGGATATGATAGCCAAAGGTTATACCGGCTGATGATATGATATGATAGTCAAGGATACTTGCCGACTAATGAGATATCATAGTATAGAGAGTTGTGATACATGACTAGCACACCCCAAGGGAAACCCTGGTGGCTAGGGATATGATAGTCGAGAGATATGCCGACTGATGGGTTATGATAGCCGAAGGTTATACCGGCTGATGATATGATATGATAGCCGAGGATATTTCCGACTCTAATATGAACCAGACGGCAATTGTCATGGGCTTAATCAACCTATGGAAATACTTCGTTATCCGGGTCAGTGGGTTGGTGTGGGCGGTGACCCAGAGGGACGAATTATTATTGATTCACCAGTATCTGACTAGTCTGTTGTCTTGTGGTTTTCCAGTAGAGATGTCAGCAATGTCTGACCTACTGACATTTGGTGTCAGAGAGTATTTCTATTTGAATCACCACTATTCCGAGGTCTTGGCTTTGACCTGTATATTATCCTGCGTCTGATAGTAGGAGTGGGTAGTAAGTACAGAGGTTCTGTTGGGAACCTTGTAAGGTTTAATAAAAATTATTTAAGAACAAAGGGTATTTCTGGTATTTAAATTTTGAGGTAAAAGAGCTGTCAGACGGGATAAGGGTTTTTTCCGGGTTTCGAGGGAAAATTCGGGAAGGGTCCTTACAGTTCCAAAGAAAAGTGGGATTACTATGGTAAAGAATGAGCATGATGAGCTCATACCCCAAAGAGTTTAAACTGGATGGAGGGTTTGCGTTGACTATCGGAAGCTCAATACCACCACCCTTAAAGATCATTTCCCCTTGCCATTCATCGATCAAATGCTTGAGCGGTTGGTTAGCCATTCACATTATTGCTTCTTGGACGGCTACTCAAGGTATAATCATATTGCTATCATTCCGGAAGACCAGGAAAAGACTACATTCACGTGCCCCTATGGCACATTTGCCTACCGAAGGATGCCTTTTGGTCTGTGTAACGTCCTAGCCACCTTTCAATGCTGCATGATGAGCATCTTCTCTGACATGGTGGAGGATATAATTGAGGTATTTATGGAAGACTTCTCTGTATTTGGCCATTCATTTGAAATGTGCTTAGCAAACTTATCCCGCGTACTAGAACGCTGCCAAGAAAGTAACTTAGTGCTTAATTGGGAAAAATGCCACTTCATGGTCCAGCAAGGAATTGTCTTAGGCCATTTGATCTCTAGCAATGGAATTGAGGTGGAAAAGGCTAAGTTAGACATAGTAGAAAGACTTCCATACCCTACAACAATCAAGGAGGTTCGATCTTTCTTAGGGCACACCGGTTTTTATCGACGCTTCATTCAAGGCTTCTCAAAAATCACAAGGCCGTTGTGCAGTCTCCTAGCTAAAGAGGCCGCATTTGACTTCGAGGGAAAATTCGGGAAGGGTCCTTACATCGAAAGTGATGCGTAAAAGCTAAAACAACATCGTTTTTATCCAAAAAGCAACGTCTTCATCAACATATAGCATCTGGAAGTACATAAAGCGATGTTGTTTGACACTTTTGAGCAGCACTTTGACGTAATCATCGATGTCTTCCTCATCATATAGCATCAGAATTTAAAAAAAAAGATGCAAAAAATATAATACATCGTCGATTTTGTTTGCAGAACTGATGCCAAAAAGAATAAACTGCATCGCTTTTTACTAGTGCAGCGATGCTAATGCCTTGCTATAGCATCGGTTTCAACGCTCATTGGAATTACCTGACAATGATATGCATCGCTACTTACGTCAAAACCGATGCCTTTTGAGGTAAAGACATCGGTATTTCACTGTTGCCTTAAATTAGGGTTTTAGTGTCACTCATATAGGCATCAGTTCGTTTTTGTGATAGGCATCAGTGATTCACTGATGCTAAAAGAGACAATTCTAGCAGTGATTGCCCCGCGGCCTACAACGCATCCTCGGGAGAGCACTAATCAACCAGCTCCAGGCAGTCGTATCAACTCACCTACTCTTGATCAAGTTCCCTACACCAATGGGCTTATATAGGTCAAGTTCGAGGAGACTAAATGACGGCCAAAACATGTAATTTAACAACTCTTGCTGAGAAGACCACTCCTCAGCTTAAGGAAACAATGGCCGTTTATGAATCAGCATTTGAGGCAGACCCAATTGATAGTAAAAAAGAAGCACAAGAATATGAACTCTAACTTTAATGGTTATATCTTTGCAAGTACACAAAATCGGTTATGATAATATATTGGCAAGCAAAGGTCGATCCCTAGAGGACTTGTTTCAACGATTAAGTTCACATAAGTTTAGATCTTACTAACTTGATTAAAAACACACAAAACACTAAATGAAAACAAAGAACACGCCTAGACCTAGCCTCAAACTACTCCAAATAAGGACACAAACAATAACACACGACAAGGGGGGGTAGGGGGTGTTGGTTATGCTATTGGAATTCTGAAAAGTAAAACAAGTAAATAAAATGCATAAAATAACAATGCAAGATTGATTGATTGATTGATTTTACAAACTAAGGAGAATTAAGGCTTACTATCCACTCTAACCAATTATAGTTATTAACTAGATTTCCTTGATTCAATTACTATGAACTCTTCGAATATAGTGCCCATGCAAAGGTCCTGATGGTTGGCCCACTCCATATATGTTATTCTCCCTTACTTGGCATGTCCTAAAAATGATGTGTACCTAGAACGTCTACACCTACCGTTTAAGATGATGCATGAAGTACAAAGAGAATTTAATGGCACTACACTATCCCTTGAAATGTGATGTGCAATCCTAGGTTTTCATGAGTTTAGATTACGAATAGGTGTCCATCCACCTACCCATGATGCAACAAATCACAAGATGATATGATGGTCCGTCAAGCAATTACATCAATAATTACATGCAAACAAGGTAGCTAATCTTATAGGCATAAATTAAGGTCATTAACCATAGTAATCCAACTTCTTCGGCATTCATAGAAATTAAAATCAAGAGCCAGAAATCTAATTAAATAACTAACATGGCTAGGGCTTCAAGCAACCCTAATCCTATAAAGAGACTACTCACACATGATTGAAATTGAAACAAGCATAATTTAATTCATAAAGTAAAAGCAATAAAACTAAAGATACAAAGGAGATTATTGAGGATGAAGCACAGCAGACGACCACACCGAAGCTTGTCCCTCCACGACTCACTCACAACTCTCTCACAAGCAGAAAATTAAAGTGTTTGAATTGAAAACCTGAATTACAATAATAAAGTGCGGCTTGGGTGTCTAGCGGTCCTCATCCGCGAGCCTTTTGGTCCTTTAAATAGGGCCTCTACACCTTTACAATGTAGGAGACAATCTAGGACTGGGCCTGGCCAACCCTAAGTGCTTGAAACATGGATGGGCCAGATTCTGGGCTCAAAAACCTTCAGAATTGGAGTTTTAAAAACTTAACATATCATTGACAAATCCAATCGAGAAAAACCATTCCAGGCACTTCCAAATGATGTATCTAGTATAGTTCTGGGCTTTTTCCCTCTAAAAAGCTTATAGAAAAGTGGATGGCCCAATTTGGCTCAAATAGGGTTCCCAGGAAGTCTTTTGGGGCAAAATAGAACACGAACAAGTCATTAGCATTTCCAGTCATTGTCTTGGCATGCGGAAACATCTGTTTTGGACTCAGTTTGAGACCCGATATTCAATTTGAGACATCTCCTTCGTTATAACTCCGATTTGAGCCATTCGTTTTGTGTTCTTCTTAGAATTTACTATCTTTCCAAGTTTGCAAAAGACTCACAGGATTGATCATTTTCTACTATTGTTGGCACGAAATCATTCAAAAGACATGTAAGAGAGGTACTTAAGGACACCAAAATGATGCATAAATAATGACTGAACAAATACCCCCAAACCAATCTTTTGCTAGTCCCTGAGCAAAACAAACTTAACAGAATGAAAAAACTCAATCTTAGTTAAGATAGAACATTTAAACTCCTAGGTCTTCCTAGTTGGAGGAGTTTTGTCTCTTGAGGGTTATAGAATCACGATACCCACAAACGTTTTACTTAGACACTAAGATGCTAGAGACAATACTTTTAACAAGATAATAGGAATCAAAGTAAGTAGACATGCTTTGCAGATTCAAAATCGATGCCAGAGTCGAGAGTGTCATGTGTCAAGTGTAGGTATGAGTGCCATAGTTTCAAGTGATCATGCTTAAAAAAAATTCATCTAAATGCCTTAAAAAGATTTCGCCCCGACACTAATCCTCACAAGGCAACTCTCAATTTACACAAGAATCCTAGGCTTTCACTCTTTTCAAGCATACGTGATGAGTTTATGTTATGGAATTCAAGTTTAATCACATATGAGTAATAATAAAGAATAGCACTTTATGGAAATAAGGATCTCATCAAAGGAATTGAACTTTAAGAACATAGATATGTACCTTAATCCTCATCATGATTGTCCATAAGATCAATTAGGTCTTCCATTTTTGGTTGTAATGGGGCTAACCTTACGGTTTAGAAAGGAAGGACAGGATTCAAAGAACCTGAGCTATGCCAAGGCATGAGAAGTCTTGACTTGAACTTAGAATTTCTTAACTGAATCCTTGCTTAGGGCCCAGGGCATTATACTTGCTTTATGGTTTATTTCGAGGTTCTTGACTCACTTGTTCTTGTTTTCTTGATTTAGTTTTCTTTCTTTTCTTTTGAATTGAATTGAACCAAGATCATGGAATGATTTCCTCATACTTTTATGGAGCTTACACTTTGTAAAGCTTGACCTTCCAAATCTTGAACTTTCACCTAAATGACGCCAATGTCCTGGAATTGGGTAGCACCTTCGTTCACTTCACATTCTCACGATGAATCTCATTTAGGGCATTCTTAGCATAAACTTAGGTTATAGGACATTGCTTTGATGAAAGGCTAAGTATTTTGGTTAGGTTAGGTTGTACTTTGGGTGATGAAAGAAAAGGCTAAGTGTTTGGCTTCAAAATTGGCTTAGGGAGCATGCAATAGGGTAAGATCAGGCCTTTAGAGGTTAAGCACACATAGCCAACATCACTTCTTCTGGAAAACTACACATCAAATCAAGAGTATCTATATGATGTTAGATCTTTGAAATCCAATGCAAATATGATGTAATGAGATCAGCAATGAAGAACAAAAGCGATGAGTGTTTAAGAATAGAAACAAGTATGTCCCTCATAATGAATGGCAATTAGGCTCCAAGATCTCAGAGGGTAGTCTCCACTAATTTTCTAAGGTTCACTCAAATTTAGTTGTTTTATTCACTTAATCACTTAAAACATTCCATTGTGAAGTGCAAATTATGAACTTACTAACTTTGGTATGACTCTTAATAAGGCAAAGATTGTTAACTCAGCATATACATCCCTATTAACAAGTTATAATACTATGACTAGCAGAACTTAACCTAATTATCAACTTAAATTTTTAACTTTCCTTGCCGTGTACTACCCCCAAACTTAGTTGTTTCTATATGCAAAATTTTAATTCCACACCTCCAAACCTAAACTGAACATTGTCCTCAGTGTGATAGCAGTAAGCATGAAAACAGAATAAAGGTTTGAGAGATATAAAGGACAGAAACATGAAAGTAATAGAGAACACAAATTGGGCTAGGTTGCCACCTAGGAGTGCTTTATTTAACGTTTGTGCAAGACGAGGCTAGCAGGCTAGGTGATTGGTGGTTGGTTGAGTGTGTGAGCAGCCATAGCTTGCCATGGTTGCTGCGGTTCCCATTGAAATGGAAGGGGTTCCTAGATGGAAGGCCAAGGGTCCTTGCCCGTGAGTGGGAGGTCATCATTTGGTTCATGGGCTACAGATGACATGGCGTGGAGCATGGTGAACCTGGCATTTTTGTGACCCTCATGCTCTTCTGGAGGACGTGTGATACCCTTGTTAAGACATTCCTTAGCACTGGAACCTGCGATTGTTTCCTGCAATAAATGGTCCATTAGTTCTAAGAAAAAATCAGTAATAGGTTCAGCAGGGTACTGGATGCTGTTGTGGTTGTGGAAAGTTAGCTGCTTCTCCCAAACATTGATAGCTACTGTCCCTCATTTGATATTGATGTCACAATGTACGGTGGCTAGAAGGGGTCTGCCAAAAATCAGTGGTGGATCGTCACTTGGACCGGGCTTCTCCATCCTCAAGACATTGAAATCTGTAACAATGTAAACTTCCCCTATCTGTACAATAACATCCTCAATCACACCGAGTAGACTAGTTATAGAGGAATCAGCTAATTTAATGTAAAGCTCAGTAGGTTTTAACTATCCGAGGTTTAAGGATTTAAACATATGATAGGGCATGATACTTACTACCACCCCTGTATCACAAAGACAATGGTTAAATCATTTTTCTTTGATGATACATGGGAGTGATGGAGGGGCGGGGTTGTCATCCTTGGGTGGCACGCCATGGAGAGCATTGAGAGTGGCTGAATTGATGTCTAGGGTAATTTTAGGCTCAGCTCCAAGTTTTCCAGAAATTAATTCCTTCATGTGTTTAGCAATATTGGCATATGCTTGATGATTTTGTGGAATGGAAAGGTGATTTCGAGCTTTTTCAGCATGCGCTCCATCTCCTGCTCGAACTCCGCTTGATGCTCATTCTTGTTTTGAAACCTGCGAGGCAATGGGTGATCAACGTCATTATCTAACTCAAAAGTCACTTTTTCAGTTGTTTTATGATTTGAAGTGTTAGATTGCTAGTTAGAGTTATTGGGATGCTGAGGTTTTGCAGTTGGAGTCAAGGCCGCGACCTTGGCATTGGGATCATACTTGGATTCATCGTTGGTGCATTGTGGTCTTGCAACGTGGTCTTGGACGAGGCTTGGCGCATAGGGGTGTCGTGGCCTAGTGGAGGTGTCGCAAGGGGCAACTGCTACAACAGGGGATTTGGCAAGGTCTGAGAAGTGCCAAGGGGTTGAGTGTGCCGTAAAGGTGTGTCCCGTGTCTGTGGCGTGCCATGTTCTTGCTGGAATGCAGATTGGGGCATGGCAGGATGCCGCAAGGTAGAAGCTGCTCTCAGCACAGCCTGAAGTTGTGGCGCATGCTGCGACTTGGTAGGGGCCTTCGGGCCAGTTGTGTGAAGCGCCTAGTTTTGGGGCTGCGGCACGACAGTACTTAAAGATTCATCCAGGAGCAGTCCATGTCTTGTTGTAGGGACAATCTGAGGCCAGGGCACTGCTGGTGACTCAGGTTGAGTCACGACAAAATTGTTCTTTAATGGAGCCACGATGAAATCATCATCCTCAGCTTCAATATCTTTCAAACAATCGTCGTAGGTAACGTACGTAGGGCCTCGGAGTTGTATTCCACTGCGCAATGAGATGACATTTACACTTGGATGTTGAAGTCCCTTCTGGTTGATCAAAACTTGACTTGCTAGCTTCCCTTGCTCCCTTTAATTCAATTGATTTGCAATCTCCCCCATTTGATGATCTAAGTTGGCGATTGCATTGTCCATCTTTTGCTGATAAGACACTTGGTTTTGAAGCAACGTCTGCATCATGTGTGGATTGGCATACATCAGCTCCCTTAGCTCCTCCACCGATTTGCCTCCACTACTCTTATTTAAGGAAGGGCCTTGGGAATTCATTGCTGGAGCTGTGGCTTTTTATTGTAATCCAGGGGGTGGTTGAGGGTTTTCAGCATTTTGATTGTTGGTCCAATGAAAATTCGAATGATTCTTCCATCCCAGATTATAAATGGTTGAGTATGAATCATTCCAGGGCCGTACACCATTGTTGAAGCTTCCACAAAGTTAGCTTCTTCCACCGTTGGAGAATCTTGTGAAGTATGTTCTTGAATTGAGCATACTTCACCGATTTGAACGCCTTTGGCCTTGTCGTTGCAAAGCTTCTTCACCAGTACCGTGAGTTGAGCAATGGCGTCATCTTTGTCATTAGTGTACGCATCACTAGTAGTCCTAGAGGAATGACCTCTGTAGCTAAATTGTTTCTCCCTTTGAGCGATGTTCTGAAAGGCAGTTCTCGCCTCCGTAGCCGTGCCATCCAAGATGCCTTGTGATTGTGAGTTCACCATGGTTCGATCGTTGGTTTTCAAACCTCAGTAGAAGTATAACATCAAGTAATGTTCGTCGATGTTACGGTGAGGGCACGCCCTTAGCATTTGATTGAAGCGCTCCCAAAACTCATAGAATAGCTCATCAATGCCTTGGCGTGGATCATTGATATTGGCTTTCAATTCGTTCGTCTTCACCACGAGTGGATTGAAGCTGGCGCCAATGAGTGGAACCATGCCTGAGCACGATCCTTGAGGTTGAAGTGAAAAAGCCTTAGTCGAATTTCAACTTCCGTCATACCGTTGATGAACAAAGTTGAGCTGACTTCAACCAATTCTTCGATGTGTAAATGCGGGTCTTCTCCGGAAATTCCATGAAACTTTGGCAACATGTGAATCGTCCCAGACTTCAACTCAAAATTCTCCACCGTGGCAGCAGGAAAAACGATGGGGAATTGGTCATCTGAGACATGAGGGGTGGTAAACTCCTTCAAGAGCCGTGGGGCTGGGTTGTTCACCAAGGCGTGCTCTCTACCATGCTCCTCCTTTGCATCCACCATCCTTCCTGGGCTCGGTGGAGGCCTCGTGGTGAGTAATGTACAGAAGATTCTCTTGAAGATGGTCCACTTGATGAGCTGTACAATGATACCTTGGCAGATCCTTGCGATGACATAAAACAAAGTACCTAAAGAAATAAAAAAAAAACTTAAGTTAATAAATCCAAACTAAATGGACACCATTGAGGGACAAGTCCCGAGCAACGGCGCCAACAACTTGATAGTAAAAATAAAGGACAAGAATATGTACTCTATCTTTAACGGTTATATCTTTGCAATTATACAAAATCGGCTATGATAATATACTGGCCTACAAAGGTCGATCCCTCGAGGACTTGTTTCAACGATTAAGTTCACTTAAGTTTAGATCTTATTAACTTGATTAAAAACACACAAAATACTAAAAGAAAACAAAGAACATGCCTAGACCTAGACTCACACTACTCTAGATATGCAAAGACTCTAAAACAGTAAAAAGGACTCTAAAACAAGCAAAGACAACAAAGACTCAAACTACTCCAAATAAGGGCACAAACAATAACACACGACAAGGGGGGGTAGGGGTATTGGTTATGCTATTGGAATTCTGAAAAGTAAAACAAGTAAATAAAATGCATAAAATAACAATGCAAGATTGATTGATTGAGTTTACGAACTATCGCGAATTAAGGTTTACTATCCACTCTAACTAATTATAGTGATTAACCAGATTCCCTTGATTCTATTACTATGAACTCTCCGAATATAGTGCCCATGCAAAGGTCCCGATGGTTGGCCTACTCCACATATGTTATTCTCTCTTACTTGGTATGTCCTAGGCATGATTTGTACCTAGAACTTCTATCACCTACCGTTTAAGATGATGCATGAAGTACAAAGATAATTTAATGACACAACACTATCCCTAGAAAAGTGATGTGCAATCCTAGGTTGTCATGAGTTTAGATTACGAATAGGTGTCCCTCCACCTACCCGTGATGCAACAAATCACAAGATGATATGATAGTCTGTCAAGCAATTACAACAATAGTTATATGCAAACCAGGTAGCTAATTTTATAGGCATAAATTAAGGTCATTAACCATAGTAATCCAACTTATTCAGCATTCATGTAATTAAAATCAAAAGCCAGAAATCTAATTAAATAACTACCATGGCTAGGGCTTCAAGCAGCCCTAATCCTATAAAGAGACTACTCACACATGATTGAAATTTAAACAAACAAAATTGAATTCATAAAGTAAAAGCAATAAAAGTAAAGATACAAAAGGAGGTTATTGAGGATGAAGCACAGCCGAAGATGACGCCAAAGCTTGTCCCTCCACAACTCAGGCACAACTCTCTCACAAGAAGAAAATTAAAGTGTTTGAATTGAAAAACTGAATTACAATAATAAAGTACGGCTAGCGTGTCTAGAGGTCCTCACCCACGAGCCTTTGGGTCCTTTAAATCGGGCCTTTACACCTGTACAATGTAGGAGAAAATCTAGGACAAAATCCTAATAAAAAACTGACTCAAAACTGCTATCCTGGTTCGGAATGAAAAAGGACTCAAAAAGGTAATCCTTGTTGGATTTGGAGTAGGAATTGCCGTAACTTTGTAAGATAAGTCTTTTGAGCTTTCTTGCATGCAAAGGCAGCTTCTAGAGTCTTCTGGATATTGTTGGGACGTCAAGGACTGGGCCTGGCCAACCCTAAGTACTTGAAACACGGCTGGGCCATATTCTGGGCTCCAAAACCTTCAGAATTGGACTTTTAAGAACTTAACATGTCGTTGGCCAAATCAATAGAGAAAAACCATTCTAGGCACTTACAAATGATATATCTAGTATGGTTCTTGGCTTTTCCGACTCAAAAGCTTGTAGAAAAGTCGATGGCCCAATTTGGCTCAAATAGGACTCCCGGGAAGTCTTTTAGGGCAAAACAGAACACGAACTAGTCATTGGAATTTCAAGGCAAGACACAGGCTTCCATTAACTTAGATATGTCATTTGAAGTCCAACTATCTTTTGCTAGTCCCAGAGAAAAACATACTTAACATAATGAAAAAACTCGATCTTAGTTAAGATAGAACATTTAAACCCCTAGGTCTTCCTAGTTGTAGGAGTTTTGTTTCTTGGGGGTTATAGAAGAACGATATCCACAAACGTTTTATCTAGACACTAAGATGCTAGAGACAATACTTTTAACAAGCTAATAGGAATGAAAGTAAGTAGACATGCTTTACAGACTCAAAAGGGATTCCATATCCAAGAGTGTCATGTATCAGGTGTAGGTATAAGTGCCATAGTTTCAAGTGAGCATGCTTAAAATAACTTCATCTACGTGCCTTAGAAATATTTCGCTTTGACTCTAATCCTCACTAGGAAACTCTCAATTCGCACAAGAATCCTAGGCTTTCACTCTTTTCAAGCATATGTGATGAGGTTATGTTATGGAATTCAAGTTTAATCACATATGAGTATTAACAAAGATGAAGACATTATGGAAATATGGATCTCTTCAAAGGAATTGAACTTTAAGAACCTAGATACGTACTTTAATCCTCAGCATGATTGTCCATAAGATCAGTTAGGTCTTCCATTTTAGGTTGTAATGGGGCTAAGCTTAGGGTTTAGAAAGGAATGATAGGATTCAAAGACCCTGAGCTGTGCCAAGGCTTGATAAGTCATGACTTGAACTTCGAATTTCTGAACTGAATCCTTGCTTAGGGCCCTTGGGATTATACTTTCTTGATAGCTTAGTTCGAGGTTCTTGACTCACTTGGCTCAATATATTTTGTTTTTCAAAAACTTTTCGTTTTTTTACTTTTTTTTTCTTCTTCCTTTCTTTTTCAGCTTTTTTCTTGTTCTTGTTTTCTTGATTTTTTCTTTCTTTCTTTTCTTTTGAATTGAATTGAACCAAGATCATGCAATGATTTCCTCATACATTTATGCAGCTTACACTTTGTAAAGCTAGAACTTTCAAACCTTGAACTTTCACCTAAATGACGCCAATGTACTGGAATATGGCAGCACCATCTTTCATTTCACATTCTCACCATGAATCTCATTTAGGGTGACCTTAGCACAAACTTGGGTTATAGTGCATGGCATTGATGAATGGCTAAGTATTTTGGTTAGGTTGTACTTTGGGTGATGAAAGAAAAGGCTGAGTGTTTGGCTTCAAAATTGGCGCAGGGAGCATGCAATAGGGTAAGATCAGGCCTTTAGAGGTTAAGCACACATATCCTAAATCACTTCTTCTGGAAAACCGCACATTGAATCAAGAGTATCTCTAATATGTTTGTTCGTTAAAATACAATGTAAATATGATGTAATGAGATCAACAATTAAGAACAAAAGCGATGAGTGTTTAAGAGTAGAAACAAGTATATCCCTCATAAAGAATGGCAATTAGGCTCTAAGATCTAACAAGGTAGTCTCCACTAATTTTCTAAGGTTCACTCAAATTCAATTGTTTTGTTCACTTAATCCCTTAAAACATGGTATTGTGAAGTGCAGATTATGAACTTACAAACTATGGCATGACACTTAATAAGTCAAAGATTGTTAACTTAGCATATACATCCCTATTAACAAGTTATAATACTATCACTAGCAGAACTTAACCTAATTAACAACTTAACCATTGGGCTAATGCAGAAGCAAATTGCTGAGTTCAGAGATGCCAAGGCTTATGCAGTGCCTCCAATCAATCAGGTGCCTACTGTGGATAGTACAGGGGCTGGGCGGGGGTTTCAGCAGTGGCAAAGACTAAGGTTGGGTCTGGTCAAGCTCAATTGTGATGGAGCATGGGAGTTGCCTACGGCAAGGGGCTCTTATGGCTGGGTTCTGAAATCGTGGTCTAGCGGTTTTGAGGGTGCTGGTGGTCGTGGTGGGTTCCCATGTGGTTATGCCTTTCAGGACGAGGCTTTGGCAATACAGGAAGGTTTGGTGGCTTATTTAGAGGCCGGGCATCAGAAGGTAGTGGTTGAGACGGACTCCTTGTAGGTGGTGATGTTGCTTGACTCTAATGCTTGTGATGTGTTAGTTGAGAACATTCTACATGATATTCGGGGTTCTTCGTAGGTCATTTATTTCCTTGTCTTTTAGTTTTTCCCCCTGGGGATGCAACAAGGCAGCTCATGGCATGGCTGCTCATGTGAAACTATTGGGAGGGTGCCATATCTGGTCAACTTTTGAACCAAATTGGCTATTTAACCTTCTCGCCGAGGATGTTGGCGTTTCTAGTTGGTTGTAATTTGCAATAAAATTACTTTTCAGGAAAAAAAAAAACAACTTTAACTTTAACTTTCCTGGCCATGTGCTGTCCCAAAACCTAGATGTTTCTATATGCAACATTTTAAATCCACACCCTCAAACCTAAACTGAACATTGTCCTCAATGTGATAGTAGTAAGCATAACAACAAAATAAAGGTTCGAGAGATATAAAGGATAGAAACATGAAAGTAAGAGAGAACACAAACTCGGGCTAGTTTTCCTCCTTGGAGCTTGACGAGCCGAAAATATACTTGTATTTCCCCATATATTTAATTAGTTATTATTATTATTTTGGGAGGAATTGATACTCGAATTTATTAAATTGACAGATTTATTCTAGAATGAGCATGTGGAACAAAAAAAGGAAGTATGTTAAGGAATCCCATACCATAAAGGAGACGTTTTTAATGAAGGTAACTGCCTTGATTCTAAGGTTGCATCAGTGAATTCCCAATTCAAGTAGGAGAAGGCATGTGATTGCCAAGTTCTGTTCAAAATAGGGATTAGATTTTCTTATTATTTTATTTTACTCCTTTTCAAATTAGGATTAGGAATCTTTCCTTATAAATACTCAAGCTTGGCCAAGGTTTCAAGGAGGGAAGATATATACTACAATTCTTCCATCTAGAGTGGACGGCAAGCTTGGGATTTTTGGCTCCTCATTATTCTACAAAACTGGCTGTTCTCTTGACTTTAATTTTATGGAATTATTTTTATTCATTATGAGCATGAGTAGCTAATTTTCTCACTAGGGTTAGACCTAAGCCTTAACATGAATATGTGATTTATCTTTTTCCTATGTTGTCGTATATGCATGCTTTGAATCTTTAATCACTGTTTAAAACAATCTTTATGTCTTAATGCTTGATCACCCTTAGAATATTTAGACAAGTAAATTTATGCAATTTTATAGGAATGCCCACCTAAAAATTGGGATTAGCTTCTTGTGATTGAGGATTGTAATACATTTAGGTTAAATGCCATAACTTAGAGATTGCATGGTTATAAAAGATTTTCATGGACTTAATGAATCTTGCATGTTGAATTAGATCTAAATGCCATAGACTAGTTGCATGTTATGTATACGTTTTCACTTGAATGCCCACAAGGAAAATATGCTTTCGAAAAATCTAACCTTCAAAGTTCCATGTATTGATTCATAGATTCTTTTCTAAGTCACGTATCATTGTTAATGGTGAAGGTTGAACCCTAGTATTTATTAAATTGTTTAATTGATTTTTATTCAGTTACCGAAATTCTTAGAATTTACTTTATTATTAATTAAGAGTGAATTCTAAAATAAGAAATATCCATATCAATCCCTGAGGAAATCGACCCTTCTTCCAGTGCTATACTACAACAGCCCTGTACTCTTGTATGTATTATTTGTGTGATTTTAACCCTTATTTTGCTGGTGGGAAAAATTCTATCAAGAAATTGGCGCCGCTACCGGGGACTGTGCCAATTACCCTTATTTTAATTTACTCTTAGTTAATTGTTTGCCTTCGTTTTTTTTTCTCTCTACTTTTCCTATTCAACATTTAAGGACAAGTCTCTATTCTTGCTGGAATATCTAATTGTGCATGGTTATAGTTACACGATCTACGAACCCGATTCTAGCACAATTCGACCCAGAATCGGAAAGAACAGTAAGAAGAAGAAGACAATTACAAGCAATTAACGCACGGTTCACGCTCCAAGGCACTTTCCTTGCGGATCTATTCATCGGAATAGATAGAAAACTATCTGCACCAATGGCATTAACAATACCTGAAGTCGACGCACCACTTAGTTGAAGCCTTGCAGCACGTGGGAATGGAACCCCACATCGCATCCTATACCCCGAGGTCCAGGACGGAGTCACTTTTGGATTAGGCACCATATTCTTGAGCTTCTACCCACTTTTCATGGACTCCCAAACAATGATCCGAACATGCATTTATCTGAGTTCTTGTCAGGGTGTGACAAAATCATTGTTCGGGGAATTTCCAACGAAGCAATTAAGTTAAGGCTTTTTCCTTACACCTTGAAGGATAAAGCTTGGGCTTGGCTACATTCATTACCTCCGGGAAGCATTACAACGTGGGAACAATTATAGACAAGGTTTCTAAACAAATTCTACCCATCATCCAAGACTCTCTCTTTGAAGAAAGAAATACTGGCATTTGCCCAGAAATCTAACGAGTCGTTTCATGATACTTGGGTACAATGACCTATATATGTGTTGCCCTCACCATGGGTTGGATTCAGACATGCAGATGCACATCTTTTATGATGGACTCAACCACATCACCAAAAGTTACGTTAACGCATCCGCAGGTGGTTCCCTCATATCCAAAACTGCTCGTGAAGCATTTGAGATCTTTGAACTAATGGCTAATGAATCACAACAATGGACGGATGATAGCACTCATACGAGGGGACACATCTATGATGTAGCGCAAGCACATGGTACTCCCCATATTGCGGCACAAATCACCCAATTGGAAAAGAAGATCAACAGTTTGATGCTCACCACTACCGCCCCAAAAGCAACACAGGTGTGCGCCATATGTGAGGACCCTTCTCATCACGTCCTCCAATGTCCTCAGAAGGAGGGGTATCCTGACCTTGTCCAAGAACATGTAAAGGCCATGAATTCCTTCCAAGACCCCGTAATGATGCCTATCCCAATACATATAATTCTGGATGGAGAAATAATGCAAATTCTAGGTGGAATGGCCAACACCAAGCCCGGCCAATTCCCAACAGAATTATCAACAACCACTCAACCATCAGGCCCAACAGGTCGCGCCTCGACAATTGAGTATGGAAGAGCAGCTTGCTAGTTTGATTGAAATCTCTACCCAGAATCAGCAAAACACTCAAGCATCAATCAAAAACTTGGAGCAACAAGACAATCAACTGGCCCAAGAAATTTCCGAAAGAGATAAAGGGGTTATTCCTAGTCAAACTATAATCAACCCAAGAGCTGCCGAGCATTGCAAAATGGTAAGAACCTTACGAGGGGGTAAGAGTTATGACAATCGGGAAGCAGAAAAGTCAACCCAGTATGAAACAACTCCTGCCAAGCCTAATATTGAACCTGAACCTCAGCTAGAATTATTTACCCGACAAATTCAGTCTGCTCCATCTACCGCCCCTGACTACACCCCACCAATGTCGTTCCCACAAAGGTAGCAGCGCTGCTCAAACAAAGACCAGCAAACCATTGACTTCATGCAGACATTAGCCAAGGTCCATATCAACCTACCTCTATTGGATGCTATAAAGCACATCCCTTCATACGCAAAATTTTTAAAGGAAATATGCACCAATAAGAAGAAAATTTCAGACCTGGAAAAAGTGGTTTTGACAGAACAGTGTAGTGCAGGCCTCCTACACAAACTACCACCAAAGAAGAAAGACCCTGGAAGCTTTACTATTTCGTGCACTATTGGGAATTCCGAATTTCAGCATTCTTTAATCGATCTAGGGTCAAGTATCAACCTTATGCCCTACTCAATATTTCAGAAGTTAGGCGCTGCTCAGGCCTACACCAATTGTCCTCCAGTTGGTTGACCGATCGCTCACATATCCCAAGGGCATCATTGAAGATCTCATCATCAAGGTAGATAAATTATATCTACCTATTGACTTTGTGGTACTCGACATGGTGGAGGACAAAGAGACACCACTAATCCTTGGCTGACCCTTCATGGCCACAGCCCGTACACTCATTGATGTAGAAGCTGGAACTCTCACATTCCGTGTTCAAGACCAAAATGTGGTCTTAAACCTGTTCGACATGGCCAAAAGACCCGCTGAAATTTCAGAATCCTCACGAATTGAAGTATTGGAGGATGTGAACTGTATGGAACAAAGACAATTGCTCTACGACGACCCTATAGAGGCAGCCCTCAATGACCCCATCCTTAGCCAAAATGAGGACGATATTGCTGACGTAATGGCAGCACTAGATAGCAACCGGCCACCATATCCACGGTGGCGTTTTGTTCACTCGGACCACCGTAAATGTGACGAAGCCGTTTTTGTTCACAATTGTGCACGACGCCGTTTCTTGGATGCTCCTATTTCCTGTCATTTTAAGAGAAGGGGGCACATGTCAGGTCTATGGTTCAAACCCAGGTGCTATTCTTTCTTTCTCCTTTATTTTCTTTTAATTTTTGTGTTGGTTCTTTATTTTGTTTTGTTTTTATTTCTTCTTTTCGTTAGTATTTCTTTGTCCTTTCTTCTTTTGCACCCCGGGGACATGTGCATGATAAGTTTGGGGGTAGGAACTATCATTTTATTTTTGTCTGTTTTATTAAACATTTTTTAGGAAAATACAAAAAGATTTTGTTTAAGATTTAATTTGATTTTTCCTTCCTAAATTATTTTTAATACACCCGATTTACTATAATTGAAATTTGAAAATTCATAGGTGAGATTAAATGTTAGAGTATGACCACGAAGAACATATAGTTGATTTTTGCACACATTTCTTACCATATTCAATTTTGCACATGCACCTCAACTTATTTTTGGGAATTAAATTTGTTTCAAGCATGCTAATTTTTCTTACCCTAAGATTGTGGGTCATTTAATTTGTTTCCATCCAGGGTTCAAAAAAGTGAAAGCCATAAATAAATCGGAGGTAAGTACGAGCCCTAAAATAGGGTGTGCATTTATCCATCAATAACATGCTAGCCTTTCCAATTCGAGTAAATAAATCCTTTGGGACATTTGTTGTCTGGTGCCCTAAAGGCATCTGATTTAGGTGTCATCGATCTAAAGCTCGTTACATGGGTTGGATAGAAAGCTTGCTTAATGTTAAATAAAATTCCATCATTTGTTATAAAAATAAATAAATAAATAAATAAAAGAAAAAATAATTTTGTCAGGCAAGAATGCTTTGGATGGTAATAGGTCAAGTGATTTTACAATTGGTGGGTAAATATTTAATGCAAGTGAGGGACTGGTTTAACACTTACAATTTTGTTGAGATTCACATTACACTAATATGGTTTATGGATTGCTCACTAGAATCTGGTAATCTTCTGTTTTGAAAGTGTGGATTTGCTCTCTCTTTTAGCCTTGCTTATGACTTGAGAATTTTGATTTTGCTCGGATGAGTGTTTCTTTATATTCAATGGAAGGAAGGTTAAATTAAGTTTAACATTTTTAGAGCGTTTGTGGGTATCGTAACTGGTAAACTCTCAGGAGAAACAACTCCTCCTACTAGGGATACCTAGGGGTTTAAAGGCGTGTAGTGCTTGCTCAGCGCTATCGAGTTCCCTGCGAAAGTGGCATTTTATTTTTATTTTTGTTTTCTTAGTTTTGTTTTACTTACTTGAGGAGAAATAAATATTCAAGTTTGGGGGTATTTGATGAGCCGAAAATATACTTGTATTTCCCCATATATTTAATTAGTTATTATTATTATTTTGGGAGGAATTGATACTCGAATTTATTAAATTGACAGATTTATTCTAGAATGAGTATGTGGAGCAAAAGAAGGAACTATATTAAGGAATCCCATACCACAAAGGAGACGTTTTTAATTAAGGTAGCTACCTTGATTCTAGGGTTGCATCAGTGAATTCCCAATTCAAGTAGGAGAAGGCATGTGATTGCGAAGTTCTGTTCAAAATAGGGATTAGATTTTTTATTATTTTATTTTACTCCTTTTCAAATTAGGATTAGGAATCTTTCCTTATAAATACCCAAGCTTGGCCTAGGTTTGAAGGAGGGGAGATATATACTACAATTCTTCCATCTAGAGTGGACGGCAAGCTTGGGATTAAGGTGGCTGCCTTGATTTTAGGGTTGCATCAGTGAATTCCCAATTCAAGTAGGAGAAGGCATGTGATTGCGAAGTTCTGTTCAAAATAGGGATTAGATTTTTTTATTATTTTATTTTACTCCTTTTCAAATTAGGATTAGGAATCTTTCCTTATAAATACCCAACCTTGGCCTAGGTTTGAAGGAGGGGAGATATATACTACAATTCTTCCATCTAGAGTGGACGGCAAGCTTGGGATTAAGGTGGCTGCCTTGATTCTAGGGTTGCATCAGTGAATTCCCAATTCAAGTAGGAGAAGGCATGTGATTGCCAAGTTCTGTTCAAAATAGGGATTAGATTTTTTTATTATTTTATTTTACTCCTTTTCAAATTAGGATTAGGAATCTTTCCTTATAAATACCCAAGCTTGGCCTAGGTTTGAAGGAGGGGAGATATATACTTCAATTCTTCCATCTAGAGTGGACGGCAAGCTTGGAATTTTTGGCTCCTCATTATTCTACAAAACTGGTTGTTCTCTTGCTTTTAATTTTATGGAATTATTTTTATTCATTATGAGCGTGAGTGGCTAATTTTCTCACTAGGGTTAGACCTAAGCCTTAACAAGAATATGTGATTTATCTTTTTCCTATAGTGTCGTATATGCATGCTTTGAATCTTTAATCACTATTTAAAACTATCTTTATGTCTTAATGCTTGATCACCCTTAGGATACTTAGACAAGTAATTTCATGCAATTTTATAGGAATGCCCACCTAAAAATTGGGATTAGCTTCTTGTGATTGAGGATTGTAGTACATATAGGTTAAATGACATAACTTAGATATTGCATGGTTATAAAAGATTTTCATGGACTTAATGAATCTTGCATGTAGAATTAGATCTAAATGCCATAGACTAGTCGCATGTTAGGTATACGTTTTCACTTGAATGACCACAAGGAAAATATGCTTTCGAAAAATCTAACCTTCAAAGTTGCATGTATTGATTAATAGATTCTTTTCTAAGTCACGTATGATTGTTAATGGTGAAGGTTGAACCCTAGTATTTATTAAATTGTTTAATTGATTTTTATTCAGTTACCGAAATTCTTAGAATTTACTTTATGATTAATTAAGAGTGAATTCAAAAATAAGAAATATCCATATCAGTCCCTGAGGAAATCGACCCCGCTTCCAGTGTTATACTACAACAGCCCTGTACTCTTGTAGGTATTATTTGTATGATTTTAACCCTTGTTTTGCAGGTGGGAAAAATCCTATCAGAGCGCTTTATTTAATGTCTGGGCTTGGCGAGGCTAGAAGGCTAGGTGATTGGTGGTTGGTTGATTGCGTGAGCAGCCATAGCCTGCCATGGTGGCTGCAGTTTCCATTCAAATGGCGGGGGTTCCTAGATGGAAGGCCAAGGGTCCTTGGCCGTGAGTGGGAGGTCATCATTTGGTTCATGGGCTAGAGTTGACACGGTGTGGAGCATGCTGAACCTGGCATTTTCGTGACCCTCCTCCTCTTCTAGAGGACGTGCGATACCCTTGTCAAGAGATTCCTTAGCACTAGAACCTGCTATTGTTTCCTGCAATAAATGATCCATTAGTTCTAAGGAAAAATTAATAATGGGTTCAGCAAGGTACTGGATTCTATCATGGTTGTTGAAAGTTCGCAGCTTCTGCCAAACGTTGATAGCTACAGTCCCCCGTTTGATATTGATGTCATAATCAACGGTGTCTTGAAGGGGTCTGCCAACAATTAGTGGTGGATCGTCACTTGGACCAGGCTTCTCCATCCTCAGGACATAGAAATCTGCAGCAATGCAAACATCCCCTATCTGCACACTAACATCCTCAATCACACCCAGTAGACTAGTTACAGAGGAATCAACTAATTTAATGCAAAGCTCAGAAGGTTTTAATTGTCCTAGGTTTGAGGATTTAAACACATGATAGGGCATGATACTTACTGTCGCCCCTGTATCACAAAGATAATGGTTAAATCATTTTTCTTTGATGATACAGGGGAGTGATGGAGGGCCTGGGTCGTCAACCTTGGGTGGCTCACCATGGAGAGCATTGAGAGTGGCTGAATTGATGTCTTGGGTGATTTTAGGCTCAGCTCCATGTTTTCTAGAAACTAAGTCCTTCAAGAATTTAGAAAAGGTTGGCATATGCTTGACAAGTTTGTGGAATGGCAAGGTGATTTCGAGCTTTTTCAGAATGCGCTCCAACTCCTCCTTGAACTCCACTTGATGCCCATTCTTGTTTTGAAACCTCTGAGTAAAAGGGACATCAACGTCATTATCTAAGTCAAAAGTCATGTAGTTGTTTTGTGATTTGAAGTTTCTAGGACTCGATAGGGACCTGGTAGGATGTCTCTGGGACATGTCACGGGGCACGTCTTGGGGTGGTTCTTTACTTGTCTTGGCATGTGCCATGACATGGTTTTGGACTCAGTTTGAGACCTGATATTCAACTTGAGACATCTCCTTCATTATAACTCCTTTGAGCCATTTTTTTTGCGTTCTTCTCAGAATTTACCTATCCTTCCAAATATGCACAAGTCTGACAAGATTGACCATTTTCCACTATTTTGGCACGAAATCATTCAAAATACATGTAAGAGAGGTACTTAAGGACATCAAAATGATGCATAAATAATTACTGAACATCAATTAACCCACTTGATGCCTATTCTTGTTTTGAAACCTACGAGTAAAAGGGACATCAACGTCATTATCTAAGTCAAAAGTCATGTAGTTGTTTTGTGATTTGAAGTTTCTGGGACTCGATAGGGACCTAGTGGGATGCCTCTCGGACATGTCACGGGGCACGTCTTGGGGTGGTTCTTTACTTGTCTTGGCATGTGCCATGACATGGTTTTGGACTCAGTTTGAGACCCGATATTTAACTTGAGACATCTCCTTCATTATAACTCCTTTGAGCCATTCTTTTTGCGTTCTTCTCAGAATTTACCTATCCTTCCAAATATGCACAAGTCTGACAGGATTGACCATTTTCCACAATTGTTGGCGTGAAATCATTCAAAATACATGTAAGAGAGGTACTTAAGGACATCAAAATGATGCATAAATAATTACTGAACACCAATCAACCCACGGGTCGCTCAACACATCAAGGATGGACCTATTGAAGATCCAAGGGACCACTCAACCACACCAAATTTTCAGCTCATTGAGGAGGTTGAAGAGGTCATCCTTTCTTACACCCATGGTGACCAAAATGTGAAGATCGGCACCACCCTCAGCCTAGCCTACGTTCAGATTTCATCAAGCTTTTACAAGACAATTATGAGCTATTTACATGGTCATACGCTGACATGCCAGGCATATCAACCGACGTCATCTGTCATCACCTCAGCATCGACCCATCATTCAAACCTATAGAACAAAAGTGCAGAATCTATGATGCTGAGAGGACAGAAGCAATGAATGCAGAGATGGTCAAACTCTGCACCATAAACTTCGTGCGTAAGGCCACCTACGCCATATGGGTAGTCAACATGGTATTGGTGAAAAAATCCTCTGGGGCCTGGAGAATGTGCTTTTACTTCATAGATTTGAACAAGGCATGCCCCAAGGATTGCTTTCCCCTACCAAAAATAGACCAATTGATTAATGCCACAATGGGACATGAACTCCTAAGTTTTATGGTTGCATACTCATAATAGAACCAGATCTTCATGCAATCAGCTGACCAAATCCACACAACCTTCAGGACAGACCAGGGTCTCTATTGCTCCAACATAATGCCCTTTGGCCTCAAGAACGCGGTTGCCACCTACCAACGCCTAGTGAACTTAATGTTTGCGAACTAGATAGGCAAAACCATGGATGTATACGGTTATGACATGCTAGTTAAGGGCAAGACCGCTGACTAGCACATCCCAAACCTCACGCGGATGTTTGAAGGCTTGAAGAAATACAAGACGGCTTGAACCAAACCAAGTGCGTCTTCGGTGTGGACTCGGGAAATTTCTTAGGCTTAATGATCAGCTAGAGGGGCATAGAGGCCAACCTTGAGAAGATCAAGGCGCTCATCAACATGGAACCCCCACGCACACAAAAGGATGTCCAAAGCCTTACAAGAAGAGTGGCAGCTCTTACCCGTTTCTTTTCTATGGCCACAGACAAGTGTGTTCCAATCTTCAAAGCCTTAAAAGGCAAGTCCAAACACATTACCTGGATGGAAGAGTGCATAAAGGCATTCACGGGGCTCAAAGAGTACATGAGCCAGGCACATCTCCTATCAAGACCCGAAACTGGAGAACCACTGACCATGTAGCTACCAGTATCTACCTCAGATGTCAGCTAAGTACTCATTAAGAAGAAAGATGGAGCATAGCACCTGGTCTACTGTGTGAGCAAAGCATTGCAAGACACTGAAACAAGATACTCAGACCTTGAAAAACTTGCATTCACTTTGATTATTTCATCTAGGAAGCTCAGACCCTACTTTCAAGCTCACTCCATCATAGTATTCACAAACAAACCACTCCGCCAAGTACTTAAATAACCAGAGATGTCGGGCATTTTTCCCCAAGGTCAGCTGAAAAAGGACAAGCCATCACTGACTTCATCTCTGACTTCACATACCTACCACTTCAGTAGGAAGAGAAGAAAGCCACCCTAGAGCTCGTCTAAGACTCCAAAATACCAACTTTGGACATACAACAACCCATCTGGGTCTTGCATGTGGATGGCTCTGCCTACCACAATGGCTCTGGTGCAGGACTTGACCTCACCACTACTGGCAAAGCTCACCTAGAGTATGCAATACGCTTCACGTTCAAAGCATCCAACAACGAAGCAAAGTATGAGGCACTGCTTGTTGGCCTACGCCTAGCCAAACACATGGAAGCCAATCAAACACAAATCTATGGTGACTCTCAACTTGTCGTCAACCAAATTACCGATGAGTTCGAGGCAAAAGACTCTTCCATGGCCTCGTACAGGGGACTAGCCAAAACTCTCTTGATACTTTCAAGGCTTACACCATCTCAAGGATACAAAAGTCAAAAAACAAACATGCAGACGCTCTTGCACGCCTGGCCTAATACCTTTACCAAAAAACAAGCCGAAACATCCCTCTGGAGATCCTCCAGCAACCAAGCACCAAGTCTTCCTCTGTCAATGTAATTAACACCAACTCAACTTGGATGGCCCCTTTACACAATTTTGTTACCGATGGAACTCTCCCAGCTGACAAGATCACTGCGAAGAAGATATGCCAACAAGCCTCTTGGTACATTATCATCAATGGCCAACTTTACAAGCACGAATTCACTCTCCCTCTCTTAAAATGCCTAACACCACAGGCTGGAAGAGTGATTTTGGAGGAAATACATGCAGGAATTTGTGGCAACCACTATGGACCACGTTCTCTAGCACACAAGGCTTTTCGCCAAGGTTTTTATTGGCCAAGCATGCATGCAGACGTAGTAGACTTCACCAGGAGGTGTGACAAATGCCAACGCTTAGCCCCCTTCCTCCATCGCCCACTAGAAAAAATCACACCAATGCTCAGCCCATGGCTATTATCCCAGTGGGGACTAGACATGATTGGAAAAAAGCCAAAAGTCAAGGGGCATACTGAATATGATGTCGTCGCCGTAGATTACTTCACCAAGTGGGTTGAAGCCAAACCTTTGGCCACTATCACATCTACCCAGATCGACACTTTTGTCTTTTAGAACATCATCTACCTTTTTAGTCTTCCACGCACTGTCGTCACGGACAATGACAAGCAGTTTGAGAACCAACGCTTCAGAGCATTTTGTGAAAGACACAACATTAACCTATGTTTTGTCTCCCCAGCACATCAGCAATCTAATGGCGAAGTCGAAGCTGTCAACAAGATAATCACGCACACCTTGAAAACTCAGTTAGACGAAATAAAGTGCAAGTGAGCAGATATCCTACGAAATATACTCTAGTCGTATAGGACGTCATACCTAACGGCCACCAACGAGATACCGTTCTCAATGGCTTTTGGCACTGAGGTGGTCGTCCTAGCAGAGATCCTTGAGACCTTGTACAGAGTCTTGACCTATGACACCGAGCTGAATGATGACCAATTATCCCTCAGCCTTGACCTCATCGAAAAGCACAGAGAGTTTGCAAACCTAAGGAACATAGCCTACAAGCAACAACTCTTTCAATACCATGATTCACGGGTCAAACCTCGAAGTTTTCAGGTAGGTGATTGGGTTCTAAAGAAGGTAAGCCTAGCAACAAAGGGTCGGGGACTTATGACCTGTCAGACTCCGAAGGGCGATCACTCGGCCACCAATGGAATGCATACCACCTCAAGAAGTACCATATATACACCGGTCGGTCTGACACTTAGGAAGATCACAGATACACATTCGGTAAAGCCGCACCTAGGCTCTATTTGTAATAGGTCCGGCTCGATCTCACACTTATCAATGACAAATTTCTTCCTACAAACTTAAATTTTATTTACGCTCGACACTAACCTAGCTCACTAAACGTACATACCGGTCGGTGCAACCACCTAAGACCGACCACAAAACACAGTCTAACACTTACATCATCTTCCCAGAAAAGGCTTATTTTTAATTAAGCTCAAAACTAACCGAACTTGACAACGTCGATCATACTATCTAGCTTATCACCAACTTGTACAAATTTTCAAAGTACCAAACACATTACGGTACAAAACATGCAAACCAACTGGCATGACTACCTATCTATCCGGTCGATACAACACCAACTGGGACCGATCACTTTATACGGTCCAACATACCAACCCTAAAAAACATATTGAACAAAGACAAGCACTGACTAAGACATCTCGGTCAAACCAAGTCTTTGCAACATACATACTAATAAAACATTAGCTCAAACAATGGCAAAACACAACAACAAGCCGAGCAATAAAACACTCTGGTACTGAAACACTTATCAAGCACACATTTTCTCAACACATACCAGGCACAAACAAATAAAACACTTGAACAATTAAAAAAAGTCATAACATAACCCAGGTCCCTTTTATAAATCAGGGGACAGACCTCATAGTCTACCCAAACTATCTTACACAAAAAGTAAAGAGAAAAATGAGCTAAACACTAACACGCAGGTCGACCAAACAAAAATAAATTTCAAGCATCCTATATTGGAGGAAGGTTGGCTTCAGTGGTCTTCTCTCCATCCATTGGAGGGGGGTCGACCTTGTTACTTAGCTCCTCAACATCAGCACCGGCTTCCTTATCCTCACGTCCGACTTCCTCATCCACACCATCACTGGGAGTAGCCGAATCACCATCCAGAGTAGCATTCAGCTTGTCGGTGAACAGATCGACCGTCAGCTGCATTCCAAAACATGGAACGGTATGAAAGGATATACCTTCATTATATTTGAAGATATTTTCCTTAGATTTGCCATTCGCATGTAAAGGCAAACTTATCTAGTCGCTCTTGGTACTTCTTTTATTGCAGAAATTCTTCCACACCGATCGACATGGTAACCATCACCTCCGCCTTCAGCTTTTCCACCTCCTCTAGGTCAACCTCCCTCTTGGCCTTCACCTTCTCCAACTCTGACCGCTCGGCCCCCCTCTTTGTTTCCACTTTTTCCAACTCTTCCTTCAACTTCTCGGCCTTAGTTTCAGCTACCCTGGCCAGCTCAGCCTCATGGCGATACAGAGCCAGTTGGGTAGCGTGCTACTCCACCTTCCGCTACTCAGCCTGGAGCTGCCTCTCCAAGTCGCCCTTAGTCTTCAAGGCCAGCTCAGCCTCCTGCAGGTTTGGGCTTAAGGCTACCGGCTGTTCTTTGAGCTTGGCCTTATCCCAGTCGGCGACTGCCACACGCCTCTGGGCATGACTCTAATTTATGAACATTTCACAAATGGATTGGACACCGAAGAAATAAGTCAGTTCAGGCAAAACAAAATATTTTTTTTAGCCAAGTACAAAAACTACTACTTACATGGCCAGCAATCAGGAAAGACTTCTCCATCTGCACGGTCATCGATCGGTCGGGCAAAGCATCCAGCTCTGACACCTCCAAGGCCGACCCTAGAGTGCCGTCGTTGATGACTGACAACATCTTCTCCTTCTGACCGAGCGAGACGTCCATCCATGTGATATGCGGGTCAGTAAACTGACCCATATCAATACCCTCACTTAGCAATAACTAGGCATGCTGCACATTCTTAGCAGCCTGCTGAATAGCCTCCATCCTCTGTTCGACCTCATCCCTCGGCTCCGGCTGTCGGTTCACCTCCCTCAATTGCCGCTCGGCGTCCTTCGGCGCCCTCTTGGTTTCCTTCTTAGCCTCCTTATCAGAGGTCTCCTTTGAAGAAACCTGGCCGACCTCATTACCAAGGTCAATGATCGATACGGTCATTGCACCGACCGATGCCCTCTTGGATTTCTTCTTCTTTTCAGAAAGTTAGACATAGACCGTTCGGCCAATACAACGACACCGAGGCAAAGAAGTTTACCTATTGAGGAGATTAGGCCATCGTCACGAAGAATGGTCGGCAGGAAGAGAAGATGCATGTTTCTCTGAGAAGGATTCAACTTCCTCCTCACTTCACGACACTCCTGCCCACTCTTCCCACCGACCATCACGTCAAGAAGAACGTGCATAAAAGACCGACCATCGCTGAAAACACAACAAATATATACGAAGGCGAACCCCCTGAAAACATGCATAAAAGACCGACCATCGCTGTCGAGCCTCTGAAACTTACTTACTATCCATTTTACCACACCACCACCCCCACCCATCCCCCCCCCCCCCGGTGTGTACCATCCACGAAAGCAAACCGAGTCTTATAACACTTCTGAGAGGTAGGTATACCATGTATGAATTCACATCTGGCCTTCTTGTCAACACACCGAATGCCACCCATCCCCTACTCTGATGTTGTTGACCGAATTCATATAGGTATATGACCGAATTCACACATTGGGATTGAGCTGACCGAGTGCCACCCCCACGGATGGAGGGGAAACCTCAGACCGTGCATATAAAGCTCCGGGTAGAATAGCGCATAACACGTTGGAGGATGACTCGGCATCTGCCCTGGTCGGACTACCCTGAACTTAACATTCTTGGTCACATTCCAACCAACATGCAACCTGTCAAACCCCTCCTGGGTCTCCCTACTGATCATCTCATCCACGGTGAAATCGGCCTCCTTTATCAGCATGGCCTGCACACCATCAGCGCCTGGAGGAAGATTCCATATCAGTCCCTCCGCGATCGTAAACTTCCCGTGAGACCGACCGTGCCTATTCTTCAAAGCACAGATGGATAAAGCCTCATGCTCCTCTGCCTGATCGGCCTCTATTTCAGGCCGAGCCTCCTTCTCCACCTATCCAAACTGCCTACCACAAGGCCCAACCTCAGACCGATCTGTCCTACACTCAAACCGAGCCCTCATATCTTTTTCCTCCTTAGTCTCCTCTAATAGCTCAACAGTCTGCTCGGTCTTCGACCCCTTGCCACCCATAGTAGCCTTGGATTGAGTCGGCTCTCCATCTTCGAACTCCAACCAACCACTCAACGCCTCAGATTCGGCGTTCACTTCGTAGTCTTACACTTCAACATTTTGGCTATCTGAATCTTACTTGATGGCAATCTAGGAAAAAGAAAAGGGAAAAACAACTATGACCGACCGAGCGCTATGCCTACACGGATCCAACCACCATCCGACCATCAGTTCTTCATTAGTTCTTCAAAATATATAACTGTGATTCAAACAAACCAAGGAAACATCAACATACTGTAACGACCCGTAAATTTAATTAGTGAATTTTTGCAAATTAATTTAGTAAATGACGATTTTACCCTTGGTTTTATAAGAGGTTTTAAAGTCACTTTTTGTTAGGAGACACTTTGGAAGTTTTTCTTGGACCATTGCGTAGGTCTCGAACTCACGAGTTTGTAGATAGGTGGCACACGAAAAATGGAGTTCGTATGAGTGAGTTGTGGATCTAGAAGATTCAAGGGCAATTTTGTAATTTTTACATGGAAGATATTTTTAGTCCTAAAGTCCAGATTTTTTTCTTCATTTATCCTTTCTCTCTCCCCGAGCTTTATCTCTCTGCCAAAACCGTGAAACAAACATAAACCCTCAAATTTTGATTTTTTATTTAGGCCAAACCACTACAAACCATTCACATCAACATCTTCCTCACTTCATTCTGAGCTCAACCATATCCACCATCGAGCTTTGAAGTGTTAGGAGAAGGAGATTCGAAGTTGAACAGTAACCCCCACCTTCCCGGCCATTTTCGGCCACCACAGGTAATGAATCTCAATTCTAACTTCATATTTGGATTCCTTGGCTCGAATAGTTAGATTTCCATTATTAGAACGTTAAATTTGGTTGAGAAATGAGGGAGATATGAAGCTTGGAAATTTAGGGTGGTTATGGAGTTTTCTGCATAATGAACAGTAAATCGAATTCTGAGGTTGAAGGTGAGTAGGGTTTGTAGTCGCGCCTGCTAGCGCGTGGGGGAAGGAGTCATGGCCGTCCACCGGTGGGTCGCGGCGTGTGGAGTTCCTCCTCGAGCTCCAGCGAACACGAGTTTATAAGTTTTCGATATTCTGGACCTATTGGCGCAGGTTTCGGGTCCATCTGAGTTCGTTTAGTGGTTGTTTTGTAACCTGAAGTCACTGCATTTTTAGTTAAATGCGCACGTACTTCCGAGATTTAGGGGGGTTGGATTTAGGGTTTCTAATTATCCTTGGCAACCCCGATTGTTACTTTTGACAGGCGATACCGCCCAGGAGACTACAGAGGAGCGTACAGCTCAGGATTGAGCTTAATTGGACGTTCGGTGAGTGGATTTTTGTTTTGTAAATTATAATCCATGCATATTTGATTTTAAATTAATTCTTATTAAGTATGAATTTTGATAAATTAGAATAATTTTTCTAAACTGATTTATTAATTTTGATGAATTCCAGAATTTAGAATAATTATTTTAGTAATTTATTTTTCGATATGAATTTTCAATAATGAATTAAAAAATGGAGTTTTGGGTTATGGCCCGACTTTATGGACTTGGTTTTCACGGATTTTTTTTGGATTTATGGAATTTAGATTTTACTAAGCTTATGATTTTCGGCTTAGGCCCGAAATTTCGATTTTAATAAATTTTGGGCTCTAGGCCCTGGTTTTCCGTGATTTTGATTAAGGTCAGGAAACAAAGATTTTCAAATGCGCATTTTGGGTTTACGAACGGTTTTCACTATGTATACCATCCCCAGGTATCGTGGTTTTTCTCTGACACATGACTTGAGGTAATATCAGTCGTGTGCTCGTTGAGGCTTATTTCTCCGATGTTTGGCGTTGAGGTGCTCTCCGCCATACGATCGTTGAGGCTGTCTACGCGTAGTACAGGGTGACATCCGTACATCTTGAGGTAATATCAGGTGTATGGAGCGTAGGTTTCCGGGTTGGACCTCTCAGGTTCTAGCCATTGCTTTAGGTATCCTCGGTGATGGTTAGAAGGGCTTGTTTCCTTATTGGACAACCCGAACCATGAGCTACGACTTGGAATTCCTTTCAAGGAATGGTGGGGTATTTTTCTATAGTTTTGTGTCCAGGTTTTTGTTATGATTTTAAGCTCCTTCGAGAAGGGTTTTCAAGCATGGCTGTGGACCACGGATTGTTTAATTTTTTGCACTGATTTTCGTGGGTCCCGCTGGTTTTAAATTGCTTTTCCGGTAAGTCCTTTCTTGCTTATGCTTACTTAACAATAAATAAAAAGGATTTTACATTATGCATGCATGTTTTAATTATGGAATGGAAAAGGTATGTTTTCCTCGAAAAATTGTGTTTTGAACCATTATTATTTTATCCACTCAGACTTTTCCTTGTTTTACGTCCTCTTTAGGCCGTTGAGTTCGACGAGGGCACATTCCGAGGTGGAGACATCTCATTCTAGCTGCGCTGCTATCGTACCTTTTCGAGTAGGGTTTGTTGGACTTGTTAGTCTAATTTTGTAACCTAGTTGCTATGATGAATAATTTTGGGATTATTTGTAAATTATTCCATACTTTGGTTATTTTGGACTTGGAGTTGTTTGGTTGTGACTTTGATCTGAATTACTTGGATAATAGAGGAATATTTAAATCTTTCGTCAAACAGGTGGAAGACGGTTTGGTCAAATTATAGGGGAGATTCTGCCGAATTTTCGGTAGAATTCTCGCAGTGAAATTACGAGGCGCTAAGGGTATTTTAGTAGAATTTTCGGTAGAATTTTCGGTAGAATTTTCGGTAGAATTCTCGAATTTCGAGGGTTTAGGGTTTAGGGTTTAGGGAAATTCGAGAAGGATACTGTAAATTTTGTATCAGAGCTCTAGGTTTAAATTCCTATGGACCGCACACTTAGTGTGCATATTATTTGTGGTACTGACGAATTATGGTTCTTTTCAGCGAGTTACCTCTGAGACGCGTACCTTATCCGCGGCCTGGAAACGATGAAGAGGCAGATAATGTTAGGGGTACACAGGATACCGTATTAGAGCCCGATCTGAAGCAGACCCTGGATCAATTGGCTCGGGCAATGACAAATGTACTTCAGGGCAGGGCTACTTCTGAGGTTTCTGACAAAGAGTGAGCCCAGAGGCTGGGGGTTATAGCGTTTGGAACAAGTATTTCATGTCAGGAGGTGCCCTCCGGGTGTTAGGGTGCGTTTAGCCATTTTTCTATTGATTGGCTATGCGTACCGTTGGTGGCATGCCTTGGTGATGACAGGATAGGATGTCTGCACGCTTACTTGGGAAGCTTTCCGGGAGTGCTTCTCGAGCAGTTTTATCCTCGCTCGTACCAGGATACCAGAGAGGCTGAGTTCCTACAGTTACAATAGGGGGACATGATAGTAGCGCAGTATTAGCAGTTGTTTCTAGACTTGTCTCGATTTGCACCGGCCATAATGGAAAATGAGGTGGACAAATGACGACGGTTTGAGTATGGGGTGAGAGACGAGATTAGAGCAGCAGCTACTGCAGCAGTGACACATACTTCTTTGAGGACTATGTCGAACGCTACTGCTAGGGTGGAGATGAGTTTTCCAGCAAGGCATCAGCTTAGTGGTTCTAGGTGACGTCGGGATCGCCTAAGTTTCGGAGCCTCTAATCAGGGACCATCATAGAGAGGCAGTTTTAGTTCTATATCATCTGGGAGTGCTTGATCCGAGTCAGGCAGTGGTGGAGGCAGGCAGGGAGGTTCCCGAGATTTTATAGCGGGACCTCATTCATTAGCCCAGTCTAGTGGGGCTTTGGTGCAGTTGTTCGTAAAAATAAAGGACACAAATATGTACTCTATCTTTAACGATTATATATTTGCAAGTATACAAAATCAATTATGATAGTCTATAGGCAAGCAAAGGTCGACCCCTCGAGGACTTATCTCAACGTTATGTCCACTTCAGTATTTAGACTCAACTAACTTAGATTAAGACTCAAACAAAAGGTGGGGGGGAGGGGCGCGTGTTTATGCTTTTACAATTGAAAATTAAAGACAAGTAAATTAAAAGTGCAGGAAATAACAATGAAACAATGATAGATTGATTGTTTGTTAACTAAGGCGAATAAAGGCTTACTATCCATCCTAACCAATTATAGTCTTTAACAAGATTTTCTTGACCTAATTACTATACAACTTTTGAATTAAGTGCCCATGCAAAGGTCCCGATGGTTGGCCTACTCCACATATATTATCCTCTCTTACTTGGCATGTTCTAAGCATGATGTGTACTCTAGAACGTCTATCACCTACCGTTTAAGATGATGCATGAAGTACAAAGAGAATTTAATTACACTACACTAGCCAAGAAAAGTGATGTGCATTCCTAGGTTGTCATGAATTCCGACTACAAGATTGTTTCTTAACCTCAACCTCTTGATGCTAATGAATTACAAGATGATATAGTGGTCCGTCAAGCAATTCCATCAATACTTTATGCAAACAAGGTAGCTAATCACATAGGCATAAAAGAATGGTAGTTTAAGCAGTAATCAGAATTATTCAGCATGCATAGCAATCAAAATCAAGAGCCAAAATCTAATAAACAAACTAACATGGCTAGGGCTTCAAGCAGCCCTAATCCTAAAAAGACTACTCACACATAATTGAAATTGAAACAAGTCCTGGGCTCGGTAGGAACACGCCTGGGACTCGAGAGGATGTCCTTGGGGCATGTTGTGGGACACAACCTGGTATGACCATAGCACTTCTAGGCCATGAACTTGATGTCATGAGACACAGGTCTGGGACCCGGATGGAACGATCTAAGGTACTTGGCCAAGGACCCAAAATAGGGCGCACTGGCGCACTCAGGACCCAGTTCAGGACCTGATATTGAAATGAGGACATCTCCTTCCTCTGAACTCTGATTTGAGTCATTCTTTTTGCGTTCTTCTATGAATTTAACTATCTTTCTAAATCTGTACAAGTCTCAGATGATTGACCATTTTCTACTATTGATGGCACGAAATCATTCAAAAGACATGTAAGAGAGATATATAAAGACATCAGAATGATGCATAAATAATGACTGATCAACAGTCTACTAGGAGACAGAGTGGCGGATCCAGACGGGTTGGGGGCACCGGTTGTTACTTTTGTGGGGAGACCAGCCATTTCAAGAGAAAAAGTCCACACCATACGGGTAGTAGTTCCTTGGGTCAGGATAATAGAGGAATATTTAAATACTTCGTCTGATAGGTGGAAGACTGTATGGTCAAATTATAATGGAGATTCTGCTAAATTTTTGGTAGAATTCTTAAAGTGAAATTATGAGGAGCTAAGGGTATTTTAGTAATTATTTTGGGCTGTCAGACGGGAGCAGGGCTTTTCTAGAATTTCGAGGGGAAATTCGGGAAGGGTCCTGTCACATACCATGTTTTTGAACGGCTGAGATATATGATCGGAAATCGCACCACCGGACCGATCACCGTGAAGTCTGATCGGAAATTGCCTTTGTAATTTGATAGAAACTCCACAAAAGTGAAAAAAGTGAAAAGTGAAAAGTCAACCAAGTACCTCAATTATTTATAGAGGCCCAAGGAAGGTGAAACGGTCGGCCAGACTAAACATCGCCTTGAAAATACCAAAATGCAACACAGGGCGGCACGCGTCCCATAAACAAAGCCTAGATGCACCCCCACTCGCCCTACCCTTCAAATTCGAACACCCTTCAGAATTCAGGCCGACCTACTAATGGCACACCGACCGGTCACCTTGATATCACAAGATAACCAGGGTCGCATGTATACTGCACTGAGCATATCAACAACAAGGTATAGACTGACAAGGTCGACCGGCCCGTCAAACAGCAAGATCGATCGGCCTAAGCACTACTACCAAGTGGAAATGTCAACCATACAAGAAGAGCACCAACACTTACAAACGCCGACCCACAACTCGGTGCTCACCCTCTCCTCGGGGACTTGTGCTACTAGAGGTATATCACCCGCCGAGTCTGGGAATTGTAACAAGTCCCCAACCATGGAAATCCACTTCGTTCAAGAACTTGGGTGACTTCTGTTGACACCATATTGGACCAGCCCAACAAACAAGCCCAAGCACCAAATGGACCGAAGCCCACAAAGCAAGTAAGCCTAATGATAGAAAATAAAAAAAGCAACAATAATGAGGCCGATTCTATCCAAATATAACTTTACAAGTATAAAAAATCGTGAGACGAATGTAGTGGCAAGCAAAGGTCGATCCCTCGAGGACTTGTTCAACAGTTAATTCCACTTAAAATCCAAATTACTAACTCAATTAAAAGTCTAAAAAATAATAAAAGAAAACAAGAGACACACAAACTAAGACAGAGCATGAATGAAAACAAGCAACAAACTTGACTCACGGCAAGTGTTCAGGCATTATTTATGCATCATTTTGATGTCTTTAAATACCTCTTTTACATGTCTTTTGAATGATTTCACACAATCAGTAGTAGAAAATGATCAATCTTGTGAGACTTGTGCAGATTTGGAAAGATATGTAAATTCTGAGAATAACTCAAAAAGAATAACCCAAATCGGAGTTATAATGAAGGAGATGTCCCATGTTGAATACTGGGTCCAAAGTCAAGGCTTGGATGTGTCCCTACACATGTCTCAGTATTCGCCAAGCGGAGGTCCCAAGGACACCCTATCGAGTCCTTGATTAGGCTCCTATCAAGGTCAATAACCTGCCCTTGTCATGTCCTAAGGAATGCCCAAAGAAGACCCTATTGATGCCATGTCCTGCGCCGAGCCGAGAGCCTCAACTCATGCGCTAAGCATAGTCATGCACCAATCGAGTCCCAGCAGTAGAACCAAGTTTCTGTTCTACGCCAATTCTGAACCTTTTGCGCTTAGCCAAGACAAGATGCGCTTCTACTATGTCTATGGTACGCCTCAAAAGCGCAGTCCCAAAGCCCTACAAAGATACTTCCTCATGATCCGCCTAGGTGCGCCCTAAAGAAATGTCTGCGCCCTTTTTAGGGCACAATTTTGAGATCTCCAGGTTCTGCCAGCTTCTGAGTGAGCCAAACCCATAACTCATCAAGTTACATCATATAGCAGCCCAAGACATGGTTTGGCTCAATCACATTGCTCCAGGATATGCCAGGTTCTTGATAAGTTCTTAAGGGGACAAAAAGTACCAATTTAGGGCCCTGCTGTGTAAAGTATGTCCAGGGGAGGCCTAGCCTAGTTCTTGACATCCAAGTAACATCCAGAAGACTCCAGAAGCTGCCTTGGTGTGCAAGAAAGCTCAGAAGACTTATTGGACAGTATTGGCGCAAATCCTAGTCCAAGTCCAAGAAGGATTTCTCTTTTAAGTCGTTTTTGATATCTAATTAGGATAGGAAGTTAAGTCAGTTTTTTATTAGGATTTTGTTCTAAACTATCTCCTACATTGTAAAGGTTTAGAGGCCTATATAAAGGACCTTAGGGTTCGCGGGTGAGGGCTCTGGACACCCTAGCCGCACATTATTGTAGTTCAACTTTTAAATTAAAACAGTTTTTAGTTTATGCTTGGGAGGGAGTTGGACGTGAGCATTGGAGGACAAGCTTTGGCGTGGTCTTCTGCTGTGTTTCATCTTCAATAATCTCCTTTGTATCCTTACTCTTATTGCTTTTACTTTAATGACTTCAATTATGTTTGTTTCAATTTCAGTTATGTGTGAGTAGTCTTTTTAGGATTAGGGCTGCTTGAAGCCTTAGCCATGTTAGTCGTTAATTAGATTTTGGCTCTTGATTTTGATTGTTATGCATGCTGAATAATTCTGATTACTGTTTAAACTACCATTCTTTTATGTTTATGAGACTTGCAACCTTGTTTGAATAAATTATTGATGGAATTGCTCAAGTGACCGTCATACCATCCTGTAATTCATTAGTATCAAGAGGTTGAGGGTAAGAAACAATCTTGTAATCGGAATTCATGACAACCTAGGAATGCATGCCACTTTTCTAGGCCAGTGTGGTGTCATTAATTTCTCTTTATACTTCATGCATCATCTTAAGTGGTAGGTGATAGGCGTTCTAGATATATGTCCTGTTTAGGACATGCTAAGTAAGGGAGAATAAAATATGTTTAGTATACCAACGCCAGGACCTAGGCATGGCACCTAATTCAGAAGTTGCATAGTAATTGAATCAAGGAATTTTGGTTAATAACTATAATTGGTTAGAGTGGATAGTAATCCTTAATCTACCTTAGTTAATTAGTCAATCAAATCGTCATCTTTATTGCATTTTCATTACTTGATTAATTAATTTACTTTCCCCGCCCCCCCCCCCCCCCCCCCCCCCACTTCGTGTGTGTGCGTGTGTCTTTACTAATTTGGTACCTTGTGTTTTGAGTTAATTGATATCTGAATTCTAAGTGGGTTTAACCGTTGAACAAGTCCTCGAGGGATCAACCTTTGCTTGGTATTATATTATCTTATTGTGTTCGTTATTTTGACTATCAGCAAGGACTCCTAATTTAAACCTAAACAATAACTTGTGACGCAAGAAAATTAGAAAGACTCAAACAAGACACTAACAAAGAACAACGGCAAAGGGGGTGGGAGAATAATATGATTGATTGATTAACTTATTACTAAGGCGAGTTAAGGCAAACTATCCACCACTAACCAATTAAATTCCTAACAAGATTTCCAAGATTCAATTACTATGAAACTTCTGAATATGATGCCCATGCAAAGGTCCAGCTAAGGCCCACTCCACATATATTATTCTCTCATAGCATGTTATAGGCCGTGTGAGCAACTAAAGCATGTATCAACTTTTATTAAGATGATACATGAAGTACTAAGAGAATTTAATGACACCACCCTATCCCTAGAAAAGTGATGTGCAATCCTAGGTTTTCATGAGTTGAATTACGAGTAAGATGTAAGCCACTACCCTTGATGCCAAACAATTACAAGAAGTTGACCAGTCTAACAAGCAATCATTCATCAATAGTTCATGCAAACAAGCAGGTCAAACTCATAAGCAGTAAACATAAATTAAGCACAGTAATTCAAACTATATCCAGCATTCATAGCAATAAAATCAAGGGCCAAAATCAAGTTAAATGACTCTCATGGTCAGGGCTTGAAGCATCGCTAATTCTATAAAGAACTACTCACGCATAATTGAAAAACAAAGCATAATTGAATTCATAATTAAAATAAAATTAAGGTAGGAAAGAATGGAAACAATGAAGGCTTGAAGGCATGCCAAGGCTGCTCCCAAGATCTCCACGCTCAACTCTCTCTCACAAACTAAAAAGTAAACTGTTTAACTCTCAAAAACTGTAAAGTACAAGGTGTATGCAGCTCGGGTTCTAGAGGTCCTCACCCGCAAGCACTTTGGTCCTTTAAATAGGGCCTCTAGACCTCTACAAAGTAGGAGATAACCAGGGACAAAAAGCTAATAAAAAACTGACTTAAAACTCCTATCCTAGTTAGGTATGAAAAATGACTAAAAAGGTAATCCTTGTAAGCCAAGGATTGGCAATCAACTCTTTGATCATCCTTGCATGCCAAGGAAACTTCTCGGGTCTTCTGGAGGTTTCTTGGATGTCAAGAACTAGGCTTGACCATCCCTAAGTAGTCAGCACACGGCTGGGCCAGATTATGGGCTCCAAGAACCTCAAATTTGGGCTTTTAAGAGCTCAATGTGTCATTGCCAATGCAGCTGGGACAAACCACATCATGGACTTCCATATGACATAACTAGATGAGTTATGGGCTTTGTCTTACACAAACGTTTTCCCTAATTAGGACGCAAACGGGTCTTAAGGGTGCCAATGAGACACGGACGTGTCATTAGCATTTCTTGGCGCGTTTTCAGGCTACCTTAGCTTGCTAACATCATCTAAGATCCAAATCTAACTAGTGTCTCGCTGTGCTCCATCAAATTCTAGGCCTTGACATATTTTGACCTAACCATACATGAATTAGGGCACAGCAGGTTTAGGGCGCAATTTAAGGCTCGACTAAGGCTCTTCAGGGACTCTGATTAGGGCGCACTTTTAGGGCCCATGACATGTCTTTGGGGTTCGATTTAGGGCGCAGATTTAGGGAGCGTCCAGGCTCGTCTTGGCACGTCCCTGACTTGTTCCAGGACCCAATTTTGGACTTGAATTAGGGCCCAATATTCAACTTAAGACATCGCCTTCGTTATAACTCGGAATTGAGCCATTCATTTTGTGTTGTTTCTTGAATTTAACTATCTTTCCAAATCTGCAGAAGTCTCACAAGATTGATCATTTTCTACTATGGATGGCACGAAATCATTCAAAAGGCATGGAAAGGAGGTACTAAGTGACATCAAAATGATGCAAAATTAATGACTGAACGCCCAACAAGGACCAACAATACACTAACACGTGGACACATATCCACCAGCCATCTTGGTGCCACGTGTCAGCACCACAGCAAAAGTGCATTTATCCCACATCGAAATTATTCATTAAGCCTCCCTCAACCATCAATACAAAAGGGAGGCACATTTCCCAAAAAGATAACTAAGATTCACTATTCACCCTTACACTGTCAAAATTACTATTTACCACATGCCTCTTACATACAAAGACCACTATACCAACTTGACGTCGGAGACTCTTTCGACCGGCACCACACCGGTGCTTATCCCTAACCGAAGACCAATTGCTCTTCCCTTTATAGGTCTTCTGAAGAGCACGTGGCGCGCATTAGTTGAACATAGTACTACCTCTAAGTTGGTACATTTTGTGCAACAACGTACCCTAACTATGATAATTTTCATCTAGGTACCCAAACTATCAAAACACATCATCTAAGTACCCACTG
This sequence comes from Oemleria cerasiformis, assembly GCA_037349345.1. Classification (NCBI taxonomy): domain Eukaryota; kingdom Viridiplantae; phylum Streptophyta; class Magnoliopsida; order Rosales; family Rosaceae; genus Oemleria; species Oemleria cerasiformis. The sequence continues at coordinate 5,996 of JAZGTL010000029.1, read as the reverse complement.
TTAGTCAATCTGTTAATCAAACCGTTAATTGCTGAGTTGGCATTTTTTGGTCAAACTGTTTATTCTGAGTTGGACTTCATGGGGATAAAAAATAATTAAAAATTGAATATTTATTAAAAACAATTAATAAAATTTTAAAATAAACTAAAAACCAAAATTATTAGATGAACCCTTGGGAACTAAGGCACCAACTTCCTTCATCTTGGCAACAATAAACTCTGCCTCCTCCATCATAACCCCCTTCTTCAACAGGGTAGGTGCCTTCTCCACCAACTCCTTGGCCTCTTTCAGCCCCAGAGCCGTAAATGTCCTCACCTCCTTAATCACGTTGATCTTCATGGCAGCATCAAAATAGTTGAGCTTTAGAATGAACACCGTCTTCTCCACCATTTCCTCGCCTTTACACCCATCCCGGGCATCATCATCACCATCCTCGACATCTTCTTTATGCCCAATTTCTCCTTCAGAACCTCTGTCAGGTAGGTCCGAGACTTCAAGCAAGGTGAGACCCAAGATCTCATCCAATATCGCCGAGACTGGCTCAGATGAGGGTGGTCTGGGTCTTTGCTCCGGTGTAGCAGTGGTGTAATTACACACGAAATGAGATAAAATCTGGGGTTTTGACTAGAGATTGGATATGGGGTCGGAGTGCTAGGGGTTTAAGGTTTTGTGAATTCGAGAAAAATTGTGGAGAAAGGAAGCGTAAATATCTCATTTTGTTGGGGTTAGGAGCTGTAATTTTAGGTTGCAAAAGAAATTATCTGAGCATTGTAATGGCAGGAGGATCATTCATAAGCTTGGTGCATCCATGGCCTTGGACTCCATCAACCCCAAGGTTTTGGGGTTCAACCTCAAGAAAGAGAAGATCAATCACTTTACCTTTTACTTGCATGACATTAACAATGGTAAAAATCCAAGTGTAATGTAAGTGGTAAAACCACCCCCAACAAGTTCATCAACTAACTGAATAATCCCGGAGTACCTATGTTCAGTCATTAATTTTGCATCATTTTGATGCCACTTAGTACCTCCTTTACATGTCGCTTGAATGATTTTGTACCATCCATAGTAGAAATAGATCAATCTTGTGAGACTTGTGCAGCTTTGGAAAGATAGGTGAATTCTGAGAATAATGCAAAAAGAGGGGCTCAATTCGGAGTTATAAGGAATAAGATGTCCCAAGGGGAATATCGGGTCTCGAAACGAGCCCAAAAATTGGACCCTGGCTCATGCCAAGAATCGAGCCCTAATCTGGGTTGCAGAGAGGTCCTACCAAGCCAAGTTCATGTCCCTAACATGTCATGGACATCCCAACTGAGACTTAAGTAACGCCCTAAAATAGGTCCTACTGATGCCAAAACTACGCCCTAATTGGAGCCCTTGACAAGTCCCTATCGCATAACTTTCGCCATATTTTGAGCACTCAGTCGAGTTCCTGCGACACCCCAGATGCGCCCTAAATCGAGTCCTGCTGCGCCTAAATGAAGAGCCCCTCAGAAGTCCTCAGCAGAGACATGCTTGCGCCCTAAATTGTGCTAGCGGCAAGGCCAAAACATGTCATCACCTAGCTCTCGAAGGGACCTAGTGAGCCACCAATCAGAATTGGACTTAAAATGTTGTTAGCAAGTTAATGGAGCCTTAAGGTGCGTTCAAAACTGCCGATGACATGTCCTTGACATGTTGAGCCCAAAAAGACGTCCCAAGAGCACTGATTTGAGTCAAATTGGGCCACTAAGTCTTCTACAAGCTTCTGAGCAGGACAAAGCCCAGAATCATGCTAGATATGTCGTATGGAAGTGAAATAAGTGGTTTGTCTCAGTTTCATTGGTCAATGAAATGTTGAGTTCTTAAAAGTCCAACTTTGTGGGTTTTGGTGCCTAGTATCTGGCCCAGCCATGTTTGAAGCATTCAGGAGTGATCCGGTCTAGTTCTTGACAACCAAGCAACCTTCAAAAGATTCCAGAAGCTGCCCTGGTGCACAAGGAAGACTAGAGTTTTTTACCTCAAGTCTTTGCTGCATAGAAGTTTTCCTTGTCCTTCAAGGATTGCCTTTTTGAGTCATTTTTCATACCTAACTAGAATAGGAGTTTTAGGCAGTTTTTGATTGGGATTTCATCCTGGATTATCTCCTACATTGTAGAGGTTTAGAGGCCCTATTTAAAGGACCAAAGTGCTCACGGTTAAAGACCTCTAGACCCTAGCCGCAATTTATCTTTATAATTCAGTTACAGATTTTAAACACTTTTGTTTTCCAAGTTTGGGACAGAGAGTTGTGCGTGGAGCTTGGGAGGAGCAAGCCTTGCTGTGTTCTTCTGCCGTGCCTCATTATTCAATAATCTTTCTTTACTTTTCTCTATTATTTCCTTGTTAGTTATGACTTTTATTATGTGTTTATTGTCCATTATGCCTGAGTAGTCTCTTTTAGGGTAAAGGCTTCTTGAAGCCCTAGCCATGTTAGTTCATTAATTAGATTTTGGCTCTTGATTATGATTTCTATGCATATTGGATAATTCTAATTACTTCTTAAACTACCTTCCTTTTATGTTTATGAGATTAGCTACCTTGTTTGCATAAATTATTGTTGGAATTGCTTGATTGATCATCATATTATTTTGTAATTCACTTAGCATCAAAAGGTTGAGGGTAAGAAACAATCTTATAATTGGAATTCTTGACAACCTAGGATTGCATGTCACTTTTCTAGGCTAGTGTGGGTCATTAAATTCTATTTGCACTTCATGCATCATCTTAACTGGTAGGTGATAGACGTTCTAGGCATATGCCCTATTTAGGACACGCTAAGTAAGAGAGAATAATATATGTTTAGTGTACTGTTGGTAGATTTAAAGAGCAAGAAATATGCAATTCAATTCTAACAGTTATAAAATCCTTGCAAGTGCACAAATCGATAAGTATAGTATAGTAGCACAGCAAGAGTCGATCCCTCGAGGACTTGTATCAACGTTATGACCAATTTAGTTCAGATTTGTTAACTTAAATAAAAACACACACACACACACACAGGGGGGGGGGGTTTATGATGTGATAACTGAAATTTAAAGACAAGTAAATCAAAGTGCAGAAAATAACAATGCAAGAATGAAAGGTTGTTAACTAAGGCGAATTAAGGCTTACTATCCACTCTAACCAATTATAGCTGTTAACCATATTTCCTTGATCAAATTACTATGCATTTTCTGAATTAGGTGCCCGTGCCTAGGACCTGGCGTTGGTTCACTAGACACATCTTATTCCCTCTTACTTAGCATGTTCTAAACAGGGCATATGCCTAGAACGTCTATAACCTACCTTTTAAGATGATGCATGAAGTTTAAAGAGAATTTAATGACACCACATTAGCCTAGCAAAGTGGCATGCAATCCTAGGTCGTCATGAGTTAAGATTACAAGTACGAATACTTTCGATGCTCCAAATCACCAGATGATATGACGGTCACTCAAGCAATTACATCTATAATTATATGCAAACAAGGTAGCTAATCTTATAGGCATAAATTAAGTTCATTAAGCATGGTAATCCAACTTATTCAGCATGCATAGCAATCATAATCAAGAGCCAGAAATCCAATCAATAAGCTAACATGGCTAGGGCTTCAAGCAGCCCTAATCCTAATGACTACTCACACATAACTGAAATAAACACAAGTATAATTGAATCCATAAGTAAATTGCAATAATGAAAATAAGGGTACAGAAGAGATTGTTAAGAACAGATGCAGCAGAAGACACGGCAGGGCCTTCTTCTCCAAGCTCCACGTCCAATAATCTAAGTGAAAGATTATCTCCGAAAATATATGGTCCCTAATTCTCTAGAAAACCAAAACGGAACTCTGTGGCTCAGGTCTCTGTTTTCCCAGAAACCAAAAACGTCCCTAGCTAATTATCTCTCCCTAAAACACTGAACAAAGGCTCCCTTTTATAGACAAAGGGAAAACCTTGTTCTATAAGGATTGGTATAACCTTGTTCTATACAGATTGGTAAAACCATGTCCTATAGGAATAGGGAAAGTTATTTTACTTTTAATTAATTATAAAGTCTTTAAAATCTATTCGAACCAATCAGAGCATGGCCGGAAGTGTGAATGCAAGCTGGCAAGTGGGAACGCAAGCTGGCCAAACTTGGATTTTTGACTGTCTTCGTAATCAGGATCTGGGACCGCGCTTTTGAAGTACGTTAGGAGTATAATAGAAGCGCATCGTCGTTCAGGCTTGGCGCAAATGTTGTCATGCTTGGCGCAGAGGGAGAACCTCGGATCCACCGCTGGCGGAACAGGGACCCCGGCTTGGGCGCACTTCTGGGCTCGGATGGGAGTTCTTGGGACATGTCCTCGACCTGCCTTGGCGCGACCTTGGCACTTCTAGGACTTGACCTTGATGTCATGAAACACAAGTTCGGGACCCGGAGGGCCTGATATGAGGTACTTGGCCAGTGGCCCAAAATAGGCGCACTGGCGCACTGGCGCACTCAGGACTCCGTTCAGGACCTGATATTGAAATGAGGATATCTCCTTCATCTGGACTCCGATTTGAGTCATTCTTTTTGCGTTCTTTCCAGATTTTACCTATCTTTCTAACTCTGCACAAGTCTCACAAGATTGATCATTTTCTACTATTGATGGCACGAAATCATTCAAAAGACATGTAAGAGAGGCATATAAAGACATCAAAATGATGCATAAATAACGACTGATCAAATACCCCCAAACCTATCTTTTGCTAGTCCCTTAGCAAAACAAATGCTAACAAAATGAAAAGACTCGATTTTAGTTAAGATAGAACATTTAAACCCCTAGGTTCACCTAGTAGGAGGAGTTTTGTCTCCTGAGGTTTATAACAGTACGATACCCTCAAACGTTTTACTTAAACAAAAAGATGCTAGATATAGTACTCTTAACAAGCTAATAAGAATCAAAGTAAGTAGACATGCTTTGCAGAACTAAAAGGAATGCCATAGCCGTGAGTGTCATGTGAAGGGGTACGTGTATAAATGCCAATATTTTCAGGTGATCAAGTTTGAAAACAACTTCATCTAAGTGCCCTAGAAAGATTTCGCCTCGACTCTAATCCTCACTAGGCAACTCTCAATTCACACAAGAATCCTAGGCTTACACTCTTTTCAAGCATATGTGATGAGTTTATGTTATGAAATTCAAATTTAATCACATATGAGTAACAATGAAGAATAGCACTTTATGGAAATAAAGATCTCATGAAAGGAATTGAACTTTAAGAACATAGATACGTACCTTAATCCTCAGCATGATTGTCCATAAGATCAGTTAGGTCTTCCTTTTTAGGTTGTATTGGGGCTAAGCTTTGGGGTTTAGCAAGGAAGGATGGGTTTCAAAGAACCTGAGTTGTGCCAAGGCATGAGAAGTCATGAATTGAACTTGGAATTTCTGAACTGAATCCTTTCTTAAGGCCCACGACATTGTGCTTTCCTGATGACTTATTTTGTGGCTCTTGTGGCTTATTTTGAGGCTCTTGTGGCTTATTTTGAGGCTCTTGGCTCACTTGGCTCAATTCACTTTGTTTTTCACTTATTTTTTTCCTTCTTTTTCTCAACGTGTCTTTCGTTCTTTTGATTTGAACGTTTTTTTTTTGTTTCTGTTCGTCTTTGAATTGAATTGAACGAAGATCATGCAATGATTTCCTCAAATTTTCATGCAGCTTGCAACTTGTAAATCTTTTCTTTACTTTTGAACTTTCAATTGACGCCAATGTCCTTTGAATTGGGCATCATCTTCTTTCACCTCTTATTCTCACCATGAATCTCATTTATGGTAACCTTAGCACAAACTGAGGTTATAGGGTTTGGCTGTGATGAATGGCTAAGTATTTTGGGTTAGGTTATACTTTGGGTGATGAAAGAAAAGGTTGAGTGTTTGGCTTCAAAATTGGCTTAGGGAGCATGCAATAGGGTAGGATAAGGCCTTTAGAGGTTAAAGCACACATAGCCTACATCATTTCTTATGG